>JARFJB010002245.1:150000-555000 GCA_036346205.1 Vesta saturnalis
ACAGATTCAATTTATTTTACCAACAAATAAATGTTAAAAGCAATTGAACCCTATCCCCAAGTGATATACTAAGAAAAGAACTTATATCCCCATTTAGTAGAAATTGAATAAGTAGATTAAATAAATATTTACCTCCATATTTAGTACTCACTTGTTCGCCAGTAAATCAAAAATAAATTAAAATTATATATATATATATATATATATATATATATATATATATATATATATATATATATATATATATATATATATATATATGTATTCATTTTCGAGTGTTTCGTGATATTAACTGTTAAATTATAAGTACAATTCAACGTTTCGAAGATGTACAATATCCCCTTTGTCAAGAATGATATAAATTCAAAACTGTGAAACAAGGTGAAACAACTAATTTATAATAATGTTGACTAACAGCAATGATGGAAATTTGTCTAAGGTCTAAATAAAGAATCTTCAAATACTTCAAATTTGGATCAGTTTTATGTAAGTGTTTTCTAATTTTGCGTGTTCGACTGCGTATAATAGGTCCTTTATATAAATTTTGATTATTATGTTGAGTACTTACAGGAGATATCCTTAATAAAGACGTTTTAGGCACATTTCATCATCTTAACAAAATTAACGTCCAGCAAATTATATATGATACCATAGATCGATTGGTTGAAACCGCTACCGAATCCGCTGTATTTAGGAAAACCCCAAGATAAAAAAATTTGAAAATTTTATGCATAAATCTAAGAAAAACGTTCCTCCTTTACAAACTCTTCATAATTTTGAGCAATAATAAAATTAATGAAGACGCCATCAATATATTAAAGAAAAGGCTTTAACTTTGCAATTACACCTTCCAAAATTCCTAATGCAATAGTTGTTTTCGTAATTAGTACTCTGTTTACACATTTCTTCCAAAAATGTGACAGCGCACGTGTTGCGAACAAAATTTTTTGTAATCGTTTACATAAAATTAAAAAAAATTAAATTTTGAAATATTTGATGACAAATGTCAAATTAAACACATAAACAAAAAAGTTTATATAGTTAGTTATATACCACTCTTTTGTTTATGCATTAAAAGTAACGATTAGAAAAATATAATTACCAACATCGAAGTGCATTAGAAAATATTTTCGTATCAATGGAATGAGCAAATTATTACGCATCGAATGACATCAAAAATTAGATTATTGTCATTTTGATTGAACAATAAACAATATCCAAGCCTGTTATAAAACGAATTTCGAACATTAAACAACTGCTTTTCGTTTATTAACCCAACGATTGCTTCCCTCAAAGAATTAATATTTGGGTGGAGTTTTTATAAATCTTACTTTTAAGGCAGTCCCACAGACAAAAGTCTCAAGATGCTAAATCAGGAGATCTGGCTGGCCAGCTTATGGTACCACCTCTGCCACTCCAATGATTTGGAGTTAGTTTCATTGCTTAACGTAAAAGTGCACTCGTCCGTAAAACAAATTGACAATATAGAGGGACGATCCTGATTCGCACGTTTACATCTGTTCGAAAAATATCGTAAATCCTACTTTCCTCATCTGCTTGAAATCCCTCCTGATGACATTGGGGTTTGTATGGATGATATCGGTGCATTTGTAGTATCTGATATCGCACCGACTTTAACGCATTTAATTCACGGCTAATTTCCCTTGTGCTGTATGTTGAGTGGATATTTATCATACCCAAAACACGTTCTCTCAATTCAGTGCCATCCGCCCCAACATTCCTTCCATTACGTGTACTACAAATGTTTAATTTTATTTTTGCAAAAACAATACTAAAAATAATAAATACTAACCACCTCTAGCTTCTGATTCTGCTGAACTATTAGCCGTTTCTTCAAATTTTCACGCATAGTTCCGTATTGTGGATTTGGATAGTATTAGGCTGTTATTAAATTTTACAGAAAACAAATTTCTCACTTTCCATAAACTAACGCCACTGTAGTATGTTTTAACCATTGACTCTACCTCTTCATTTGAGTAATTATTAATTTTGTAAATAAAACCAGTAACTTAGCTCAGAATGTCAAGAAATAACAAATGAATTCGACTACAATTGTTAATTGTTTTAAAAATCATTGCAGCTCATATTTAGAAACGCAAATCATGGAAACTCATATTTAAAAGCATACAAATTTTAAATTAGAATTTTTCAATAAACATCGATGAAAATAATTTAATGCTTGATATCATTCGATGCGCAATAATTTTCTTATTCCATTGACACCAAAATACTTTCTGTGGGTCGAATTGGCGAGCAGGAATTCACAAAAATGTTAAAATCAATGTTAAATCCCTATATGGCCAGGTTTAAAAAAAAGACACCCGGTATAATGGAAATTTCTACAAACAAATTGAAGGCGCACCTATGAGGCACCTCCTACACCGGCTTTTGAAAACATTTATGAAGATTTTGGAAACGAAGCTCTAAATTCATCACCATTATAACCAAAATGTTAGTATCGCTACGTGGATGATACGTTCGTTATTTGGTCGCACAATTTACACTCTTTAAATCAATTTTTGGACCACCCTAACAAAATTCATGCTAATATCAAATTTACAATGGAAATTGAAGCAAATAATTCTTTAGCATTCCTGGACACTTTAATTACAAAACTTCCTAATGGCAAATTTAAATATAATCTACATAGAAAACCTACCCATACTGAACGATATCTACATGCTGATTCTCACCTTCATCCCAGCCAATTACAAGCTGTTATAAAATCATTAGTTTATAGGTCACTCTATTTAAATGATGAAGACTCTAAAGAACATGGCCTCAAAGAAATTACCGAAATTTTAATACAGAATGGTTATACAAAATTGAAAATTAATAATATGATTGCAGTTTGCAACCTGTACCTGCAAAGACTAATATCGAAACTAGCCGACACCTTATATTGCCTTACATCAAAGGTTTTACAGATATAAGACATAACAGTTTCCCAAATCTCATTTTCGAACAGTCTTCAAACCATACAAAATTTTACATGAAAAAAACCTAAAGACAAAATTACCGGTGAGAGTTAAGGGGTGTTGTGATAATTGTCCAAATACTTACATCGGCCCAACTAATTATCAGCAAGATATCAAGAAAATAAATTGGCGATTTCTCAAAAGAACCTAAGCTTTTCGTTAGCAGCACACCGTTTCAAAACCGGTCATACTGTAGATACCAACAAAATTTGATTACTAGCGCCAAATTACAGTTTACGAAGTAGAATTATTAGAGAAGCTATCGAAATTGAAAGACGTTCACATACTTTAAATAAACATGATGACAATACAAGAATACCCATCATTTGGAAAACCCTGATCACCAAAATTACTTCGCCATCAACGTTACCACTCAACATAATCAAAATTCATACAAAGGACCTACTACATGCAGTTGAACACGCAAAATTAGAAAATGGTTACATCAAACTGATCCAAATTTGAAGTATTTGAAGATTTTCTTAACATCCCTGCATTTATGAAGTTATACACCTTATATATACCTTAGAAAAATTTCCATCATAGCTGTTAGTCAATATTATTATAAATTAGTTACCTTGCTTCACAGTTTTGAATTTATATCATTCTTGACAAAGGAGATATAGTACACCCTCGAAACGTTAAATTGTACTTATAATTTAAAGGTTAAGTATATATATATATATATATATATATATATATATATATATATATATATTCATCATCATCATCATAAGCCTTCATCTACCCATTTTTGAGTATAGGCCTCTTTCATATTACGCCATTTATTTCGATCTTCTGCTTTTCGATACCATGACAATCCTGCATGTTTTTGATGTCATCTGCCCATCGTTGAAATGGTCTACCTCTATTCCGCTGCTCGCTCCAAGGCCGCCATTTTATGATTTTGGTGCACCATCCTTCACGTTTCCTTACCGCATGTCCTGCCCAGTTCCATTTAAGTTCGGTAATTTGTTGAATAATATCTACCACCTGGGTCTTATGTCTGATCCACTCGTTAGTTTTGCGATCTCTCAGAGTTATGTTTAGCATTCGGCGTTCTAGTGCTCTCTGGTGTACACGTAGCTTATTCATGTTTTTCTGTGTGAAGGTCCAAGTTTCGCAGGCATATGTCGTCACCGGTAATATGCACTCATTGTAAATTTTGTTTTAAGTGTAATGGGATACTCGCTGTCATAATGTCTCTAATTTTTCCGTATGCTGCCCAGGAGAGCTTAATTCTTCTTTCTATTTCTTCTGTTTGGTTTTCTCCTGTCAGTACAAGCACTTGTCCAAGATAAATATATATATATATATATATATATATATAATATATATATATATATATATATATATATATATATATATATATATATGCTGTAAAATTTCGGACCTACTCCTTACTGATAGGCAACATACATATCTCAATACTCCCTGAGGGATAACACTAAAGATGTTGAAAACGTCTCTAGTTCCACATCTATTTGCATATACCTTGTATTGTTTACATCGCTGTTGACGCAGTAGGTCTTTACCTGATCTCGCAAAATAACAACTACTAATCTTCTATTCTTGAAATTGGGGATAGTAAAACCAGTTTTGTAACTTATGTGGTTTATTGTTGAAAGATTATTGAGTGCATTGCCTTCGAAATAATTAAAATTAATTTTGTGTTATAACTTTGTTCTCAAATTCGCAAATTGATCGGTTTCTGCTAAAAAATTAGATGCTTTATGAATATCGCAATTTATGATTCGTGTAATTAAGAACCAATTTTGCATACGAATGTATAAATTAAGGTTTATGTAGAAATAGAAATTTGTTTGCCCACATTATATTATAACGCAATTATCTTAATTGATAATGACTTTTATTGAAAATAAAAGTAGGTAAAAATTTCTCAAAATGAGGAATGAATTGTGCATAATTGATAATTAATTACGAAGTATGTTAGTGAAATATTTGTTAATTGTTTTACCATTATAAATAAATCATCTGCAGCAACTACAAACAGGGACTAATTTATCAGCTGTTTTAGGTACAATATCAACTGGCATTGGCTACTCACAATTGAGTGAATTACTTTCAGCTTTGAATATATTTTTTCAACCAAGACGTACAACAAATATCATTCGATGGTTTTGGAAGCCGTTGATTGTGAAATTTTGGCACAAAAGACGAAGAAAAACAGCTAGCAATATACACGCCCGATATGATGAAAGACCGTATACCTATCATATCAGTGATTCTTGACGTAGCTTGGAGCAAACGATCATATAAAACGAATTACAACGCTTTGTCTGGAGTTTTAAGCATTAAAATATTAATTAAACAATGACTACATTTTATTTTCCGTAGGCTTGCATTAGTGGAGCAAAACCAAGAATAATTTAATTTAATAACTGGACCGGCAGTTCAATAATTACGGAAGGTTTTCAACAATCTATACAGATGCATGGATTAATTTACGATAAGGTTATAGGTGTTGCTGACAGCAGTGTTCGCCGAAAATTAATAGAAACTGCACCATACGGACCTACCTTTGTGATCGAAAAGGTAGAATGTAGAAATTATCTCCTGAGAAATTACATCAATAAATTGTCCGACCTTTCATAGAACACCACCTTCCCTATTACTCTTCGAAAACAAGTCACCTCAAGTGATCCAGTACGCAGGTTCAGAACTTTTTGGGGACGACTACAAAACACTGTACTTGCAAAAATTCCGAGAGGAAAAATTAAAGCGCCACAGGTTACCGCCAAACGTAAGATTCTGGATGCATTATTAAACAATCATAATACAATGTTATTTAAGCAGGTCGTATTCCAAAACGAAAGTTATTTGCTGTTACATATGAACACTATGGTCCTGAAGTTGTAGGAAATGCCGGGATTAGACCTGGAGTATTACATTGAAAAAGTAAACAAACTAAGGAAGGAATTGAAAAGCGTTGATCGAGCAGTGATATGTGAAGAAACGGTGTTATAAGGTAATTATGCGCAATGGAAAGTGTAGCGGAAAAAACGTTTAACTGCATCGACATTTGGAAAAATATGTGAAACGAAAGAAGCACTTCCACCGCTAAAACTTTCGCTACTTTGCTGTAGGGGCACATATGCTACAGAATTTGGTCTAATTCACGAAACGACTGCAATTTCTTTATTTGAAGACCAACATTAAAAAAAGATCAACGCAGTGGGTTAATTGTTGACGAGGAATTTCCATTTCGGACGTGTTCACCTGATGGTTTAGTAGATAACTACGCGGTAATTGCAGTCAAGTGCTCTGCACAAAGTGAGAACCTCCCACCAATTCAAGCATTTTAAAATGGTAAAATAGATTATTGCGTAAAAGAAGGGCAAAAATGGTGCCTGAACAAACCCATAACTATTATTACCAAGTTCAGGGATTGCTTCACATTACCAAAAGGAATATTTGTTATTTTGCCATCTATACCAGCGGGGGGATACACGTTGAAGAAATCGAAAGGTAACTAAATAGACTACGTAGAAGAGAAAACAAATATTTATATATTTTTTTACTTGCAGAAATGATTCTTTTTAGACCACAAAGATGGTGGAAAAATTAACAAACAAAGTTTTTTAATAATTCTTTACACCGAGAATTGGTTGACCCACGAAGGAGTCGAAGTCAACCTCTACGAGAAGTTTATATGTCTTAGATTTATTATATACCGATATTTATAATTTGTGATATTAATCCTTTTTTTGTTCAGAATAAGAATAATTATAAAATAATAATAAATAATAATTTTATTTACGTATTTAAAAAAAAATATCGCTACCTAACTCAATTCCGTAAACAAAACATAACAGTGATAACTAATAATACAATTTATATTTATATAACATTCACACAACTTTGTGTTACAAAGTATAAGGTAAATCATAATTACACCAAACCCTATGATAGTTGCCTTTAGATTAAATATACTAAGCAGGTAGCGTTGTCAATACTCAGGTAGTAATAATTTCGCCTTAGGGTTTGGTGTCATGTAAGTTGCTTAACTTTACATTCGCCGATTGAAAGTTTCTTCAATATATAATATACTTTTTTGTGTATTTACTGCATTACTATAATAGTTGAAAAAAATATATTTACGCACAGCTGTACAATTTTATTAAGGAAACATATAACCACAAAAATTTTGTACATATCGTGTTTACCAACTGAGATAACTTTTAAGTAAGTTTTACTAATAGTGGTAACTATTTTCAAAATTAAGATGATTATCAAGAAAATATTTATTAAATTTGAATGTAACTGTCTGAACCTAACAGAAAGTTTGACAGTTTTACGGATCTTTATACGCGCTCTCCATATACCCCTTAAGCAACCACAATAATACAACATTGGGCCTTTTAATTAAAATAAGCATTCGGGAATATTGATCTTATGTAGTATTCGAATATTAATTTGCTATATTGTACCAATGTGTAGAGTTGGGATTGAAAACATATTGGGATACAAGATTTGCCCATTTTTGTATTTATTATAAATATTAAACTAATGTTTAAAATTTACTAAATTGACGTTTTGCCAACAAAAATACAGGTTCAATAACAACAAATTGAGTATATTAATTCATTTCATTAAAGTACAATATTTAAATTATTATACAGCACTGATCTTAAGCATTAAAATTATAAACATAATATCTAGTGCGATAGGTATAATTCATCAATCTCACAAAGTTTCAGAACCCGAGATTAGCGTCAGGTAGGTGTAAACAGCAAAATTCTTCAATATTGCCATAACGGACACAATAGAGAACTGTTTCAAACTTTCCATACCTAGAACTAGAAACCATAATATACATCGCCTTTCGACAACAAAACAGTTTATACAATTCTAAGTATAGAAAACAGAATAAATTGTTGATGTATAAACCATCTATAACAAACCTTAAATGATGCCTTTATTGTAAAATTACTACTTATCCACCTTTATTAAGATCTAAAAAACCAGGTATGTACCTTGATTGCAAACTTGCAGCCATTTTGTTGACACTAGAAATTTAATGTACGAAAAACGTTACAATTGCTACAAGGGTGTATGCTCAGCCATATTCTGATGAATGCCACCCGAGTAAAACAGTTTTTCTTCGCGTTATCCATCGTTTGCGAACGTCATCTTCCCATATACCGAAGACAACGCAGCGGACGCGACGAAAAAAACAGTATTAATGTTTCCGCTTATGTTCAGTTTAATCCTTACCTAAGTACTATAACTATTGCGTAGGGCCTGAGAGTAACTAAGCAACTAAGAATGGACTCCCGCTAAATCTCGGGAACTGTTAATCTGAGACCATTGGGAAAAAAATACTAATAGATAAACCAGCCAAGAGAAATCGCAACAAATCATTTTCAATTTCGAAAGATGGCCGCTAGGGAGCGCAACTGTTATGGCATACAGCGGCAGAAAATATGCAAGTGAAGATATAGTTTAAATATTGCCATAGTAAACACTGGAAAACTGTTGACTTTTTTTACTTAGCGTGTTTTGCTCGGTCTTAAAAATGTAGTGGTGGGGGAACGGCAAACATGTTTTATTTAAATGGTAATAACTCCGGTATGAGTTAACGGAATTGAACAAGCTAGGTCTGGTTTTAAACAGCTCTTCTTACTTAAAAATCTGTTGCATAAACATTGCCCGAATAGATTCTTCCGCAGTAGCTAAAGCATTATCATACAATTTTTAAATAGTACGCTGTCCCTTTTATATAGAGGACAAAATTGCTAAAAAGTCAGCGCAAACCGCAACCTCCTTTCATTTTTCCAACTGAATATATCAATAAAAGAAATACTAGGCCGCTGGCTATACATTGTATATACTATATTTTACTTGGGAAACGAATATAAACTCATTGCTACAACTTAATCAATGCGCCCTAAAGGTTGAAACTGCCGTCCATCATTGTTAATGCACGCAAGCATCCCTTCCCGCTTAGACCCAACTGAACTCTCTAGTTCAGCATTGAAATAGTTTTGCATACAGTCCCTTACTCACCCAATCATGTTATCCCGTGTAGTGGGTCAAATTACAAAAGCCATATCTTCTACTCGACTCCATAAATAAAAATCCAGGCATGTTAAATCTAGTGATCTAGTCGACCGTGGAAAGATGCCGTCCCGTCTTATTCATCGACCAGGGTAGTTGACATTCCCGAATATTTACCGCGCAGTGAGCTGGACAGCTATCGTGATGGAAAAGCATTCGTTGTCGAATTTCAAAGGGCACTTCTTTTAACAAAATCGGTAATTCCTCTATTAAAATAATTGCCACCACTAAGTTGGTGTTTAAAAAAGAATGGGCCGATAATTCGCTCTCCTAAAATTGCTGCCCAACACTTTACAGACCAGCGACCTTGGTACTGGACTTCTCGCATATGTTGTGGATTCGTTCTTGACCAATAGTGCGTGTTATGGAGATACCCACCTTCATTGCCATGAAACGGCCTCATCTGTCCACAATATACGTGAAAGCACTTGCCGATCTTCTACCATCATAGCCAAAAGCCAAAGGTCTAGTCTTCGGTCAAAATCTGCATCAGTCAATGTCTGGATATGGATGTAACCTGAAACAATATGGTGACCACCGATTCAACAGGATATTATTGGTTTTTGTAGGAAAAGCATTAAGTAAACCTTTGTAAGTTTATAGCGGGGGTTCAAAATCGAAACCTGGCTTACTTGTGCCCGTTGAGAATGTTTTAAACGGTAGTCCGAGTTACTCTCAGGTCCTGCGCAATAGTTCTAGTACTTATGTGAGGATTAACCTTTTAAATGAACGTTTCCAGTTTTTTGCAAACGATTGATAACTTGAAGAAACAACAACAGGAAAAACTTAAACAATACGAAAAACACGAAATGATACCAATGCCATTTGGAAAACCAAGAACAAGCTTTGAAAATTAGCAACTGAATGAGACTGCTATGAAACTAAAATGTTTTAATATTTTGACGTATTGCTTCCAATTTTGTTTTTACAGCCTACTAACGTTTATGACGGATGCCTTCGCTAAGAAACGATTATTATTTACCTAGGTTGCATTTTATTCTCTTCTTGTGCATAAATTGTCGATTTTGAGAAAGATGACGGTTTTCATCATCAATATGTAAGGACTTTTATTTTCTATTTATTACCTTAGAAGGCAATAATACCTACTGTAGTAAATTTGCTTTTTTTCAGAAATACTGGTGTCCCTGTTGATGCTTTAAATGTCGAAAAACTTTTTTTTCATGACCTGTTTTATATTTTCTTTCTATGGAATCACCGGAGACCGTCGGAGGTCGAGTTTTTTTTTTCTTAGATACCGCGCAGCGTAACCTATTGCAGCAACAGTTGAAATCTTCATACATTAAAATATACAGCAAGCATATCAAATGTTATTTCATTTGTTAACGACATTCGTCAACTGTTCGTTAATCAAACACGAAAAGCTTTACTGGAGCTAATATACAGACACAGGCACAGATACAGGCACATGTACAGGCACAGGCATAGACACAGGCATAGGCACAGGCATAGGCATAAGCATAGGCACAGGCATAGGCACAGGCACAGGCACAGGCATAGGCACAGGCATAGGCACAGGCATAGGCACAGGCATAGGCACAGGCATAGGCATAGGCACAGGCATAGGCACAGGCATAGGCACAGGCATAGGCACAGGCACAGGCACAGGCATCAGGCACAGGCACAGGTATAGGCACAGGCATAGGCACAGGCATGGGTACAGGCATAGGCTCAGGCATAGGCACAGGAACAGGCACAGGCACAGGTATAGACACAGGCATAGATACAGGCACATGCACAGGCACAGGCACAGACACAGGCATAGGCACAGGCATAGGCACAGGCACAGGGGCATAGGCACAGGCACAGGCACAGGTATAGGCACAGGCATAGGCACAGGCATAGGCACAGGCATAGGCACAGGCACAGGCATAGGCACAGGCACAGGCACAGGCACAGGCACAGGCATAGGCACAGGCATAGGCACAGGCATAGGCATAGGCACAGGCATAGGCACAGGCATAGGCACAGGCATAGGCACAGGCATAGGCACAGGCATAGGCACAGGCATAGGCACAGGCATAGGCACAGGCATAGGCACAGGCATAGGCACAGGCATAGGCACAGGCATAGGCACAGGCATAGGCACAGGCATAGGCATAGGCAGGGGCAGGTGGGTAGGGCAGACACAGGTACAGACAAGGGAACGGGAACAGACAGAGGTACAGACAGACACGGGCATGGGGGAGTAGCAGTGCACAGGTACATGCACAGACACTTGCATAAGCTCAGGCACTGGCACAGGTGTTAATATTTGTCATATTACGACCCTTCCCTCTGCTTCTGCACTTTTTTAGGGTATGTGTAGTGCTCTACCGTTTTATGCAAGCCAGAAGACAGTCAACATTATATGCAGAAGCAGATGTAATAGGAGACAAGCATGTTTATAGGTTTAAGCATACTACATAAACTTAACTTCCCCGAAGCCGTTCGTACGTATGTATAGCAAGTTTCCTTTCTCATTGGGTGCAGTAGAGTATGTATTTAAATTTAAATGTTACGATTACTAAGTGATCAGCTTCTCCATAAATAGTTGGTGTATATGTGCGTGTCTAACCAATTTCCCCAAGAGACATATGTTCATGTAGCCAACAAGCACGTATGTAAATCTTTGTTTATCACCATGCGATCAACTTTATTTCCCCATAAAAGCTGGTTTATATATATATATATATATATATATATATATATATATATATATATATATATATATATATATATATATATAATATACATATACAACGATTGTTATACATTGTTTATATAAAGTTGTTAATGTATGTTTACTGATTGCGATAGTAATGTAAAGTAATTATAAATATGAAATTAAATCTTGAAAGCTTACATGAAGGACTCGAGATTATTTGCGAAACCGACTTATTGAAAACGATTACTTCCATTATATTATATTTTATATTTGTATAAAATGTGTTGTAATATAAATCCTTCACCTCGTGAAATATAATATATCAATGAATGGATTATATCTGTGTCTGTGTTGATGACTTTATTCGATCCTTTAATTTTTTTTGCTGCACACACAGTTATGAAAGCTGTGTAAATTATTAAATTAATCACGACTTTTCAACAACTTAATTTTATTAAAATATCCCATTATTTCAAGTATGTTTTATTCCTATTGGGGTTGAAATATTTAAATTTGTTGTCCACTATTCATAGTATAATTGTTTAAACAGTGAAAGTTAGAATCATAATTCAAGTTTCGAGGAAAATTTGAACAGCTGACTTAGAATTTATTTTAACAATAAGTAGTATTAAAAAAAACTCAATCCTGTCTCATTTTATCAATATTGCAAGGAATAAAAGTGATCATTGGGTAATATCTTCACGTACGGTAGCAGGGTAGTGTTTTAAACTTTTGCGTTTTAGATACTCCGAGGAGCGGACTCCACGAAGCTGTCAGGATTAAAATAAAGATAATTAAGACTGTTTTAATTAAAACGCTACACACGCATTTAGTGGGAAAGGTTCACGATATGATTTTAAATTGGTGTTTTGTCTTGTACGTTTTTTAATACATATTGTCCTTCAAAATAAAGTTCTTATCTTTTTATAACAACATGCTGTAATATAACAAACTTTTCGTAATAATACAGTAAGTACTCGCCAACATAAATAGTACCGAAAACAACAATTTTATTAATTTTTTAATTTTTGTACTTTACATGTTCAAAATGAGCACCATTACGACGCAAACAAGCTTCATAGCGATTTTGCAGATCATTGAACGTACTGATAAATAGTGGTTGACGCAGTTGTTGTAAATAAGTTATTATTGATTGCCGTAGTTCTGCAATATCCATTGGTGCTTCATCAGAGCGGAATACTGGCTCTTTCATCATACCCCAAATGTATGCATTAGGTGGCGTAAGGTCACGTGAATGTGAAGGGTAATCGAAGTCCGTTCCACGAGAAACTATTCTGTTTCCAAAATGCTCGCGGAGAATTTCTAATGAGCGTCTGGGTGTATGCCTTGTGGCGCCATCCATTACCATTACCTGTAAATTTCGTGCTCGGCAAACATTTCTTAAATCTCTCACAAAAGTTACGGTGATGTTCTGCCTGTAACGCTCTTGTTTAACAGCAACTGTGTGTTGATTTTCTCAACAAAATAAGGACCTATTATACCGTGTCCTGATACAACACACCAAATCGTACCTCGAGCACTGTGAAGTCGTTTTTCTACAATAAAGTCAGGTTGTTTTAATCCAAGAAATCGAGTTATTTATCTATTGATATAATTAATTATGTGAACACTTTCGTCTGAAAACCATAGATTTTTCAAGAAATCGGTATCTTCGTATACTAGGCTTAATACGCGTCCACAATAAACTTTTCTTGAACGTTTGTCCACCACGTTCAGCTGCTGTCCAGTTTGAATACGATATGGATAACCACCAATGCCTTTGAACATTCTATGTGTGTATATTTCACCGATGTTTCATTTATACGTGGTTCATCGAAGACTTCTTTGTGGACACTGCAAAACCTGATCAAGGACCGATTCGTTGTATTGCTTCCAGTCTACAAATCAAAGTTATAATCGTTTGCCCTTGTTGAGCTACCAGGATCGTAGCAAAAGACGTCACTACTTTGTGAATAACTGAAGAATGCGTCGTAGCCGGTTATAACAAATTTATTTGGTTATAATTATGTAAAATAAAACAAACTCTAAACAGGAAATAATAAAATAAACAAACTAACACACTAAATTGAATTAAATAAATGAATTGAAATCTAAAATTCGATTCTGGTGATCCCTGTATTGTAATCCTAGCGAACTCCGCTGTCTTGAAAGTCGCCCTCTGTAAAATATGAAATTAAAACAGGTGTTCTGTACACACGTATACAATCGTCGTTAAACAAAAGATTAATTTAATTAATAAGTGCAATAAGTGTATTGGAATGTGGCTGTTACAAGTTAAGATGTATATGAATGTATGAAGGTATTATATGGAAGGAATGGTTATAGGCGTCAAAATATTTAGCTCTACGGGACAGGCCCTCCGGCAAACTAAGTACTCCTTACCCCCAACGCCGTTTACGCGCCCTTCTCGGGACTGTCGCCACCAAGAAGGTTATACACAAACGGGGTATTTGCAACTAAAGGAGGGTGGTTAGACGGTTAATATAAGTTAAGAAAAAGGATATACGATGCGGTAATTGAGGGGATATTAATTTAACAACAAGGGGTTGACTGGTCTGGATGCTAAGAGTATAAGGGTAATAATAAGTGATCAGGTCATGTGTCGAGTGTGTAAGTGTAAGAATGAATCTGTGTAAGTTTCTCTGTGTGTTTGTTGGACGCTAGGGTAGCTGGTATTTATAATTAAATGGGCTGTAGTGGGAAAGGAGTGGACAACTGATAACATTTATTCACAATGGTAGGACAGTTGTGGAAATAATTAGGAAAGAAGTTTTGATAGGAAATTTTATTCTAGGGTAGGAAATTTGTAAAATATTCGCGGGATCATTACAGTGTTCTTCGGTAACCTGCAGAACCCTTACGCTGACACAACACACTACCAGTGCGATGAAATTTCTCAACAATTGCAAACGTTACGCTTTTACTGGGTGCAGCTTTATTAAATTGCTCCCAATACTTTTTAAAAACTTGCTTCAAGCTTGGGCGATTGCCCCGTCCAATTCTGTATGAACGGGAATAATATTCTACTATAAATACATTTTCCGCAGCTGTCAGAACGATTTTAATACGAGCGTAATATTATTATGACAGTTAATGACGAAAATGACAAAAGAAGACATAACAAACATACATCGCCGAAGTCATTCCATGGCCCTTCATATTTAGGTACTGTGTATTTTGGCGAATACCTACGTATAATATTAACTTTTACCAAGTATTAGTATAATTTTTATACAAATCAAAATGAATAACAAGATCCCCCTTAAAATTAGCATCAGTTAACCAATTTAAAAAATGCTAGTTTCTCCAGTTTATTTTACATAATAAAATAATAACATTCCTCGAGCACATTTATTCCTTTTGAAACAATACCTTATTTTAAATATTTGTTCCATTTCCATTCACTTATAAGAAGATGACTACGCTACAAAACGAATTTTTTGTTGCTTTTTGTTGGGTCGTAACTTGCGTTAAATGTTTACGTACATACGAGTAGTAGATATCATTCAGTGATCCTCGAACATAGTCAGGATTAATATTACAGTACCTCGTTGTAATCTGAGTACGCGTTAGTTTTTTTAAATAGTGGGTTTTACAGCTGTGTAAAGAAGTCACCTTCTATCGGTCTCACATGATGCTGACTTACCTACACACAACCGTTTCTTTGTCTAATACGATTACGTGGTATTTATTTCAGATAGTATTAGGAATAAATGTAAAATTACCATTAATAAAAGTCTAAATTGATTACAAAGCTACTTGTAATGTAAGATCTCTTTTGAGTTACATGAATTCACTTAATTCAATAACATCAAAACGTAAACTTTCAACATATTTTTTTATCAGATTTGGATTACTGGAATGAGTCTGTACTGTAAATTTACGGACAAGAATTATCCAAAAACTTATCAATAGACGATAATCCCCCCCCCCTCTATATCTATGATTTTTGAGAGATAAATTAATAAAGTGTTTCAAAGATTGGATTTTTTGGGGGAACGAGGCATTTACGACACATGATGTATTCGATAAGAATGATTCTTTTGAAGTCTTTTACGATCCAGAATTTGTGGTCTGTGTGTTTCATGTATTAAAGGTTAGAAGACCAAAAGCAAAATGCAATAGGAAGTAAAGGGCAATCTATTCCAGCAGAACACAGCGTCTGACCAAATATCAAACAGTGCAAACCAAAATTGACTACCGCCATTAAACAAATATATGATGACATATTCAAACAGTTGTTGTACACATGTTATTAACACACCTCTAAAACTTGTTTTCTTATTAACCTGAAACTTTTGCCAAAAGTACAGTGATGTCATTTTGGGCTACATTAGAATTTTCTTGATTGTAGGTTCACTAGCAAAAGTGTAACGGATCATTAATATAAAAATATGACGCGTACCTAAAATATACATTTGCATTAATGGCGTGTTATATAAAAACAATCATTTTTGCAATAAAATTTAAATTACAAGGAATTTTTGCAATTGCTTTTCAACGTGTAGTATATTCAATATTCCGAACAATTCGAATCGTTTACAGGTCAACCACAATGTTTGGAGACTAAAGATATCTTATAAATTTTTCTGCCTGGCGTTTTTACTTTCATACACGGATCACACATAAGTATTATTTTCATAATTTTGGAAAAAATCTGTGTGCGTCTGTCAGTGTCTGTGTCTGTGTCTGGTGTCGGTGTCGTTGTCGGTATCCGTGTCCGTGTCCGTCTCCGTCTCCGTCTCCGTCTCCGTCTCCGTCTCTCCGTCTCCTGTCTCCGTTCTCCGTCTCGCTCGTCCGTCTCGTCTCCGTCTCCGTCTCCGTCTCTCCGTCTCTCGTCTCCGTCTCTGTCTCCGTCTGTCTCCGTCTCCGTCTCCGTCTCGTCTCCGTCTCCGTCTCCGTCTCCTGTCTCTCCGTCTCCGTCTCCGTCTCTCTCGTCTCCGTCTCCGTCTGTCTCCGTCTCTCTGTCTCCGTCTCCTGTCTCTGTCTCTCTCGTCTCCGTCTCTCGTCTTCTCCGTCTCTCCGTCTCCGTCTCTGTCTCCGTCTCCGTCTCGTTCGTCTCCTGTCTCGTCTCCGTCTCCGTCTCTCGTCTCCGTCTCCGTCTCCGTCTCCGTCTCCGTCTCGCTCTGTCTCTGTCTCTGTCTCCGTCTCCGTCTCGTCTGTCTCTGTCTCTCGTCTCGTCTCTGTCTCCGTCTCCGTCTCCGTCTCTCGTCTCCGTCTGTCTCGTCTCCGTCTGTCTCGTCTCGTTCCGTCTCCGTCTCTGTCTCCGTCTCCGTCTCCGTTCTCTGTTCCTCTGTCTTCTGTCTCGTCTCCGTCTCCGTCTGCCTGTTGTTCGTTTCCGTATCTGTGCCTGAGCTTGATCTGTGCCTGTGTCTGTGTTGGTATCTGTGCCTTTGTCCGTGTCCGTGCATGTGTCCGTGTCCGTGATCGTTTCTATGTCCGTGTCTGTCTGTGGGGGTGTCTGGATTTGTGTCTTTCTGTGTCTGTGTGTTGAGTCTGTGTATGTATCTGTGCTTGTGCCTACGTCTCAATTTGTGCCTGGCTCTGTGTCTTTGCCTGCACCAGCGTCGCTGTCTGTGTATGTGTCTGCGTCTGTAATGCGCCTGTGTTTGTGACTTTTTGTTTGAAAAGGTATCTATGTATGTAGCTGAGTCTATGTGTCCGTGCGTGTGTGTGAGTGTGTGTGTGTGTGTGTGTGTGTGCGTGCGTGTGCGGGCGTGCGTGCGTATGTGTGCGTGCGTACGTGTGTGTGTGTGTGTGTGTGTGTGTGTGTGTGTGCGTGCGTGTGCGGGCGTGCGTGCGTATGTGTGTATTTGTGTGTGTATGTGTATTAATAGTTGTGTGTGTTTGTGTGTATGAGTGTGTATGCATGTGCTTGTGTTTGTTGATGTCTGGTCTGAGTCTGCCTGTGTCTGCATCTGCGCCTGCACCTGAGGCTATGCCTGTTTCTGTGCATGTGTTTGTGGCTGTATGTGTGTGTGTGTGCGTACGTGCGTCCGTGCGTGTGTGTATGTATGTGGGATCTGTGTGAGTACCTACGTTGGTTGTGCGTGTTCACGCGTGCGCACGTGCTAGCCTGTGGGTATCTTTGTTTGTTTGCTTGTTTATGAGGGTGTGTGTGTATGCTGTATTATATAAAGAGAAATGCGTTTAATAAATGAATAAATTTAGCCGGGTAGGATGTAAATAATATATATTACTTATTCACAATGCAATAGTTTGGATACGTGTATATGGTTGACTGTTTTGTACGTTCAATGAAAGAAAAATAGGAATACTTTAAACATATCCGTTTGGTAACTGAGTAACCCTAGTCCTGACATACGTTTATGCTAAATGCTGACACCAAATTCTATTTTATCGTTTGGTTGTGCAAGGAAGCTATATTATAAAGCAGACATTGTGTTCATAGATACAGAAGCATGGTCGAAATACTTAGTTTTACCAAAGAGTTCATAATATTGGTGTAGAACCGAAAGTAATCTGACTGATCGCTCAAATATAATCTATATCTGTTTGTTATTCTGTTTGTTTCTATAACAACTAACAACAGATCTGTAAATGGACTAAAAAGTGCCAATAAATAACCTGGTAAGCAAACACACGTAAGTACTTAGCGCGTTTTGTGCATTAAGTTTTTCCCTTCTTCTCTTGAATACAATATTAAAAAAGGTAAACATTTTAAAGTATACCGTTATAACAATCCGACGTCTAGAAATATCAGACAGGTATATCGTGACAAACTATAAAGTTCTACGTAAATCTGGAGAACAAACTAATAAAAGCTGCTCTTTATAGGGCATTAAACAAAGATTAGTATTTAATCTTGTAATCATGTGTCCTTTATACTTGTGCGATAATGAGAATCTTGTATTTTTGTAATACTATACAAAATTAAAATTGAATAATGAATGTCTCCATAAGAAAATTATTTTCGATTCGTCCTCTACCTTATTGTTGTTTTTTAAACTGGATACCCATATTTCATGCCGTTTTTAGAAAGTGCTACCGCTTACTTTATTTAGTACTAAATTAGTAATATTTATTATACTAATATTTTAATATCATTTTTTAAGGTTTAAGAAACTAATTGAGTGCTAATTGTGATGTCTGTTCGTAAAGTATCTAATTTAATTTACAAACATAATTCTCAACTACAAACTGTTGCACCCGGCCAGTTTTAACTGTTGGAATACATAATATTTTCTATAAATAATTCAAAACTTTATAATTAAAACATAAAACAAGAACAAAAGGAAACTCTTCAGGATTAAGAAAGTGGCTGGTAGAGTTTCAATTATAATTAATTCATTAGTTCATTTAATGCGAAAAGTCATAAACGTTACGTAGAGAGCAATTAATTTCTAAATCAACTTTGGACAGAATGATGTATTATAACTTATTCGTAACACAAAACACACAAATTTGTAATTTTTGTACAAACCAAAATAAATAAATGTAAACTGCTGGAAAGAGTACAACGGACATACTCACCGGGATGTAAGCTCTGCTTTTTAATGTAACATAACATAAGATAATATTCACGCCATTCACTTGCAAAACAATTCCTTTCTCGTTTATTTTGAAATATTTCTCGCAAGATCCATACATTGTTTTTGACATTCCTTTTATTTTTAAAACTACTTATCTTTCTTTCTTTTATCATACATTCTACTGCATTTAACCAAATTTTACGCGGCCTACCAGGCCTGGCCTTACCCATAACTTCATCCACATAAATTTGCTTTGTTAATCTTTCGTTGGCCATTCTTTCGATGTGACCAAACCAACATAGTACTACTTTTTTACCTATCTATCATCATCTCTTCTTCGCCACACTCCTTCATTATACATTAATTCTTCATCTTATCCGTTTTCGTTTTACCACGCGCGCTTCTCAAGAATCTCATGCCCACGGCATTTATTTTACTTTCGTTCCTTTTTTAACATACCCATGTCTCACTTCCACAGAGACAAACACGTTATTATATATTTTTCGTTTCGCAGCTATGCTCATGCTTCCGTTTTTCATTATCGTCCATATACTTCCAATCACGCTCCTTCCAGCATTGAGCCGTCGTCTAATCTCGCTATCCATTGTACCATCTGCAGTGAACATTCTAGCCAAATCTACCAATGCGTTCACTTTTTCCACAATTTCATCATGCAGGGTAATACTCTACTCTCCGTTTCACCTTTCCGACTGAACACCACAATCTTTGTTGTTTCACGTTTTCCTTTAGGTCCATGCTCTCACGGACTATCGAACTTCCTCAGAGCAGTTTGTAGATCATCCGCATTCTCACTTAATAAGACTGTGTCATATGCATACACCAGAACTCATACATTTACGTTACCAACTATTACCCCATTTGTATCGGTACTTGCTTGTCCAACACATTCATCCATGTATACATTGAACAACCACGGTAAAATTACACAGCTTTGTTATACTCCTTGCTCAATATTAAGGTATTCACTCACACCTCCTCTCACCCTAACACATGTTCGGCTACCGTTATACACTGCCCTTATTCCGTTCATTAAACCTTTACTTACGCCACATTCATTTAATATTTCCCACAGCTTCTTTTTATTCACTCGGTCATATGCTTCTTCCAGATCTACAAATGCACACTACAGTCTTTTTTACACTGAAACCATTTTCGTTCACCTGCTGAAAAGCAGCGATCTGATCAACACAGGCCCTGACATGAAGCCACCTGCACGCTCCATATTTTAGTTTGGGTAGATTCACGTACTCTATCAAACAGTACTCCTCGAAATACTTTAACAAATACATTGAGCACACTTATTCCTCTGTAGTTTTTGCAATCACTCTTGCTCCTCTTTCCCTTATACAGTGGTACACTAATCCTCAAGATATTGTAAATGTTTTGCGGATTATTTCAGTAGTGTATACTCACCTTCCATTGTTGGAAACACCTCTGATATACGTAGTATCAACTATTCTATTGTTGTCAACGTTAATGTTATTACGTCTATTAAATTCCCATTCTGGAATGACAAAATACCAAGTTTTTTAGTTAACGATTGCATGTATATTTTTGCGGAACCACTGTCTCATATATTTAATATCTCAATGAAGCGTGGTGTTTATCAAAATATTTGGAAACTTGCTAATGTATGCCCTATGTTGAAAAGTGGAGACCCTAGCGAAATCATAAACTATCGTCCAATGGTTTTGTACTCAAAAATATACACATTAGTTAAAAGTTCAATTTCTTTTGAACAACATGGATTCATGGCAAAGAGATCAACTATGACTAACTTAGTCACTTTTACACAGTTTACTGCCACTACTCTTGATAATCATGGCCAAGTGGATGCCGTTTATCCAGACCTCGCTAAGGCTTTTGATCCCATCATCTTTTAATAGCTAAATTAGATGCGTTTGGTTTTAGTCAATCGCTGTTGCTTCTATTATCATTCTATTTACAGGACCGTGTTCAACAAATCACTAACAATAACTTTACTTCATCGTGTATTAACGTAACTTCAGGAGTTCCACAAGGGTCTAATCTTGGACCACTTTTATTATTATTTGTAAATGACTTGCCGGCCATAATAGCGCGCAATAAATTACTTTTTGCGGATGACTTACATCTTTTTACTTCTGTAACTAGCATGAATGGCTTCTTCACTTCTTACAGCGTTAAGTTGATGCTTTGCGTAGTTGGTATGTTGCTAACTTTTGGCAATTAAATATCCCAAACTGCAAGATTGTAACGTTTACACGTAAAAGCAAACCTGTCGAGTTTACTTATCGTGTAAAATCTATTGAGTTAGAGAGGACTCATACTGTTAAGGACTTAGGTGTGTACTTTGATAGAGAATTTAGCTTATCACATTAAAATGTTACCACGTTCAGAAAATTATATATTAGGTTTTATTATCCGTAATCGTAATTTTTCTTAAATATAAATGTGCTTATATCTTTATTCTTCTGTTTGGTATGCACTAGTATTGCGTTCTCGTTTGAATTCCATTTTAAAAATCAAAAGATTTACTCGAATCCACCCAACGAAAATGTTCGAAGTATTTAGCATGCCAATTTGGTCATTCTTACCCTGTCCGAGGATTTAATCACGACTTGTTGCTTCAACGGTTTGGCGTATACTATTTAGACAGTAGGCGTAAAGCAGTTGCACTCACCTTTCTCTATACATTGTTACGCAACTTGTTACACAACTTAATAGATTGCCCATTCTTATTCTCATTACTCATATTTCAAGTTCCTTCCTATTTATCTCGTAATAACGTTACGTTTTACTATGCTACACCTAGGACTAACTTACTATTAAACTGCCCTCATGCATTGCATTACAACTTTTCATTGATTTGTTTTATTTTTATTGTATTGTTCAAGTTTTGTTTGCCTTGGTATGCATTATGATCTGAATTTTGTCTATTACTATAATACTCTAATAGGTATACAGGGCTTTTCACGATGAGCGTTAATTAGACGTTTCTGGAAAACTAGACAACGGATCAACCTGAAAATTTGACAGTATGCATAAATTAATTTGATCTACATTTATATCTCTTAAACCGTAATAGATAGGTATAGGGAAATAGTACATGAAGTTGTTGACAAAGTAATAGGAAATCATAATATGATATTGTATACAGGGTGTTCTATTTGAAAAATCAAATTAGTCGCTACTTTATAGGAGAAGCGGCAACGCCGCATCATCTAAAATATTTTAGGCATGCAGATCATATTAATATATGCATATTGTCAAATTTTCAGGTTTATCCGTTGTCTGGTTTACCAGAAACGTCTAATTAACGCTCATCGTGAAAAGCCCTGTACAAGTTACATGTATTATTTCTTTTTACTTTTTTTTAATTTTTATATTTTTACAACATTGTTATAATAAATTTAATTTCAGCTACTTATAGGTATAATATAATACCGCTTCTGTTTTCAATGGACCTTGTTATTTTACTTATCTTATTGCGTATTTTGTTATAATATGTCGCATCATCGAATGCCTCTTTTTGTCCAGTAATTGGACTGTAAAGTCTGTAGGACAAGAAATCATTATTATTATTTTTTTTTTGTAGTTTCAACTACTTGGTTTTTTGCCACTTTCTGTGTAGACATTTTTATATTAATATTTTGTCCAATATATCGATCTCTTGCGGGAAGTTAAGTAGCCTCTGTATTCGATCTTTGCTATGCTCGAAGACTTTGTCTATCCCATTGTCAATATTAAAGGTCTTCCTGGCCTCTCTTAGTTCATTCATCACACTCCTAAAAAATATGTTTTATTGATAGATTACTATTCCAAAGATCGTATTTAGGTTGTTGTGATTTTGTAAGGATGTAAGAGTGTGTTGCGTCTGTGTGCCCTATCCTTATCCTTGTAAGAATGATACTATATCTTCTTAACATGACCGGATAAGGTTTTCTAGGTTTCATATTTGGCGTATGAAGTTTCAGGAACCTATCTTCAATTTCCCATTCCCTTTGCTGTTCAGCCCATACTGTCTTTGTTATTTCAGTTATGTCTTCCGCAAGTGAGAGATGTAATAATTCCCGTGTTTTCATTAATCTCCCATGTATGGTTTTCTTTTTTAATGTCGGTGTATGTTGTGTATTTGGTGATTCTATCGTCTTGTTGACAATGTGGTTGGGGTATTGTCTTAATTTTATTATATATTTTAATGTAAATCAAGTTCTCCTATACTCGAGTGGTAGTATGCCTGCTTCTTCGTGTAGACTGGTAATTGAACTGGTGGGGTACGCACCTAACGCGCATCTTATGGATTTATTTTGTACCCTGGCTAATTTGTTTAGGTGAGGTTTCGCAGCTGATCCATATGCTACCGACGCCTAATCAAATGTTGATAGTGTTAGTGCTTTGTATATTCGTAATATAACTTCTTTATCTGATTCCTACCTTGAATTTGCCAAACATTTAAGTATGCTTAGGAATTTTCGAGCTTTAGCTTCAATGGTATCTATGTGTTTCATCCATGTTAATGTTTGGTCTAATGTTATACCCAAAAATGTGTATTTCAAAAATATGTTAGGAGGTAGTGTGGATGCTTTAGTCTACAAAAACGAATGGATGCTGTCTTTGTAGGTGATATCCTGAATCCTACTTTTTCTGCCTCTTGTACAATAGTATTTACTGCTTCCTGTAATGTAGAGTTTTGTGTTTGGTTTCCATTTGAAGTAGCGAAGGTTACAAGGTCATCTACGTACATACATCTCTTATGTGAGGTTGTATAGCCTGCATCAGTCCGTTTACAGCTAGTAAGAAAAGTGTTCTACTAATTGGCGAACCCTGTGGTATACCGATCTCCATATGATGGTTAGTCGACAAGATATTTCCCATTCCAATCCTGGAATATCTTTCGGAAAGGAACTCTTTAATAAAGTTTCCTATATTTACCTTGATTCCCAAACCATGGATTTTTTCTAAAATTTCAAATCTCCATACTAACTCGTCAGGCTTTTTCTAGGTCAAAACATTTGTCCGTAGAATGCTTTCTTGCATTAAGAGACTCTTGCGTAGCAGTAACTAAATATGATATGTTATCTATAGTGAAATAACCTTTTCGAAAACCAGTTTGGTATATATTTAATAAATGTAGTGTTTCTAATAGTTTCAATAGCCTTTCGTTAACCATACATTCCAATAACTTCCCTAGGCAGCTGGTCAAAAATATGGGACGGTAGCTCGATATTTGTAGTGGATCCTTTTCTGCTTAAAAGATTGAAACTATAATTGACATTTGTCAATCAGTGGTATAGATTTCCTCGCGCCATGTACTGTTTTATATGTTTAAAAAGTTCGTTAAAGCTATTTGTGGAAGTTTATTAATCATTGTGTATGTAATCTGATCTACTCTGGCAGGGCCGGCCCTAGACATTTTGGCGCTCCGGGCAAAACTTGAATTTGGCGCCCCCTCTCCGTTTATTAAAGTAAATCGCATGCTCCCATAACATAAAGTCAAGAAAACGTTGAAAAAATTAAATAAAAAAACATTTTATTGAAAACTCGATCATTAGGTAACAGGTATGTAACAGATAAGCAATTTACCACTAAGGTAAAATAAAATAACAAAAATTAAAATGAACTAATGCTTACTAATATCCTATAATATAAATGAATGCTAACTAACCAAAGTATTTAGAATGCCTTTTTCTAACTTTTCTTTCGGCAAACTCACGAACCAGTGATTTCAAGTCTAATTTGTCACTAATTTGGTGTTCTATAGCTATCATTGCCAATCCATTGAGACGATTTTGCGTCTGCATCGTTCTGAGATAATTTTTATTATTTTTAGTTTTGAAAAGCTTCTTTCCCTGAAGCCACAGTGACTGGCAATGTAAGTAGGATTCTTAATGCTATACTGAGGTTTGGTGCAAGTTTAAGTGTAGCGATAAACTTGAGGACTTCAACGGGGGTTTCCTTTTTTGTTAATAATGACGAAACAATGCTTATTTCATCGGCCAGTTCCAGGGCGTTAAGATCGCTTGAATTTCCATCAGTTAAAACTACTTCCAAATCTTTGCAATAAGCCAGTAGCTCATTTCTGCGCATGTCTTTTAAACCAAAAATATTATACAAAAAGCTGAAATAATTACTGTGAGTATTTAGCAAATTATATCTGGTTTCCAAGGCATTTATTGCTTGATCTACAGTGTGAAAGAAAAGTTCTATTTTATATTTTTGTTTGAGGTCTTGAACGGGTTCATCCGGGCCCTCATACAAAACGTTTCGTGTTTTGTTTCTGATACGATGACGTGGTGTGGTGGCTTCGAAATTAGCTTCCACGTCCACCTCTGAAGCAAGCTCGGTTGCTTCTAAAATGATGCTTTCAAAAGCTTCATCTGATCTCAGATTTTCAAAGAAGAGTTTACAGTTGTTAAGCGTATCAATAGCTTGTGATATATCAAAATGTACGGTTTGCAAAAGTTTGCTGATGGGATTAATGCGACTCAAAATTTTGTACCAAATCACAATAGAGCATATAAATTTGAACTGCTTCAAATTATTTAATAATCCGCTAGCCTCGTCTCTAATCATATTATCGATTTCTGGATCTTCATAAATACTGTACAAAGCATCGTAAATTGGTCCAATTTGAAATCGCAGAGCTTTTAATGAGTCTACTCGACTTTCCCATCGCGTATCACTTAATGGTTTTAGGGTATAACTATTAATATATTTAAGTAATATTGCCCAACGAAAAGTTGACGAAGCAAAAATGTATATAACTTTTGAACAATATTGAAGAAGTTTGCAGCCTCAAACGAGGATTTTGCCATATCGTTTACAACCAAGTTTAGCGAATAGCTGCATGGAACATAAAATGCTCTGGGGTTTATATTTCTGATTCTTGTTTGTACTCCTGATTTTTCTCCTCTCATATTGGAACCATTGTCGTACCCTTGACCGCGCATGTTCTCTACTTTAAGCTCATTTTCTCTAGCTCTTCTACTAAAACCTCCGATAATTCCGCAGCTTTTGATCTCTCAATGGGTAGAAAACCCAAAAGTTTTCATTGATTATCACTTGAACTTCAGACTCTGATTCTTCTATGGAAACATATCTTGCCATAAATGTCATCTGTTCGACTTTACTTGCATCGGGAGTACAGTCGAGAATCACAGAATAATACTTGGCCTTTTGAACTTGTTCAATGATGTGGCGCTTTATATTGTCATGCAACAAATCAATTATTTCATTTTGTATAGTTTTTCCTAGATATGTAGCTTTGATTTCTTCTTTATTAAGAACCCTGCGAACGTGTTCCTCCATTTTTGGATCAAACTCAGCCAATAACTGAATGAACTTCAAAAGTTTCCATTATTGTGTTCATAGAGTTTATCTGTTGTTCCTCGAAAAGCTAGAAATCTCTCACCTAGCATTCTAACGACAGATATAATGCGTAAAAGAACTTCGGACCAGTGATTTATCTCAGAATCAATGAGCCTCTGAGAAACTGCATCTATTGTTTTACCCATTTTCAACCGTTGCTTTAATTCAAGCCATGATTTTAAACAATCAATATGCGTTTTACCATTTTCATGATGTGCTAAAGAGTCTCCTAAATGCTTCCAGTCTTTAAATCCTCGATGGCCAAGAGCGCTAGTGCTAGATGGGGCAGCAAAAGTCGACATGGAAAACAATACAAGACGTTTTGAAATAAGGAATATACCATCCATTCTCTTAAAACTTGTTCTCCATTTTTAAGTGCTTTCTTGTAATATTTTGGTGAGAATCTTCTATGTTGATCATCATAAGGAAAATCAAAATTATACAAAGGTGCAGCTGGACCACGTTTAACCAAAAAAACTATCTGCTTCGCGCATGATTTCGGGCCATAATCCTGGGTCAGAAGAGATAATTGGGACTGTAGTCTCTTCTAAATGTTTTTCTGAGGTCTGCACAACTTGCAGTTTTTTATTTTTGGAACTGCACGGAACTGCATCACTACTCAACAAACTCGTTTGAGGTGAATTAACTAGCTCAGCAATGCTGACGTTTGCGTCCAAAGGGGGATTCATATCGGGAAAGTCAGTATCCAGGTGCATGTGCTGGGCGTTGTTTAAATGTTGATCGGTAGTGGGAGCGTTGAGACCACCCTCTTTCAAAAAGTTCTGCAGGGCACCTGACTGTTTTTGAAGCTGTGTTTGCTTGTTCAATCTCCGCTTTTAAATTGGCTTCCAGAGGGTTTTTTCTTAGCATCAGACATTTTGGTTTCTGAAACCAATTATCAATCCGTATAACATGTATATTAAAAAAAAATTAAGCAAACTAACAACATTTTCGTAAAGGAGAGTAAATAGGCTTTGATGTAAATTATAAAAATACAGAGTGTCCCATTAAAGTTTTTTGCGAAATCGGCCTTTGAAAACCGTCAATTTTGTTTCTCCTATTTCAGGTAAATTTTAAAACTTGGCAACACTGTCAAAAAAATTTTAAAAAATGATGAAGTTCTGTGAAAACCGCACATCGATACCATTTATCGTTTTCGAGTTATAAGCAGTTAAAATGTGTCAGTTTATAGATGGACACCCTGTATAATAAATTGGAATTTGGTATACATTTTAGGCAAGGCAACTAAAACTCAATATTAAGAGCAATTTAACCGATGACAATACCCACAGGGTGATGCCCCCTTGCTTACTGCAACGCTTCTAACCCCTAATAATTCGAAAAATAAAATCCTAATTCAATTTAGAAACTTTTATGTTTCCAGTGTTATTTAGGACAAATGTGCGGTTTTGAGACACATTTAACAGTATACCTATAGAAAATTAAAATAATAGTAGAAAAACAGCGTAAAATGACCATGTTTTTGAACAGTTTTCAGCATTTATCTCGAAAACGGTACATTTGTCGTAAATAAAACCATAGACATAAAAGTTTCTAAATTGAATGAAGATTGAAAATTTTCCCAAAAATGTATCACCCTGGGACTACTAATTCTAGTACTACTTGTACGCGATTTTTGAAAATGAAAATTAAAAACTTACCTTCACAAAAGACAAACGCACTCACACTGGACAATTTGCAATTGCACAAGCACTTTTTAAAACTTTTGTACAATAATAAAAAAACTATTTTATTTCGCACCGGCCGAAGTCTAGTAGCAAATAACGCATTGTTTTAAGTCAACTTCCCTTATATATGCAGTTAAAAACTCCTGTGACATCTTGTTTCGGTTGGTTTCAAAATTGGTACAGACTTGTAGATTCCTGTATTGTAAGTGTTGCCAATGCCAGAGCAGGGACCGAAAACTTGTAAATTCTTGAAAAGCGATAGTTGAGTGGCTTGGTCATGATGAATTGAACTCAACTAGATTTTGTCTTAATGCTTAAATACATATATTAAATTTATAATGTGCTTAGAAATAAAATGATGATTGATAAAAGTAATAACTTTTATTTTTTACGTTTTAGTGCATTTTAAAAAAGCTTGTAACTTATTTCTTTTATCAATTTATTTCGTTTGTTTATCTCGGTACGTGTCACGTTACAAAAACTAACACCTGCACGTTCCTTTTTAGTACTCGAAATCGATAACAAATTCCTATTTATAAAAGGTAAAATTAAATCTGCATCGAAACCGAATTGAAATTAATTCATCCAAAATTATGAAAATAAGGTGTTTAGCGTAATTAAGAACGGTTCTTAAATTTAAAAGTTTGGAGGTGAATACACGTAATACCTTTATAATCTGTTTAATTTATGTACGTGTTTTATTACAAAAACATGCTCTGCACTTTTAGAATAAAACATACCTCGTTCTTCCACATCCACGGTTTACCTTACGCTTACGTTAAGATTAAATGCGTTCTCTATAGTTAAATATTTCGTTCACTTTTTATTTAATTAGTGACGGATAAAAGCCATTTTAAAGTTGTTTCGATTGCTCGCGAAGCGAGCCTAGGGCGCCGCTAGACGCCCGACCCCTAACGAGTTAGGACAAGGAAGGCAACGCCTTCCTTGATGATTTTGGCGCCCCTAGAGCTTTGCGCTCCGGGCGGCCGCCCGGATCGCCCTGCCCTGGGGCCGGCCCTGCTCCTGGTGATGTTTCTTTTCTTTCCTTTATGGCATATATCATGTCTTTCATTGTAAATATTTTATTATATTGAGATATATCTGTTTCCCTTGTGTGTAGATTTATGCGAAACTGTTCGTCATAGTTTTTTTGGATGGAGTTTATTTCTTCAAAATATTCTGCAAATTTTTCAGCTATTTTTTCTTTCTCTGTTATTAAATTGGATTCATCCTGAAGTCGTATGGAATCTGCTTGTTTAAGTTTACCGACCATCACTTTAATTTCCTATTTGCTCTAATTTCTGTTGTGTACTTGGCCCACGATCTTCGCTTTGTTACCAAAATAGTACGACGCGCAATTGCTCGACATTTTTTATATTCTATTGTAGGATTTCTTTTGAACACTTGTAGTGCTTTTTTCTGCTTTTTTTACCTCCGCGTTCCACCAAGGAATGGGTGGTCTGTTTACGGTAATGTAGTTCTTTACCTGCTGCATCTATTACCATTTTGGAAAAATGTCTAATTAACCTATTTATATCCTGATGCATGTCAATTTCTCTGATGTTACGTTTATAATTAGGCAAGTTGGCTTTGTTTATTCTCCATTTCTCGACTAATTTCCATTTAACATCAGTTTTTATAGAAGATATAAGTAAGGGAAAGTGATCGCTTCCGTGGAGGTCTGCTATTTGGTCTCATTCATATTTTTGTCAAATTTGGGGTGAGCATAGACTTAAATTAATTGCTGAAGAATTATTTTACCTTGAATTAAAATACGTGGGTTTTCCCTTATTTAGTATAACTATTTGTGTTGTGTCAAATAATTCTTCTAATCCTTTTCACGGGTGTCGCGTTTTGGTGGTACCCATAGTGTAGTGTGTGAATTAAAATCACCCAGTAATAAGAAAGGTACTGGAAGTTGGGATATAAATAGCTTTATATCTTCGATTTCCCTACTTTGGTCTGGTAAGTATATGCTACATATAGTTACTTTAGCTGGATGCTGTACTCTTACCGCTACAGCCTGTACTTGAACATTCAAACTTACGTGGTTAAATATGCAATCATTTCTAAGAAATATAGCTATACCCCTTTAGCTCTAATGTTGTGTCGAACAATATTATACCTGTTCATTTGAAACTTATCATCGGTTTTAAAATTTGTTTTATGTAGAGCTACAGAAAGTGGGTTGAATTGACGTGTTGTATCTTTGACCCATTTCCAGAAGAGTTTTTCGTTTACGTCAAAATCATTCTGCATTTTCTCTCCCTCCACAGCCATTACTTCCTCTTTACTTATGCGCATTGTCTCCTTGGCTTCTTTGTTTCTTAATATCTACACCTCGTACAATCGCTTTTTACTCATTTTTTGCAAGTCATTGCATGTACGCATCTTTTTTCTTACATACTGCCTTTTTTACCGATTCATTCCATCAAGCACATTTTTTCTGTCTATCTATAGGCGCTATTTCACATATCTGCACGGCACAATTGACAACAGTCTTTCAAGCTTATGCATGCACTTTCAACGTTATTGTCCTTTATTTGTTTATTCCATACTGCTTCATTCACATTCAACTCTTTACTCACGGCATCTGCATATCTCATTCTCGCACCATAATCTACTAGTTTATCTACCCTAATTCTGGACGTTCGCACTACGTTCGTCTTCCTTCTCGAGACCCACATTTGCCTTAACCGCACTCTCGACACAACCTAAAAGTGGTCCGATCCACACTCCGATCCGCGAATTACTTGTATCTCTCACTAGGTTTCGTCATACACTATTAAGTCAACCATACTTTTAGATTCACCTCTTTACCATGTATACATATGCACATTTTAGGCTTACCACGATACAAATAGGTTTCTTTCCACACAGATGTTTACCAGGCGTCCAACATTCTCATTGACTCTTTGGTTTCCGAACTTTCCTAGGACGAGATCAGTATGGTCTCTCTTTAAAACCACCCCTCCATTCATAACTCCCAATATCATCACACTTTCATGTGGCCTACATGCGTCCAACACGTTATCTGCATCATCTCTCTATTCAACGGTGCATAGTTTGTAATGAGAATTTTTTTTGAAATTCTACTTTTATTCTAACCTACATTACCCGGGGGGTCGTCAAAGCCAAAGTACGTATTTAAGGGAGCTCCGGCTTCTACCTACGGTTAGTGAAAATACGAGACATGTCAGATGTAATTTATAAAAATATATAGCTCTGTAATAAACCCCATTCTATAACAAACCCAAACGTAACCATTGTTACAAGAATTTATTTTGTTAGCTTAAATAAATAACTAGATAGGATCCAAAATAATAAATAAAAAAAATAAGGAACATAAATATCGATTAAATAAACAAATAAGTAGCTATAATTCGTAAATGAAATTCTAAATTAAAAATAATTAAATAATTTTTCTTTTTTCAAATAAATAACAGCAAGTCCGGTAAAAAGCACGAGAACCAAAAATCGCGTAAGTAACAATCTAATTTAAATATGAAGTGGAGATGGAGGATGGCACTATGGTCAGGAAGTGACACTGAAATGCATGGTGCTAAAGGAGTTGGAGTGATCGTGAGTGGAAAAGAATAAAGCTTTCAAGCGCCACTTAAGAAAGTGCCCGTTATGTAAATGTATTGCAATTCCACAATTCCAAGTTAGCTGTTGGTTTTTATGTTTTAACTAAGTTTATTGCATAGAAAAATGTTATTCCTTGTGACAAAATAAAAACCGTCTTGTAAGGGAATTGCAGTTCTTACGTCATCGGTATATTCTGGACTGATTGGAAGACTTCAGTAATTCTAAAGAGCCTCAGGCATGAGGACTTAACAGTAATGGCATATAGTAGTATTAGTTATTTAATGGTAATGGTTAATAGTATATAACGATAGGAGTCCAATGTAACTAAATTTTTTAGACACGACCTCGCTTTTAGAGCTCTAGCCGTTGGACAAGGGCTCAGACAAAAAGTTAGAAAGTTGTGTGCCGGCCACACCATATTTTCTTGTATCAACTTAGAAATACGCAAACACGCAAACACACAAAGACGAAAACACGCAAACACGAATAAGCAAACGCGAAAACCTGCAAAGACGAAAACACGCAAACACGCAGAAACTAGCGAACGTTTTCTGTAATAGAAGTTGATCTTGCTGGTCTCTCTCCTCTTCCACGTTTCTCCCTCTTCTCTTCTCTCTCGTCTCTGCCGTCGTACTCGTTCCTCTCGTCTCTCTCGCCTCTCTTGTCTCTCTCGTATTTTTCCTCTCTCTCATCTCTCTCGCCTCCCTTGTTTCTCACGTTTCTCTTGTCCCACGTTTTAGATTAGGACAATATACGTACAATATAAGGTTAGATTAATAAATGCACGGTTTAGGTTAGGTTAATGCTCGTGCTCGAGTATTGACCTAACCTAAAAACCGTGAGAAACAAAAACCAGCTGTTTACCCTGCCAAGGTGTTCTTTCAATACGATTATCGACAACAGCTCTGGTAAGTGATCGTTTTTATTTTTACCCCTACTCCGTATTTTATTTACTTTATTTAATTGCTAGACGCTTGATTTCAAGTTTTGTTATATTCGTTCTTGTATAGGCATTTTTACTAATTTAACTGTAAAACGTATTTTTATCACTGTATTCAAAACTCGACAATAGTGAATTGTAGTGTATTATCAAAATTAGAAATAAAAGTCGGGTTGCTTATTTATCCCCAGGCCATTTTTCCATTTTCAATGACGACTTATGAAGTTCAGGCTTGTGTATAAATATAAGGCCCTTATTTACGGAGGTGGGCTCAATAAGTCAGATCCTGTAAAACATTTTTATTATAACACCTTACGCAATGTATTTATCCAATTACAGCACACTACTAACTAAGTTAAATAAATTGGTATTTTTGAATTGTGGTTAGTTTTAGCAAGCTGTAAGTAAAACCGAACCACTATTTTTGAATTGTAGCTTATGATTTGATTGAGACTGATTTAGTTGAGATTAATTGACTTGACTGATTTGGTTAATTGATTGATATCAAAAATCACCTCCAATAACAATAATAACCACCAAAAACAAAAATAGCCGTTTATAGACCAATCATAATCCAGAGAACGTGACCTACCCTCAGGCCCTCCAATGAGAACGCTGTACGCGCCAAACAGGCTCTTAATATAGCCAAAAGGGTCATAAAGCCTTCAAAAAGGGGGTGGGACACGTGGTGAAAGTGGAAGTAGCTTACCCCCACCCCGTTGTGTCCTCAACGGAGCTCATTCTACTAGTATTCTCAACGGCATTTGTACAGCAGCAAACACAAGCTTAATAAAACCTTTTAAATTTTAAAATAAATTATTCAATTTTAATACATCCTATTAAAAACTAATTTATAACGATTTCACAATACAATTACACAAGATAAGTAACTGGATAAGCAGCGGAAATCCCGATGGAGGAAGGTACACAAAAATCGGGACCGATTGTTTGTACAGTGTACTTGAGCATTATGGTATAATAAACAACTGAGGTGAAAAGTAAAAACTTGAGTCAACTATAACAGTGTAACACTGCCAACACACTACAGTGGAGAATTTATGATGTCAAAAACAAAAAAACTAAAAACTTGATTGAAACACAAAAGTAACACTAAAAAAAATATTCTATACACGTGCATTAAGAATTTTTCTATGCCTGTTTAAGATGACTGCTTCAATCGCTGAAGAAACAAAATATATAATTTGTAACTCTTTGACAAAGATACGTACATGAGATATCTCCTAAAGGCTAACTAAGTATTTAACTATGAATATGAATTATAAACGCTTTAATTTTCCAATATGATGGTAAATAATGACTCAAATCATTATTAAATCCAAAATTAAGATGTTATCTAGTTTGGCTTCCCCAAAAACAGATTCACACATACACACTTTATGTGCCAATACCAACCATATTTAGGAGAAATCTATCGATTTACATAATGAAATCTGTGTCATTCAGGTTGTGGATTGCAGATAAAATAAAGAATGTAGACCAAAATGTGATAGCTAGTTATAAGCACACGCAAACGTAGGCGCGCAGGCAAATACACACGCACGCTCACATTCACACGCACACGTACACAAACAGACACAAAGCACGCGACCACACACACCCACGCACGCACGAACACACGCATGAATGCACTTACACACTTCGTGCTAATTTTTCATTGTACCACAATAGGGGTTATACTGTATTCTAACACCAAAGAGAGCTAATGGACGTTTTACACATTAATTATATTAAACTATTCTTTGTCTTTTTGTAATTAGTAGCCGGCTAACGTTTTCTGTGTCTAACAAAGAATTTGAAATTGCAAATTGTAAAAACACAAAGAACGGGAAGATGAGTAATTAGGGGTGAAAGTTGTATGTAGCGTAATCCAAAAAGTGGAAGTAATGAGTTACAAGTGAAATAACCTTGGATTTTCCCCTATTACGTAATAAAGTGATGAGATATAGGTGGACCCAGTATTATAAATGTCGTTAGATATTTTTTGAAACTACCTCATTATTGTAAATATCAAAATATTTAGCTTATTAAAAAGCAAATATCCGTTATTGTAACGTACTTGAAATATTTTGTATGCAGCCTTTGTCACGTGCATGTTAGTAGTCATAAGGAACGAAGTAATTCCGTTACATTTACGTAATTCAAGACGATTATTATTTAATACCAGATTCTGAGAAATGATTTTTACTTGATGTTTAATATGGCCGACGGTAATTAGTAGACGGGTATTTTTCAAAATTTCGGTGGGAATGTTTTCTTAAAAGTAATTGAGTCGTTATTATTTGCCGATGGCACATTTCTTGCTGTCAAGAATCTAATCGCAGACCACACTTCACAGTCGATGGGTCGTTCAATTGTCTTAAACATTTTATGTATATCATGGTACATCAATCATCCTAATACCATGATTAGTTATTAGGTTTTGTGATCCCCATAACATTGTATTAGTTGAGTTGATCGGCGACGTTTCAGAAACGGACTCTGCATCAGGCTTAGTCCTGAAAGGGACTGTTTCCACACTTGAGTCGATTTCAAGTGATATGATTTTTTCACAAGCGCTTGGCTACTCTCAGATTCGAACTTTGGTATCTTCACTTACAGGTCTGACGGCTTTACCGCTGAGCCACTAAGTAATCCAATATACATAATTTTTTAGAACTGATATATATTTTTCCTGGTTGCGCAGGTGTATTGCGCTTAAGCTCTTTGCACATTACTGGAATCCATATGGGTTTCATTTCCACACTAGCTTGGCTTATTGGATTTTCTGCTAGTGCGATGTATGTGGCCCAAAACTATTATAAAAAATAGGAGCAACAAATTTAGGGTAGCAAAGTAGCACCAAATTATGACAAATAAATTGTTTCGTTACAATTGATAGCTACATACATGTACGTTGACTGTGCCAAGTATACGTTAAGCAGACCTTAATTTTTAATTAATGATTTTATTGTGGTAACAAATTAGCACCAAATTATGGTATAGGTTTCAAATAATTGTGCTGCAATGGCTGTGCTAACTTTATATGTGTGGACAGACATTCATTGTTTAAATAAACAATACTTTTCATACCAATAACAAACCAGATACCAGATAGCCTGTCAAAAAGGAAAACATGGGTACATTTTCCGTTTTCATGACATTTAATCATAGGGTGAAGTTATTTTGTGACCCTGATAACTTTTGTTAACAATAAATTAGTTTATATCTTGTATCTTTATCATTATAAAATATTAAAATAGTGTACATTAATCGGGTACTTATAACAAATATGTATTTATTACGCACGGGGATTTTGTCCTACCAATAGTTTACCGATTTCGATATTTAACAATTATTGATAGGTTTCTTTTTATTTCTAGAGTGTTGTGAATGTATTTGTATTATTTCATCTTTAATTATTATAAATAAACATGTGCTGTGGATGGAATATATGATTGCTTATTAACTGCAATTCTGCCTTTTATAGCCATGTAATGAGTATAATACGTTGATTTCCTTTAAGTAAAGACTAAAGAGCAGTTCATTGATATCAAAATCAATGTATCTCTTCAACAACCTGGACTTGACTAAAAATATACACCTTCAAATATTGCTAAAAGTATAACATTCTTCAAACTCTGATATTCCTCGATCAAGAATTTCAATACATTGTTAAAAATTTTTATTAAAAAATTCGAAATGACTACGATTCTTAAAACGAATTGAGATTTCGGCGATTAATTAGGCTTAACGATACCCAAACGTTGTTTCGGTTTTAAATATTTTCGTTTATAATTTGTTTTAAGGTTAAGCTTTTCCAGGATATTGATTAAAGTCTTAGGAAAGCTTCGTAATCTCAAGCTATAAAGGAAGCCTTAAAGCAATCTCATTATCTAAGAACATTCATTAATAGCACTCCCCTATTATTTTGGTATTGAAATAAGGTCAATATGCTTAATGAACCTCAAAAGTTTTGAATGAAAAACCGTTACTGGTTATTATTTTGTATACATTTGTCAACTTCATTAATTTATTGTAAATAATTAACTTTACAGCATATTTTCAAATCAAATTAAATGTTGGATTGAAGATTTAGTTAAATAAAATTTATTTAGTAAATTCATCTATATTTAGAAAATACAAAGCTAATGTTACAACTTTAAAATTTGCCGTTATTAGTGTAAATATGATAAATGGTTAAAATTATATTATATGTAAATACAGATTATTAACAACAAGGGACATAAACGGCTATCATCTAAAATATCCCCTTAAATGAATCATTCTGCTGTATGTCGGTTTATTAATTAATAGATTTTCTTTAATTTACAAACTACACAAACAGTAATGCCGAAAATGTCTTAATGTCCCTAAAAACCATAATTTTTGAGCAATCGCTGATTGGGCAGATTTATGGCTATATTTAATGGTCTGTTAATACATTAAGTTACATGTATCAGCTTTGTGATATACGCTTTTTGGTTTTTGAGAATTAATTACATTAACGAATTTCATTTACATCGTTTGAACAGTTTAATATGATTTCTAATCCAATTTTAACAAATGTATATTTTTAATTGTGTTTACCTAAATTCTGGATTACGTTTAATGACAATTGCTGTAAGGATTTGTGAATTTGGTGCACTTAACATAAATGTTTTAAAAGGATTTTGTGCTTTTCTGCAATTGACAATTTGTTAGTGTATCTGAAACCGTGCCTGTGGTGTTGATTCTTATATCACTACACGAGTACGTCTTCTATTAGGTAAGACACCATTTAATAATAGTAATAATTAATAATAATAATAATGATGATGGTAATAATAATAATAGTAATAATAATACAAATAATAATAATAATAATACCTAGGGGTTGGACTACCTACTAGACGTGTCCCCAGGTGGCGGATAAGGGAATGACCTTGCAAATGATCGCAAGTGATGCAAGGCCAACACCGAAATATGAGCTCGTGGCGGCAAACCGCGACTGTTAGCTCTAAAAAATACGGTGTCGCGGACCAGTCCACATGGGGCCTCGTAGCTAACGAGGTCAGGGATGGCAACCCTGCGTCCCCCTAGCTGGAAGTACACTTTTCTTATACTAGTCTTGAGTGACTTCCCTTACTTTAACTTTTTCTGTCGGAGCACCCTCGCTCCAACTCTTGTTCTCTTCAGGCTCCCAGCAAAAGCTGAGAGACCACTCACTTTCCTCTCTACTCTTCCCAGGACATGCGCTGTCAAAAGCGTATACGGGTGTGGCTAGCCCGGGATGTCCTAGCTGGGGGCGGCTGAGCGCTAGCCGTCTCCTAATACCGCAACTGCAAACTGTACTTCAGAGACTCTAGCAGGGCGTGGCTAGGGAACGTCGTACAGGTAGCGGTCGGTGGTCTTGGCTTTGACGCCCGGGCTACGAGGAAGGTAACCTCTATAAAAATCCCCAATCCCAAGGTCGTTTGGCAGTTTTAGGTGCCGAAGGGATTGCGCGAGGGAAGCCTGAGCGTGGCTAGGGGGAAGCCTAGTCGTTAACGGTGAAACGCCTGTGGGGAAATGGGTACCTCCTCACAGTATATTGCCTTGCTATGGTATGGGTGCACTGCTATAATTGACCTTATTTCATCCCGACTCGTGGGACAGCTATGAGTTACTCAAGTTTAACCATTGAGGACCCATCCTCGAAATGGGCACTGCTGATAGACAGTGGAAAAAAGCCACCACTAGAGAGAGTGGAAATTATCCCTCGCTCCCTGTCAAAGACAGCGAAAAGGAGGACGTATATCCCCGGTTCCTGTTAGTTGAAAGAAATGAAGGAGATTTCTCCAAAGTTAGCCCTTTTGTAATTAATAAATCATTATACGGGATAATCGGAAAAGTTGAGGAAGTTAAAAAAGTAAGAGGTTTACTTCTAATAAAAACAGTGTCGAACAAACAATCAAAACGACTATTAGAAATTAGTAGATTGTGTACCTATGAAGTTAAGGTAAAACCACATGACACCCTGAATGTGTCTCGAGGGGTTATCTATTGTAGAGATTTGATGAATTGTAATGAAGAAGAAATTTTGGAAGGTCTACAACAAGAAAATGTAGTAGCGGTGAAAAGAATTAAAAAAAAGGTAGGAGGTAATCTTATAGACACCCCCAATCTTATACTTACCTTTAACTCGACAACGCTCCCTAAAACAGTCAATGCCGCATTCTATATATTGAGAGTCAGGCCCTACATTCCACCCCCAATGCGATGTTACAAATGTCAGAGGTTCGGGCATACCATTTTAAGATGCACAAATCTACAAGTATGTGTCTGTGGAAAACCTCCACACAAAGGTACCACATGCAAAAATCCAGTCGAATGTCTCAATTGCAATGGAAAACCACCCTGCTAATTCAAAATCATGCGAAACGTACAAAAAAGAAGTATAAATACAGGAAATAAAGGTTACTCACAAGCTATCCTATCCCGAAGCGAGACGTATGCTTAATAATGCGGTAATTGCAAGTAATTCTTTTGCAAACGTTACGTCTGTCCATAATAATTACTCACATCAGACCTTAGTATCCGAGATCAAAAAAATAGTCAATCAAGAGATAAAACAACTCACCTCTACGATAATTACGTACGTTAAACAGTCAGCACCAGAATCCGAAGTAACCAATCAGAAGGATATACCAACCGAACAAATAAACACTATCCAGTTAGATACAACGTTCGTAACTCCAAGCGAACCAGAATCTATGAACGAGGAAAGTAGAGGAGAAAAACGAAAAACTATCTTAAACAGAACCGAATCCACAGATTCTAGTGTAGCTTCCGTCGACGAAACAGCACTAGAACAAGCAAAAAACCAACAAATAAAAAAAGGATGGCCTAAGGGAAAACCCAGAGGGTCCACTAGTCAAAATACTGTGATACAAAACTAGTCTTTTTATTTTACATTGTTTTATTTATACACTTATACTAGATATTTATTTACACTAGATACTTATTTATTTATTTAAATTTTTAAATTAAATGTTGTATTTGTCCCTTTACTTATAACCTACACTAATTTAGTCAAACCTATTTTCACATACCAATAATGACTACACTAATCCAATGGAATATCAATGGATGTAACGCACACCGACCTGAATTACAACTGATAATAAGTAAAGAAAATCCATATTGCCTATGTCTCCAAGAAACACACCTAAAACCAACAGATGTTTTCAATCTAAAGGGATTTAACATATTTCGAATAGACACAATCCCCACCTCCAGAGATAGAGGTGGTGTAATCGTAGCCACAAGAAATGGAATACCAACTAAACCAATAAATCTGACAACCAACTTACAAGCCGTAGCAATAGAAATCAACTTCCTATAAAGTGCTCTATATGTAACATTTACCTAGCAGATGCATCTTGGACTATAGAAGATATTCAAAGCATTGTCGATCAGGGTACGTTACCTGTGCTGATTGTTGGAGATTTTTACTCACACAATCCAATTTGGGGTTCCTCCAAACTGGACAATAGAGGAAGAGTAAGAGAGCAGATTATTAACGATAACGATCTAATAGTCCTAAATAATGGTGATGGACCGTACCTGAACAACAGATCTAACACCTTCTCTGCCATAGATCTATCGTTATGTTCACCTACTCTTGCACCTAACCTGAACTGGACAATATTGAACGAACATCTATATTCAGACCATCATCCCATAAAAATTGAAACCGCACCCTGTATTATTCAACAGCCTAACGACCCAAAATGGAACCTTAAACTAGCTAACTGGGAAAAATATACTAAAACTACCGTCATACCAGAGCCAAACCTAGGTATTGACATAAGTGTGAGAGAAACTACAACAGCACTAATAAACGCAGCTGAAAGATGTATCCCTAAAACCTCAAGGAACTATAACAAAAAACAAGTTCCATGGTGGAATGCAGAAGTGAGGCAAGCAATTAAGGAGAAAAAACAGGCATTAAGTAGATTTAAACGTCAACCAACACAATATAACATTATTAAGTTCAAACAAAGTAGAGCCAAGTGCAGGCAGACAATTAGAAAAAAAAAAAGAGTCATGGGAGTCATATGTTAAATCTATGAACTACGAAACAACTTCAGCCGAAATATGGAAAAAAATCAAAGCTATTTCAGGAAAAACAAGCAGAACACCAATATATAGCATTGTACACGAAGGCGTTATTTATAATAACAACGACGACATAGCAAGAATAATCGCTAAAGACCACGAAAAACTAAGTAGCACAAACAATTATGAAATAACATTCCAAACCACTTTGGCAAATGAATCGAATGATATTAATTTTGACGACACATCCGGTAACGAACCCTACAACAAACCATTTACACTGCATGAACTACTCCACTCGTTAGAATATTCGAAGGAAAGCGCAACAGGGCACGATCAGATAACGTACTCAATGATAAAATATCTAAAACCCACAGGAAAACTCAATATCCTGAAACTGTTCAATAATATTTGGATAGAAGGCAGATTCCCTAACGAATGGAAGTTATCTACAATTATCCCGATACCCAAAAATAATACAACCACTAAATCAACTTCGAACCTACGACCCATTTCACTCATAAGCTGTTTATCAAAACTATTTGAGAAAATGGTAAACACCAGGCTAACATGGGTACTAGAGAAACACAATTTGATAGATAAACATCAAGTAGGCTTCCGAAAATATCATGCGACAACAGATCAACTCGTTGTACTGGAAAATTCCATCCAAGATGCATTTGCAAACAGGAGCCACTTGGTAGGTGTATTTTTCGATATCGAAAAAGCCTTCGATACCACAAACAAATTTGAAATACTGAGACAATTACGTCAATGGGGACTCAGAGGTAAACTACCAAACATCATAAAAGAGTTTATGAACAATAGATCCTTCCAAGTAAAAGTAAACGGAGCCACGTCAGAAATATGCACCCAAGAAAACGGAATACCCCAAGGTTCTCCATTGAGTGCAACACTGTTTATAGTGGCAATTAATAATATTGTAAGCGGCATTGATAGAGAAGTTCAGTACTGCTTATATGCGGATGATTTGGCAATATTCTATTCACATCCAGATATACCAAATATACAAAACAAACTACAAAATGCTATAAACATAATAAATCACAACGCACAAAAGAAAGGGTTTAAATTCTCTGAAAGCAAAACCTACAAATAAACAACCCGATGCAATGCCAAAAATCTATAAAATTTCTTGGCGTTACATTTGACACAAAATGAAGATGGAAGGAACATATCGACGAACTTACTACCAAATGTAAACTGGACGTAAATATAATGAGATGCTTATCAAACATAAAGTGGGATGTCATAAGAATACATTAATAACATTTTACAAAAGTAAAATACAAAGTAAGATCGACTACGGCAGCATAAGCTATGGATCTGCACGCACATATCGGCTGAACCAGCTAAACAGAATCCAATGCCAGTGCCTAAGATTAGCAACCGGAGCATACCGTACAAGCTCACTACAATCAATGTGCTTTGACACAGGGATAGAGCCACTTAAGCTCAGGAGACTACGACAATTACTCAACTACGCCACAAAAATACACGCAAAAGAATATCACCCTTGCTTTAAAATCTTTTTCGAGAGCAACAATGAAATGTACAAAACTCGCCGAACAATAACCAGGCCAGCACGAGTTAGATATATTGAAATACAGCGAAACCTTACCACAACAAGAACTATACCCATACAGTATCCTGAACATCCACCATGGAACTACAAACCTCCAATTATACACACAGGAAAAAAAGAGGAGGGTAACAAAGAAATCTCAAAACGTAAACATTATGCCACAATACAACAATATCCAAATTACACAAGCATATACACAGATGGGTCAAAAAGCAAAGCTGGAGTAGGAAGCTCAATGATAGTAACAGACAATATAAACTTTTGGAAATTACATCCTGAAGCTAGCATATTTACAGCAGAAGCATATGCCATATGGCAAGCTTTATTATACTGCAGACACAGCTGCGAAACCAACTTTATAATTTGTTCAGATTCCCTATCGGTCATACAAGCCCTAAAAAACCCGTTCGCTGAAAACGAGTTCAGCAAACTTCTAATGTCTCAGTTACACCATCTAACTGAACTGAATAAGAAAATCGTGATACTATGGACGCCATCACACCTGAACATCAAAGGCAACGAATTAGCTGACAAATATGCAAAATCCGCAGCAACAGAGGCAGAAATAGACGAAACACCGCTACTGTGCTCAGACCGCATACAGGAAAATAATAGAATATTTAAGACAACATGGGAAAATGAATGGTCCAGGTACACAGGACAATTGAGAGAAATCAAGACAACCGCGGGTTCTTGGAAGTATGCAACAGAACTGAATCGTCGAGAGGATGTCATTTTGTCCCGCATTCGATTGGGACACACTAATAGTACACACTCTTACATGTTAGGAAAACCAGACAAAGACAACCAACATGCGATTTATGCGACACACCATTGACAATACGCCATATTATATGCGAATGCTTAGAACATCGTGAGGTGCGAGAAAGAATTGGCCTTCCTATAGAGATGAAAAATATATTTAGCAATGAACAAAACATACAAAACTTACTACAATTTTGCAAAGCAATTAATATCACCACAAGAATATAACAACGCAGGAAAGCTAATGGCCACTGCAGCCGATGCTTCATAAAGAAATAAAAAAATAATAATAATAATTCAAATAGTTTAGTTTCAAATCTTTCATACAGTTATAGGTCCTGCTAAGCCTCAGACTTGTCAGCAGGTACCGAATTACGTGACATATTACAGTAAATACAATATTAAATTATACCCAATATACAATGACGCCGTGAGAATGAGTGCAATCATTAAATTAATTATGAATTATGATACGGTGTTGTTAAATACTAATGAAACGTTACAGCTGCATTCAATTATAATAATAATAATAATAATAATAATAATAATAATAATAATAATAATAATAATAATAATAATAGGGGTGAACTACCTACTAGGCGCGTCCCCAGGTGGCGGATAGGGGAACGACCTTGCAAATGATCGTAAGTGATGCAAGGCCAACAACGAAATATGAGCTCGTGGCGTCAACCCGCCACTGTTAGCTCTACATAATACGGTGTCGCGGACCAGTTCACGTGGGGCCTTGTAACTAACAAGGACAGGGACGGCAACCCTGCGTCCCCTTAGCTGGAAGTTCACTTTTCTTATACTAGTCTTGAGTGGCTTCCCTCACTTTAACACTTTTCTGTCGGAGCACCCTTGCTCTAACTCTTGTTCTCTTCAGGCTCCCAGCGAAAGCTGAGAGACCTCTTCCTTTTATTTCTACCCTTCCCAGGGCATACGCCGTCAAAAGTGTATACGGGTGTGGCAAGCCCGGGATGTCCTTGCTGGGGACGGCTGAGCGCTAGCCGTGTCCTAATACCGCAACCGCGAACTGTACTTCAGAGACTTTAGCAGGGCGTGGCTAGAGAACGTCGTACACGTAACGGTCGGTGGTCTTGGCTTAATTGCCTGGACTGCGAGGAAGGTAACCTCTATAAAAAATCCCCTAATCCCAAGGTCGTTTGGCAGTTTTAGGTGCTGAAGGGATTGTGCGAAGGGAAGCCTAAGCGTGGCCAGGGGGAAGCCTGGTCTCTAGCGTTGAAACGCCTGTGGGGAAAGAGGCGCCTCCCCACAGTATTAATGCCCTCTTGTGGTACACCGGCTCTGCTGCAAGTGACATACTTTCCGTGTGATCTCGTGGGATTTAGATGGTGTCAAAAACTATTAAAAATTCAGAGTTGTCCAACTCTTATATAATGGACGGAAGAGAGGGCCCAGCTCCTAATATGGGCCAAATGGATTCGAGGGGTCCATCACAAAATACCACCGCAGAGAGGTCCATCTCTGAGATTATGGATGTTGGGCCAGGTCCAACTGCGAAATCTGGGAAAACGAGCCAAGAAAAGGCGGTTACGCCCCGGTTCTTGGTCATTAAAATGAAAGAGTTAGGTGAGGGAGCAAATTTTGACAAAATTAGCCCATTCGTGATTTACAAAGCTGTATCTGGACTGTTTGGTACTGTAAAAATGGCGAGAAAGATTAGAGATGGTCTTCTTGTTGAATCCAGCTCCGTTAAACAGGCAAATCGCATACTGGGAACAAGTAGGTTTCTAGATTTTGACGTCCAGGTGATACCACATAAAACGCTAAACGTCTCTAAGGGTGTAATTTCATGCCCGGATTTGTTAAACTGCTCAACGGAAGAAATATGCAATGAACTACATTCTCAAGGTGTCATTGATGTACGCAGGTTGAAATCTAGGAAGAATGGTTTGGTACAGGATACCCCAGCACATGTATTAACGTTTAATACCCCAACTCTCCCTAGAAATATCAAAGTAGCCTTTTACTCATTAAATATTCGCCTATACATTCCTCCCCCGTTGAGATGCTTCAAATGTCAAAGGTTTGGACATTCATCCTTAAATTGCGAAGCCAAACAAATTTGTGTGTGTGGAAAAGCGACGCATGAAGGATCCAAGTGCGTAGACCCTATAACATGTGTTAATTGTAATGGACCACATTCTGCCCGGTCCACGACGTGTCCAACATTTAAAACAGAAGCGGCTATTCAAGAAGTAAGAGTGAGGGATAACCTAACGTATGCTGATGCTAGAAGGAAAGTGGTAATTGAAACACCGATTGCAGGAAAAAGTTATGCCAGAGTAGCAACAGAAAACCAATTTAAACTAGATATCCCGTTACTAGCACAAGAGCTAACTCCTTTAATGGTGGAAGCAATGAAGCCGTTAATACAAAAAGTAATAAGCGACCAACACTTGGCTCGCGTAGATATCCCAAGTTTTGTAACACCCGCTAGTCAACCAATTACGGTGTTTTCGGACGTACCGTCCGACAATAAAAAAAGAACGGCAGACGATTTTGAGTCTAGTGATGATAGAGATTCTCAATCATCCTTAGCTAGTAAAGTAGAAAGAATAAGGAAAAAGGGTAAAGGGTGGCCGAAAGGGAAACCTAGAAAGCCACCAGTGAATAGATAGTCATCTAAGTCAATCTGTGATATACATTTAGTATAAGACCTTTCTGTGATACCGAAGATATATTTATCTGTGATATTACACTACGATTTATCTGTGATATTTTGATATTCATGTTTTATTTGTATCCTTTTTTTTATTGTTATATGTTTGTGAATTCAAGCTTTTTATCTCACACGCGAATTTCTCATGCATTAATTAAGTACATACGCACTTAAACATGTCCAAGACCATCTATAGTTATCTTAATGCACGAAAAATTCTACAATGGAATATAAGAGGCATAAATAATAAGTATGATGAACTTCGCTACCTCCTAAATAAACACCAGCCAATGGCATTTCTAATTCAAGAGGCAAAATTAAAATCTAACGAAAAGTGCCAGTTCGTAAACTATAAAGCATACAAAAGTATCCCAGAAGTTCCCAAATCAGGAGATCCCACGGAGGAGTCGTCTTTTATAAGAAGCGATATTATATCACATGAATTGATACTGAACACTGAACTGCAAGCCTGTGCTGTAGAAACCAAAACTCCATTTAAACTGTTTATAGTGAATGTATACCTACCAGACAACAATTGGTCGGAAGATCAGTTACGTGGACTGCTTGGCCAAGTTCCGGAACCCAAACTAGTATTAGGAGATTTCAATTGCCATAACAACACTTGGGGAAGTCAATACACATCCCCAAGGGCACTCTTCTAGAAGACATCATTAATGATTCCGCACTGATCTTACTCAACGATGGACAACCCACCTACCTAAATGAAGCAAGTGGAAGCTTCAGTGTTATAGATTTGTCCTTGGCATCTCCAACCGTGGCAGTCCACGCGTCGTGGTCTGTCGAAGAAGATCTGCACCACAGCGATCACTTTCCGATATTGATGCAGCTGTCTGCAAGGAAATATGAAGTAAACGAAAATCCAAAATGGTGTTTAAAGAAGGCTAATTGGGAAAAGTATAAGAACTTACTTACCCAACCTGAACTTGATGGAGAAGTGGAAAATGCAGTCGAGAGTATTTCTAAAGTAATAATAAAAGCTGCACGAGCTTCTATCCCTTACGGTTGCGGATCCCATAAACGATGTCCCGTCCCATGGTGGACTTCTGAAATTGGTGAGGTTAACAAGGAAAAGAAAAGATTACTAAATACCTACCGTCGACATCGAAACCCCACAAATTTCTTAGCGTTTAAGAAGGTCCGTGCACAAGAAAGGCGTTTAAAGCGTAATGCACAAACAGAGTCGTGGCGCAATTTCACTTCCACCTTAAACTCATCTTCTAACTTGTCCCAGGTTTGGAAGAAAGTACAAAGCATCACTGGTACAAGGAAACCATATATCTCTCCTATGGTAGACGTAAACGGTGAGATCGAAAATAACCCAAGTAAAGTTTCAAAGCATTTAGTTGAATACTTCTCCAAGATCTCTGGAAACTCTTCCTACTCAGAAACTTTTCTAGAAAAAAAAGAAACAGAAGAGCGTGAGGGTGTAATTTTTGAATATTGTCAAAGTGAACCTTACAATGCACCGTTCACTATGCCAGAACTCAACCGTGTCCTCAACCAGGTAAAGGATACTGCTCCAGGAGCTGATGGAATATCATTTTCTATGATCAAAAACCTGACTGATGAATTGAAAATGAGTTTATTACAGCTATACAACAAAGTTTGGGAATCCGATACCTACCCCAACAAATGGAAAGAATCCCTTATACTTCCAATATCCAAAGAAAATAAAGACCCTACCAATCCAGAAAACCTCAGACCTATTTCACTTACATCATGCCTGAGTAAGGTTATGGAAGCTATGGTAAACCATCGTCTCGTCACAACTTTGGAAAGAAATAAGCTGATTAGTTCCTACCAGACAGGTTTTAGACGTGGGTACTCCACAGGACCAAATAGCACACCTGGATAAAATTGTCAGTGAGTCGTTTTCAAACTTGCAACATACAGTGGTGGTATTTTTCGATATGGAGAAAGCTTACGATACGGTTTGGAAACACGGAATTCTAAAATGATGAAATCTTGGAACTTTAAGGGTAACCTCCGCGTCTCATCAAAACTTTCTTTCCAACCGTGTTCTGAAAGTGAGAGTAGGTCCTTCGATTTCAGAGCCCTACCCACAAATAAATGGTATCCCGCAAGGTTCGGTTCTGAGCGTTACGCTCTTTAGTATCGCTATCAATGGCATCGCAGACTGTACTAGCAACCATGCAAAAGTCATGCTTTACGTAGACGATCTGGCAATCGCTATTTCTGGTCATGACATCAAGAAAATTGAAAGCGATATGCAAGAGAACATAGATGCCCTGGTACAGTCGGCTGAGGAACGTGGGTTTAAATTCTCTGTAAATAAAACAACATGCGTCCACTTTTGTCGTTTACGCAAAAACATCCTGATCCAATACTTCGTCTCAAGAGTAATCTAATTACTTTAAAGAAAGAATTTAAATTCCTAGGCGTCACGTTTGATAATAAACTTACCTGGAAGAGCCACATTTTAAATCTCGTTTCCTCTTGTAGGTTGATCCTAAATCGTCTCAGAGCAATAGCCGGATACTCATGGGGAGCTGACACGACAACTTTAAGAATGGTTATAAACGCCCTGATAGGCAGCAAACTAGACTACGGTTGTATCGCTTACTCCAACGCAGCACGCTCTCACCTACGTAAAATTGATGTAGTATGGAATCGAGCGCTAATCCTAATATCAGGTGCATACCGTACGTCACCGACATCCTGTCTTACCGTAGCAGCCAACCTTATGCCGATAAAGGAAAGATTTAGGAAATCCAAACTGCGATATGGATTTAAAATTATACACCATGCGAATCACTTTCATACCAAGTACCTAAAACACCCGGAGGTAATCGATAAATACTTGTGGCAACAGACTCGTGCGATCCCGGCTTTATTTAAGATTCACCAGGATTTGATAAATGAACACTACGTTCACATTAACGTGTGGGAAAAGCCCATTCAATTCATTGACTGGAAAGTAAATCCCCCTACGGTATCCGAGGGCTTAATAGAATCCAGGAACTCTTTAAATAGATTGCAGTTAAGCACCGAATCCGAACGAGTGATAAATACTTTAGGGGAAAATGTTATCTTTACTGCCGCATATAGATCACAACTTGGATGTGGCATAACTATATCAGAAAAGAATTGCATAACATCCTGGTTCCTACCTATCCCTTGCTCAATGATTACAGCTGAAAAAGCAGCACTGCTTCAAGCAGTACTTAAGATATACAACAATAGAATCTCACCAACAATAGTCATATTCTCTTCACTACCCCTGGTATCACTTCTGAAAGATCAGTTCACAAATGACGATTTGCTGGCCACTATAATGTACCATTGTGACAATTTTAAGGGACAAGGCATACGAGTGACGTTCCTTTGGATTCCATCGACATGTCCCGCAGTGGCGAGATGTAAGGTAAACGCACGTAGTGCGGCAGAACAACCAACCCTTGACAAGACGATGGCTATTTATTCGAAATTAGATGTAATGAACGATATAAATAAAAGGGTTACCAGAAGTTGGCAACACACTTGGGACAGCTGCCAACAACAATTAAAGGAATTTATCCTGTAGTAAACCACGGTAATTTTCTAGGGCTGTCACGAAATGACGAAGTAAAAATCTTAAGACTAAGAATAGGGCACATAAGATTAACCCATAGTTACTTACTTCTAGGAGAAGCGCCCAAGAGGTGCCCACAATGCCAAAACGTTGTGCTATCCATGTCGCATATAATAGAACGATGCCCATCTCTAAATTATTTCCGTGCTACTTATGGAATTCGAGGCACCACAATCGACATGCTTATCCACCTCAATAAAATAAAAAAGCTTTTGATATTCCTGAAACAAACAAAAATATATGAGCTTATCTGAAGCAAGGGCAGAAGATTAAAACGTGCATAATCAAATATCATATACCAAATACTTACGGTAAAAAAATTATTGAGACTAAGGAAACGGAAAGGAGCCAATGACCTCAGATGTCGACGCTCCTGTAACAAAAAAAAAAAAAAAAAAATAATAATAATAATAATAATAATACCCTCCAAAGGATACACCTTGTCGTGGTGGGGGCTCAGTAGCCACTGTTGCCAGCAGTGGTGAAGCTAAGTATCCTGACCCGCGTTTGTCTTTGTCATATTGATTGTACTGGTCTCTCTGTCTTTTGTTTTATGTTTTGGGGACCTTACCCCGTTAACAAAGGCGAATATAAGGTGTAATGCGAACCGTGCCGAGATATGAATGGCCATACGTGACTTGGTCTTAAACGGTGCCCTCCGGATACCTGCCGTCCTCCGGTTGTAATTAGGCTTACTGTGGTATGGGTGCACTGCCATCGTTGAACTGTATTTCATCCCTTCTCGTGGGAACTGCATGTCCGTTTCATTCAATTCTTTAGAGGACCCATCCTCTGAAATGGGCGCTGTGGGCAACCAGCGTAAAAAAGTTGCTGAAGGAGTTATGGAGGTTTTCCCCCCGCTCCAAAGTATAGGTATCAGTGAGAAGGAGGATTCTGTTCCCCGGTTCCTGGTCCTAAAAAGGAAGGAAGGTGACTTCACTACCGTAAGTCCCTTCTTAATAAGCAAAGCGATATATGGTTTAGTAGGTCAAGTTAAAGAGATAAAGAAAGTAAAGGGAGACCTGTTGGTTGAAACTGTGTCGAGCAAGCAATCGAAGCAGCGGATTAAATGTAAACGTTTAGCGGAACATGAAATAGAGGTCGTACCGCATAGGGCCCTGAATACATCTAGGGGTGTTGTATTTTGTAGGGACTTATTGAACTGCTCTCTTGAAGAAATAAAAGACAATTTGAAAAGTCAAGGCGTGATTGAGGTAAGAAGGATAAGGACAAGACGTGATGGACAATTTGTTGACACAGCAAATCATGTGCTTACGTTTAATATCCCGAAATTACCCAAAACGGTCCAAGCTGCTTTCTATCCTTTGCAGGTGCGTCCCTATATCCCTAACCCAATGAGATGTTTTAATTGCCAGAGGTTTGGACATTCGTCGGGTAACTGTAAACACGATAGAAGATGTGTATGTGGGAAGTCCCCACACGAGGGTACCACGTGCCAAGAGCCTATTGTCTGTCCAAACTGTGAAGGGCCACACAAATCAATATCAAAAACTTGTCTTGTGCTTCAGCAGGAAATGAAAATCCAAGAGGTCAAGGTGACACACAGGCTATCTTACTTGGAGGCAAAAAAGCAAGTAGATACCTTTGTAACTCCAAGAAATACCTTTGCTCGGTCGCTTCAATGCCAGCACCCGTACTAGTTCAGTCTGTTGGCACTGAAATCAGGAAGATTATAAAGGAGGAGATGCAAGTCATGATGAATTTAATTAACCAAAAAATATTTGTGAAGCTTATACTCAACCCGGTCTACCCGTAAGTAAACCTGTCGTGAGGACTTTAAATCCTTTTTCCAAGCCAACTACATCATCTGAGGTGGAGAATATGGACGCGGAGAGTAGGGTGCCAAGCGAAAAACATCGACTGCTAGGTCTCGGTCCAGAGACTCTAGTGTTACGTCTGTGGACGAGGAGAAAGTGGCCTCGGCCAAGCTATAAAAGAAAAAGAAGGGCTGGCATAAAGGCAAGCCCAGAATTCTCCGTACTTCGGAGTGTGATTCGAAAGGGGCGTGTACAAATTAAGACGCCTTTGTGATTAATTGATCTGTGATACTAATGATAATTTCTGTGATACTTCCAACTGTGATATTTATAACAATTTTTACATTATTCCTGTGATATATATGTTTGTTTGTCTAACACGTGAAATTGTCAATATTATTTATTATGTGTATAGCTTTATTTATTTTACATGTTTTAAACAGGGTGTTTAACACATTTTATACACATGTTTATATATGTTTTTGTGTAGTCTATTTATCTTGATTTTAACTTATAACTTACATGAACAATTTTATTCAATGGAATTGTCGTGGTGTTGTAAAAAAATATTGTGATCTTCGTCTATTAATACAAAAACATGACCCTATATGTGTTTGTCTCCAAGAGACCCACCTGAGAATTGGACAGCCATATTCATTGAGAGGATTTAACATCTTCCGTAAGGATGTTGTAAATTCCCAACGTTCTTGTGGTGGAGTTGGGATCCTACTAAAAAATGACATTCCATATACAGAAATCCGTCTGCAAACCAATCTACAAGCTGTAGCCATTCCAATAAAAGCTACCATTTGTAGCATATACTTACCAGATCAAAATTGGACTACTTATGAGCTGAATAAACTTGTCGATCAACTGCCTGTACCATTCATCCTGTTGGGTGATTTCAACGTGCATAACCTATTGTGGGGTTGTGATTTTACCGATACAAAAGGAAGAGATATTGAAGGACGGTTGAATCGGGATGATTTACTATTACTCAATAGAAGGTCTCCCACTTATTTCAACATGCGTGCAAACAACTTTACCGCACTTCATCTGAGCATTTGTTCTAGTGGGCTAGCGCTATCTCTGGATTGGCAAACTGAAAGTGACCTGCATAACAGCGATCACTTTCCTATCATTATAAGGACAAATTTTGTGCAACAGGTCCAGTTTACATCAGAAAGATGGATATCGACGAATGCGAATTGGTATCTTTTCGAAAAGAACCTCAAAATTCCAGATTATTTAGATGTAGACTCCATCACCAGTGCTATCTATGATGCGGCGGCTTCGAGCATACCTCGTTCGGCAGTCCGTCCCCTCAAGAGATGCGTTCCATGGTGGAATCAAGAGGTGAAAGATGCAATCAAAGAAAAGAAGAAAGCGCTACGTAAATATCAAAGGCACATGAATACGGGAAATTTGATCATTTTTAAACGTGCTCGTGCCTATTGTAGACGAGTTGTCCTCGAAAATCAAAGAAGAAGCTGGAATGAATACACCTCTTCCATTACATCTGAGACAGCTTCGAGTGATGTTTGGAGGCGGGTCAAAGCTATCTCTGGCAAGAACTCTTTTCAGAGAATTACTTACCTCAGAAATGACACTGGTACTGTTGTTGAAAACTGCCAAGAAATTGCGAATCTAATAGCTGATCACTTTGAACGTGTTAGCAGTACGAGCAATTATGAGCCAACGTTTGTTGAAAACAAAAGTGACAGGGAGATTAATCTGAATTTCGAATGCCTTCAACAGTTTGATTACAACTTACCTTTCAGCATGATTGAGCTGAAAGCGACAATTAAGCAGACCAAAGTCACGTCCCTGGGCTAGATACAATAAAAATGACATGCTCAAAACCTACCTGATAACTTCCTAACTTGTCTTCTTTCCATGTACAACGACCTCTGGGTAAATAGTGTCTATCCAATACAATGGAAAAAGGCCATCATCGTTCCTATTCTAAAACTAGGCAAAGACCCCTCTCTCCCTGGTAGTTATAGACCAATCAGTCTTACCTCCTGTTTGGGCAAACTTTTAGAGAGAATGGTGAATAATAGACTGATGTGGTGGCTCGAGAAGAACAACCTCTTGGTGCAGCAGCAGGCAGGATTCCGTCGATATAGGTCAACAACCGATCATCTTGCGTATTTGGATTTTCAAGTTCAAGAAGCTTTCAAAAAGAGAGAGCATCTTATTGCAATATTTTTTGACTTGAAAGGCGCGTATGACATGACCTGGAGGTACGGAATACTGGAAAAAATGCACAAATATGGCCTACGTGGCAATTTACCTAAGTTTGTGGTGTCCTTTTTATCTAATCGTTTATTTCATGTTCGTGTTGGTAACGTCCTGTCATCGTCCAGATTTTTAGAAAATGGAGTACCCCAAGGCTCAACGCTGAGTTGTACTCTGTTTGCATTGGCAGTTAATGAGATTGCCAAACAGCTGCAGTATGATGTTGAAAGCTTATTATATGTTGATGATCTTACCTTGTTCTGTCGAGGTAAAACCGTCAGTGAAATCCAGCGCAAACTGCAGTCTTCGGTAAATGCAGTCCACAAGCAAGCACAGTCAGTGGGTTTTGTTTTTTCATCTAAAAAACAAAATGTGTACACTTTGCAGACTACGTAAACCTCATTACGATCCAGTACTTTACCTAAGTGATGATCCAATACGGTGTCATAATACTGTACGGTTCTTGGGCCTAAATTTCGACTCCAAGTTAACTTGGAAGAACCATATCCAGGAACTCAGACAGAGATGTACAAAAACTCTAGATATACTTAAAGTACTGGCACATACCAAATGGGGTGCGGAGCCCAAAACTATGATAAATTTGTATAGATCTCTAATTTTATCCCGCATTGATTATGGCTGCATCGCTTACGGCTCAGCGTGTAAAAGTACACTTCTTGCGCTTAATACTGTACACAATATGGGCATACGGTATTGTCTGGGTGCATTTCCAACAAGCCCTGTCGAGAGCCTACATTGTGAATCAGGCTTTTGCTCATTAGAAAACTTTTGATCTCCGAACAACTCCTTTCACCTGAGACAGTGAGTTTATGCCTCTCTGAATTACCCCCTTGGAAGTTCAGTACAATCCAAATAGATTTTGATCTAGCTGAGAATCTAAAAAATGAAACATCTGTCCACTTATGGCGACAAAAATTCTTACAGGCGATAAATAAAAAAAGCTATGTCAAAATTATTTATACAGATGGATCTAGAACAAGTGACGGTGTAGGTGCTGCCTTTGTGGTAGACGATGAGGTGAATTCCTGGTCCCTTAACAAAAACACATCGATATACTTTGCAGAGCAATACGCTCTGTGGCAAGCTCTACTGTATCTTTCCTTCACTATGCAGACTTATACTGCTTGTTTGATAGTATGTGACTCTCGTAGTGTCCTGGAAGGTTTGTTAGAATTGTTTTCTCCTGATCCATTCGTTCACAGAGTTCAGTACCTTGTACACAACTTAGCCACACGTCACACCTGGGTAACTTTCTTGTGGATACCTAGCCACGTTGGTGTGACTGGCAATGACAAGGCGGATGCGGCCGCCCGTAGCGCCACTCGTGAATATAAACAAGATGTGCCTTTCGTAAGATCTCAAGATTTTATAAATTATCTAAGGGACCATATTCTTAATAAATGGCAAATAAAATGGCAGAATCTAAAACAAAATTTATATTATGTAAAGAAGTCCACAAGAAAGCAATACCTACCCTTTAAAGCAGATCGAGAAAGTGTATCAAAAGCGCATCGCTTGCGCATAGGTCACACCTCTCTGACCCATAAGCACCTCCTGCTGGGTCAAAATGCACCACTGTGTGCGAAGTGTAATGTACAGATTACCATCAAACATATCATTTGTGACTGTCCAATATATGATGTTCAGCGAAAACTTTTTAGATTACGTAACGTTGTAGAGGAAAACTTACAACATAGTGTGGATATAAAAAACACTCTTGACTTTTTAAAGGCGGTTAATCTCTATCACAAAGTCTAATGTTATAAGAGCGTGTGTTTGTGTTTATTCATCAAAGAACGCTTGCATATTTATCTACTGGTGTCAAAATGGGCGAAATGACCTCAGCAGTCGAAGCCTACAATAAAAAAAAAAAAAATAATAATAATAATAATAATAATAATAATAATAATAATCTTTGAATCCTTATTTTTCAATTGTCCTACAGTTTTCAGTCCAACCAAGTCCTCGAGACTTAACGGTCGGTTCCGTTCATAAACAAAATAATCATTTACAATAAAGATAGTTTAAAACTACTTCACAAACACGCTTATATAACACAAACAACTTAATAAATTATTTGGTAAATTTAAATCAGGCACTAAATTAGCGAACAGAAATAGGACAGTGTAATTAATAAAAATTTAGCATTATATTGCATACAATCATTATGAAACATAAGCTATGTTGCATTTTATATTGTTTAAATTATAAACGTACCTTATTTTTTTACTTTCATAAAATATTAACTGTACTACAAGTATAATTATCCAGTTGTACTGTTAATTCGATTTGTTTTAGCGTTTTGATAAAATTAAATTCAATCAATAAATAAAAATTTGTAAAATTAATACTCAAAGTTGTAAACAAAACAAAATTTACGCTATTTTCCAATAATTATTTGTCCCTAATTCCTACAAACTATAAATTATAAATTGTATGTAAAAAGTTGGTGCTTTAAGTAATCAAAAATACAAAAATGTACATGTTTTGGTGTAAATTATATCATATAAATCAACATATAAATTAGATTTTAATTGTAAATGTGCAGTACAGGTGCTTAAATAGTTATAACATGACAAATGCTATTTAAATTAAAGTACCTACATGTAATTTTTTTATCATCTTTGAATGCATCAATCAATTTGAGTAAAAGTGAATAATAATTGCTTCAGTATTCAGCTGTAAATAAAAACTTATTTAAACGTTTAAAAATAAAAGTTAAATCAATCTTTTAATAATATAAATTTACAAATTATCATAATCAAAATAATATTCCATTTATGGATGTACAGGATGTCCCATTTTCATATGTTTTACGGGGTATCTCGCATACTTTTTAGGTTAGAACCTTGCGGTTTTCGCGACACCGTGCTATTTTTAATGAAACCAAAGATGCACTAATCAACTTTGCCATAGCCATCTTAGTTTGTGTGCTACAGGGCGATTTTGGAAAAATTGCATTTCCAGTCATCCCTGTAACTCTGTTATTGTCAGACATATTAAAAAGTAAAAACTGATATTTGCAGATTTTTTACGTAGACTCCAGTAGCGTACTCAGATTGTCTTTAGAGGTCACAGTTTTCGAGATATTGACATAACCTATTTTTTATGGGACACCCTATATATTTTTTTAAATCAAGAGATTTTAAAAATATGGCATAGTCTATATTTATTTTTATTAATAACGTGACAAAATGATTTTTTCTATAATTTACATTGATAATAGTGGATAGCCGTGGGTAACCATGGTAACGCAAAAACAAAATAATTAACGTACTGCCATTACTTAGGTATTTGATTTTTGAAGTTTCTGCTTCTCTCAAATTATTCCTGGTTACATTTTCCCAAATTTAGTGCTGATATTTATTGTTATTCGTTGTTTTTGTTTATTGTTATCGTTTTTGTTCTTGTTGTTGTTGTTGTTTAATTATTTTTTAATATGGCTCGAAACCAAAAATTTGAAAACTTTGAGTAATATGATATGAATACCTGCTTCATATTCTCTAATGATGACATAATTCAAACCCTACAAGCATAAACTTGTTCATCATCTGCACCCTGGTGATGCTGAACGTAGATTTGAGTTCTGCAATTGGTTTATAAATATGAAAACTCAGGACAATAATTTTGAAAAAAATAATTTGGTCAGACGAGGCACATTTCACAAGTTCGGGAATTCTTAATAGACACAACTCGCGGTTTTGGAGTCAAGAAAACATCCACGTGATTTTTCCTAGAGAGCGTCAAGGCAGGTTCGGGTTTAATGTCTCCTGCTTCATTTTTAACCGAAAAATAGTTTACAAGATTTATGAAGAAAACCTAAACTCTAATGGGTACTTACAAATTCTACAAGAAAAGACTATGAATATTTTAGAAGATATTCCACTGGCTCAACTGAATGATATACTCTTCCAGCAGGATGGGGCTCCAGCCCACAATGCTAGAATAATACAAAACTGGCTAAATGAACGTTTCCCCAGGAGATGGATTGGAACAAATGGACCTGTTCGATGGCCACTACGATCACCGGATCTCTCGGTTTTGGATTTTTTGTGGAGGTATTTAAAGAATAAAATTTATTCAAGGCAATATGCCAACATGTAACAATTAAAAATTGCAACGGAAAATGCTTTTGCAGAATTACGAAGACAATCAGTTATTTTGGAAAATGCTATTAAAAGAATTTATAAACTTTGTGAAACTTGTAGGAGACATAATGGTCTGCAATTTGAACAATATTTGTGGTTAATTAATTATTTTGTTTTTATCAATATAAATTATAGAAAAATCATTTTGTCACGTTATTTATAAAAATAAATATAGACTATGCTATATTTTGAAAAGCTCTTGGCAAGGGAAAAGATTTTAAAAAATATGTAGGTGTCCCATTAAAAAAGTAGGTTATGTCAATATCTCAAAACTGTGACCTCTAAAGAAAATGTGAATATCGCCATTGGATTCCACGTAAAAAATCTACAAATATCAGTTTTTACTTTTTTAATATGTCTGACAATAACAGAGTTACAGGGGATGACTGAAAATGCAATTTTTCCAAAATCACCCTGTAGCACAAAAATTAAGATGGCTATGGCAAATTTGATTATTGCATCTTTGGTTTCATTAAAAAGTAGCACGGTGTCGCGAAAACCGCAAGGTTCTAACCTAAAAAATAAGCGAGATACCCCGTAAAACATACGAAAATGGGACAACCTGTACATATACGATATCGTTTATCTGACCACCTTCATATTTACAAACAATGTATGAAAACTAAAAATTCTTCTTATTATTCTTCATTTCTCCTTAAACAAACCAAACCAATTTTAAAACAAAATCAAATATTTAAAATGTTATCTTGTCCAAATCAGGTAACGAATTTATAATTATATATTATAAAACGCAATGACGTATCTGCGCGACCCGAATCATCTTTAATTGTGCGACCTGTACCGGTGATGCACCTTCGTCTTTTTCACATAGATACGCCCGGGTTTAATCCATAACGAATAAACTTTTTTGTTACTTCTCTAAACAAATTACAATAATAATAGGTGAGGATTTCAGAAGCGTCGATTCGATTTCTGATCTTCATCAGATAGCTCACGCCAGCATAGACGCCCTTTTTATAATTTTGCCCTTATCTTCTTCAGACTTAAGCTTTATTATCAAAATATTTGTATTACCCACTGTTAACTGATTTACAGATTTTGATTCAACATCTTCGCAACGTATAGTTTCTATAATTTCTGTAAATTTTTTATGGGGCGTAGTTTTTCATTCTTCTCTATTACATGTATTTCCATAAATTTGCGTCGATTGTGGTGCTCTAATTTATTTACACGCAATGATAGCATTTCAATTTCCCTATCTTTATTTTGCAAGATTTCCTTTAATGATTTAATTTCTTCCTTAAAATCATTATTTTCTTTTGAAAATTGTTTTATTGAGGAATTTAGATCATCAATTTTGTCAATTTTTGCGACATGGATTGTAAGGGCGTGGTGATCTTGGCCATAAACGTTTTAAGCCCGAGAGTAATTTCCTCAACTTCATTCGCTTCTTGATATACCTGTTCCTGCATCAACCACTGTAGCTCCCGGATTAGATGTTGATTTAATTTGCCGACATCTTTGACATCTCCACAATAATCTAATTTCCCTTGACTTGCCTCGAAGTGTGCGTGCTGATATCGAACACGCGTAATGATAATCCATGTTGCATCCATAACATTTGACCTCTTCGCTTTCAATTAAATTGTTACATAGATTACATTTTATTTTAGTAGACATATTTGTATAAATTTACTCACAAATTAATTAATTACACTATTGTATAGAAGTTTATTACGTTTTTAAAATTTACCGTTAACAAACTGTTTAGGAGCGCGCACCAAACACGTCCGATCTCTAAGTGTCAGACCAATAATGATGGAATAATAACAATAATAATAATAATAATAATAATAATAATAATAATAATAATAATAATAATAATAATAATAATAATAATAATAATAATAATAATAATACCTACGGGTTGGACTACCTACTAGGCGAGTCCCCAGGTGGCGGATATGGGAATGACCTTGCAAATGATCGTAAGTGATGCACGGCCAACACCGGAATATGAACTCGTGGCGCCAAACCGCCACTTTTAGTTTTAGAAAATACGGTGTCGCGGACCAGTCCACTTGGGGCTTCGTACCTAACGAGAACAGGGATGCCAACCCTGCGTCTCCCTAGCTGAAAGTACACCTTTCTTATTTTAGTCTTGAGTGGCTTCCCTACTTTAATTCTTTTCTGTAGTAGTACCCCGCTCCAATTCTTGTTCTCTTCAGGCTCCCAGCGAAAGCTGAAAGACCTCCTCCTTTTCTGTCTACTCTTCCCAGGACATGTGCCATCAAAAGCGTATACTGGTGTGGCTAGCCCGGGATGTCCGTGCTTGGGGCACCTGAACGCTAGCCGTTTCCTAATACTGCAACCGCAAACTGTATCACAGAGACTCTTGTAGGGCGTGCCTAGGGAACGTCGTACATATAGCGGTCGGTGGTCTTGGATTTATCTCCCGGGCTACGAGGAAGGTAACCTCTATAAAAATCCCCAATCCCAAGGTCGTTTCGCAGTTTCAGGTGCTGAAGGATTGCCCGAAGGGATGCCTGAGCGTGACCAGGGGAAGCCTAGTCCCTAGCGTTGAAACGCCTGTGGGGAAAGAGGCGCCTCCCTTAGTATCAATGCCCCTTGTAGTATCCCGGCTCCGCTACTTGTGATTTTATCGAGCATTCCCGTTGGAACAACAAGAGTAAAATCGCAAAAACCTTCACAGAGTGCGAACTCTTTAAACATGGAGGTGCAGGAGGGTCAACCTGATAAACCCACCAAGGGCTTGGTGACGGAGTCTCTACCCGGTCCCTTGTCCTTAAAAGAAAGGACGGACTTAACTTCGATAATGTTAGCCATTTTATGTACAAAATGTTTGTTGGTAGCCTGAAAATGGTAAAGAATATTAAGGATGGGATATTGATCGAAACAGTATCTATCAAACAATCAATGAAGGTGTTAGATACAACCAGAGTGGGTGATTTCGAAATAGAGGTATATGCACATAAAACTATGAACGTTTCTAGAAGAGTTATATTTTGTTATGATTTGCTAAACTGCACGGTAGAGGACATATGTGAGAAACTGAAAAGTCAGGAGGTAATAGAAGTTCGACGTTTGAAAACTAAACATTTTGACCTTTAATACCCCTATGCTACCTAAAACTATTAAAGTGGCATTTTACTCTTTAAATGTTAGATTATACATCCCGCCACCGATGAGATTCTTCAAATGCAATAAATTTGGATACACCTCTTTAAATGTACATCACAACAGCAGCTATGCGTGTGGAAAACCACAACATGACGTATCTTTATGTGAGCAGCCCATTTCATGTATTAACTGTGGTGGCTCACACTCTGCCCGAGTCACAAGCTGCCCAATTTATAAAAACGAAGTCGCTATTCAAGAGCTACGTGTAACGGAAAACATCAGCTACCTAGAAGCGAAAAGAAAGTGACTCTTCAAATACCTACCGTAGGAATCGGTGATGCTAAGGCAGTAACTTCCATTGAACCACTACAACGCACGGTCGACGTGCCAGCTTTGAAAGAACCGTTGCCTCTTCTTACTGGTGCAATAGCTCCCATTTTACAGAAGTCCCTTGAAGAAAGAACACCTTCGCCTTTCATAGCTCAACTGATCCCCTAAAGGATATGGTTCCTCTCAACGTGGAGAAACTGAAACGTTCTCCTGAAAAGCAGCAATATACTTTGAAGACGACACCACATCTACAGTGTCAAGTCAGTCTTCCAAGAAGAAAGGCAAAGTAGGGTGGCCCAAGGGCAAACTGCGGAAACTCCCTCAACTGCCTCAGGTGCCAAATGTGAGGCAGAATTTTATTAAAACTCCTGCGATTAACTATCTGTGATATTTTATTTATTTTTCTTATCTTACTTATTATTTCTTATACACAACTTTCGTGATTACTGATCTGTGATATCTCTGTTTGTAATGTCTTTTATTTATACACTTTATTATACATTTTTAATTCGTATATGTTCACCGTTAATTTGTTACACTACACATTGCTCCATAACCTTTTATTTATCAAAGGTGTATCGTATAATTCAATGGAACTTCAATGGGTGCATTCATCGTTACTGTGAACTCAAACTGTTAATTAGCGAACTTAATCCATTTTGTATATGTCTCCAAGAGACTCACCTGAAACCGAATAAATTATATCACCTACGTGGTTATAAGATTATCCGAAAGGACATCATACCGAACATAAGGGCTAAGGGCGGAGTCGCAATAATTATCAGAAATGATGCCCAATTTTCTACTGTACACCTGCGAACGAATTTACAAGTCGTTGCTGTGTGTATAACAGCCCCAATAAGATTAACTATCTGCAATATATACTTACCAAACAACGATTGGCACCAAAATGACATAAAACATTATCATACAGTTACCGGCTCCTTATATGTTATTAAGGGACTTTAACGTCCATAGTCCGTTGTGGGGTTCGCCTTACACTGACGAAAAGGAAATGCCCTAGAAAACATTATGGATATAAATCAACTATTCCTACTAAACACCGGGAATGACACTCACCTTTGTGCGAGAACTGGAGCCTTTTCGGCTATTGACCTCACCACGGTCGGTCTCGGCACGTATCGCCACACTGTTCTCTTCGAGATTGCTAAATGATCTATACTATAGTGATCATTTTCCAATTCTAATTGACACTGAACAGTGAGAGACACCTTACATAAGACCCACTCGATGGAAAACGTCAGAGGACAACTGGGATGTCTTCAAATTGCACGTGACCATACCCACCAACCAAGGCACAGCGCGTTGTGATATACCTAATATAACAAAAATCATTACAAACGCTGCAAATATTGCAATTCTGTACTGTTAAAGAAGCAGTGAAAACTAAAAAGCGGACGTTCCACGTTTTTCGAAGACATCCTATGATGGAGCATCTCATTTTATTCAAAAAGGCCCGAGCTGCGACCAGAAAAACTATTCTCCAGAGCAAAAGGATTCGTGGAACCACTATGTCTCAACCATGACCTGTGAAAGTCCAAACACAGAGGTCTGGAAGAAAATCAAGACAATATCAGGCAGAAATACTTTTAAATGTATACAACTGCAAGTTGAAGGCTCGATAGTAAATAGCAGTAGCAGTGTAGCCGAATTGCTTGCAGGTGAATTTGAAAAAAACAAGTAGTTCCACAAACTACGATAAACTTTTTCTGCAAACCAAACGTGAAAGGGAAATTACCTTAGATTTCACTACTACACAGTGTTTTGAATATAACGATCCTTTCGCAATGAGAGAACTTGAAAATGCCCTAAAATGCAACAAATCATCTTCTCCCGGCGCTGATCTAATCACTTGCGAAATGCTACAAAATCTATCTAACGCATTCAAAAAGTCTTGTCGCATCTTTTAATAAGATTTGGGCTGCAAGTGAATACCCCTCCTCCTGTAAGGAAGCAATAGTCATCCGATCTTGAAAACCAAAAAAATTCATACCTAACCACGAGGTACAGGCCAATTAGCTTAACCTCTTGCATGGTAAAGGTATTTGAACGTATGGTCAGTCGCAGGCTAATGTGGCTTCTTGAAAAAAGAACTATTAGTCGATTGCCAAGCGGGATTTAGAAGACACAGATCAACAACAGACCAATTGATACACGTCCAGGACGCCGTACTCAAGGCATTCTCGCGTAGACACCACTCAGTCGCCGTCTTTTTGGACGCAGAAAAGGCGTTCGATATGACATGGAGACACGGAGTCACATAAAATTTGCTGCAATTCATATCATCCTTTCTTGAGGAACGGACCATACGAGTTCGTGTAGGCAACACTCTTTCGTCTTTAATAACTCTAGATAATGGAATACCACAAGGTTCTACATTGAGTGTAACTCTATTTGCCATTGCGATAAATTCTCTCACCTGACATCAATAAGTACATGTACGTGGACAACTTAACCATTCTTCTTTCTGCTCCTACAATGAGTGAAATAAATAGGAAAGTACAACAGGCGATTGACCGTATATGTCTGAACGCAGAGACCGTAGGATTCAAGTTGTCAACTGCGAAATCGTACTGTATGCACTTCTGCAAACAGAGGAAACCGGATTATGGTCCCTACCTTACTTTAAAGAATAAGAACATCTTACGCAAAAGTAGTTCAAAGTTCTTAGGGCTCATGCCAGACTCTAGTCTTACCTGGAAGGACCACATTGTTGACGTGATTAAGCGATGTAAAATAACACTTAACATCATCAGAGCCTTAGCTAATGCTATATGGGGAGCAGACCTAGAATTTCTTTTAAGGGTTTATAAGCTACTCGTGTTGTCCAACATCAACTACGCATGTGAAGCGTATGCATCTGCATCATCGAGTGTGTTAAAACCCCGGAAACTATACAAAACTCCGCCATCAGATACTCGATAGGTGCATTTTATACAAGCCCAAGTAAAAGCTTATCGTGCGAATCTGGCGTACTACCTATATCGCTACACCGTAACTATCGACTTTTAGCATATGGCTGTAGAATAAAAGCACAAAGAGGTTATCTAACGATAACGTCCTGAAACTGGCCAAAGATTACATAAACCAACATGGTATCATATAACGATTTCACTACAACTTGCCCATCACAGTCTACCACATATGTTACCAATAGAACCTATAGAAATTCAATCATGCTAGTACCCTCCTTAAACATCATTACCGATCTATCCAGGCACAAAAAGACACCACGCTACCATCTATCTACCTAAATGAATTTAAAAAATACTCTCCAGATATCCTGATTACGTGATACTGTACACGGATGGATCTAAATCTAATACAGGTGTAGGAAGTTCATTCTGCACCAAAGACGACATCCAAGCTTATGATCCTGATACAAAAATCCACTAGCTCAGGCAATTTTGTCAACCATTAAACACCTTACTGATTTAGGTTATACAATCCTATTCTTTTGGGTTCCAAGCCACATTAACATTGAAGGCAATGAAAGGGCAGACATATCAGCGCGCCACACTCCTGAAGAAGGACGTAACGACGTAGTAGAAAATGTTAGCATCGCTGACCACACGAACGTAGCCGCACACTTAAGACACAAGCTGAGATCGGTCTGGCAGCAATACTGGACAATGTCCAACAATCAATTAAGACGTATCCAGCATAATACAGAAAATGGAAACCCCTTCGGCACTCTCAAGGAAAGAACTAATTATCCTCCATAGAATACGAATCGTACATACAGCTCTAACCCACAAACACTTACTTACTTATGACCATACACCAGAATGTACTTACAACTTCAACTATAGAACATCTAATCGGTCACTGTCCGAGATATACTGTCACGCGTAATCTATACTCCATCTCAGAAATTCTGACAAACAACCTAAAATCAGCGAAACCATACGAAACACAATACTATATCTAAAATCGATAGATATCTATTATAAGATATAACCGTAGATCACACTGAAAGACGCTAAAGACCAAAGCAGTCGAAGCGCTATAGCTGCAAATAAAAATAATTAGTCGAGTTTATTGGTCTATTTCCACAGTTTTGCTTTTGGAGCACGACGTTTCGGAAGCGGACTCTGCTTCCGTCATCAGGCTTAGTCCTGAGAAGGACTGTTTTCGCACTTGAGTCGAATTCATATGTTATATATAATTTTTACCCAAGCACTTGACTACTCTCAAATTCAAACTTGGTACCTTTCACTTACTAGTCTGTCACCTTTACCGCTGAGCCACTGAGTAATCCAATAAATATTTTTAGAACTTATATATATATATATATATATATATATATATATATATATATATATATATATATTAAACTTTTCAGTGGTTGCGCAGAAGTTTATTGAGCATGTTGCGCCGTAACTTCTTGCGCAGGTGTATCGCGCTTAAGCTGTTCGCGCATTATTGAATCCATATGGGTTTCATTTCTACACTAGCTTGGCTTATTGGATTTTCTGCTAGTGCGATGTATGTAGCTTCTTTGAGCTTTTGACGAGTTGTGTTCTCGTCTTTGCCACTATCTGCATGTTTTCCCATTGGACGCGGTGGTCTTCGTTCCAGACATGTTCGGAGATTCTTGCGGAAGTTGTTCTTATATTCCTGCGTTCTCACTTTCAGTGGTGTACTGCTTTCTCCTATGTATGCTCTGCCGCATTCTCATGGTAGCTTGTATACACAATTCTTGGAATTCTGATCTTCATTTTATGGTTTGGTTTTGGTGAGTATTCCCTGAGCGTTCTGGTCGATTTGAAGGCAGTGCGTATCTTGTATTTGCTGCCTATCCTTCGCATTTTGACTGAGGTACATGGTATATATGGTATTATCGCTGTACATTTAGGTTCTTCTTTTCGGTTATCCTTTCCCTGTTTAGGTTAGGTATCAGATCGGGGTAGCCATTTCCTTTGAGTGTTCTAGCGATATTTTCTTTTTCTTTGTTCAGGTCCTCTTGTTTCAAGCGCAAAATGTTACGGCGCAACAAGCGCAGTAAACTATATGGTTCCAATACGTGCACGACTTAAAAATATTTTAGCACCTACAGGGTGACTCGTAAAAGTAAGGATGTATCAACTTTTTTATTTTAAATGGAACAACCTGTATATTATTACGTTTTTGAATAGTCTAATGAATAAGTTTTTCAACGATGTATACATTTGTACATATAAAATGCAACGTTGCCAAGTTATTTAACAAAATGTAATTCTCTTATTTCAAATGGAACACCCTCTATATTTTGAAATGGTCGAATAGTACTCTTAAAGACTTAACTTTTACCTAAATACATTTATACCGCTACAATTTATAGTTTTAAAATATTTCCATTTTTTAATGTTGCTATAATTATTTTATAACGTAACGATTTAACAGAGTGCCATGATTTCAAGTTAAAATACCAGATTAGTAATAGTAATAATTAATTTTATTAAATATCTTTAACAATAAACTAAACAATGTAATATTGACATAATAAACAAACAATTAACAAGAACAAGTCAAACATATGCAAATGTGCACTTAAAAATTATAAATAAGGTTCAAACAAGCCTCCTCTTGTCTCAATGCACTGATTCAATCGTTGTCTGTAGGAACGTTGTAAATTATGCAACATTTGTTGGGTTACATTACGAAACGCTTGTTGAATTCTTTCCCTCATATTTTCTGCAGTAGGCGGCGATGTTCTATAAACTTCATTTTTAATGTAGCCCCATAAAAATAGTCCATGAATGTCAGATCTGGTGATTTAGCTTACTACCTGATAGGCCCATAACGACCTATCCAACGATCAGGAAATTGCTGATTTAAAACTCCGTCTCATCACGAGCTGAATGTGCAGGAGCGCATCTTGTTGGAACCATATTTCCTCATTAGCGAATGGGATGTTCTCTTCAATCCATGGTAGCACGTTGGTTCGCAATAAATTTAAATAATTTACTGCATTTAAATTGTTTTCCAAAAAATAGGGTCCTAATAATCTGTTGCCAATAATACCAGCCCAAACATTGAGACTCCATCGATGCTGATTGTTTCTGTATCTAATTATATGTGGATTTTCCATGGCGTAATAATGACAATTATGTCTATTTACAAAATAATTGTTATGAAAAGTAGATTCGTCTGTCATCATAACTGTATTAAAAAATTATGTGGTTGTTGCAATCCCCAACGACAGTAATTTAATCTATTTTCAAAATCATGTTCATCCAATGCCTGGTGGAGTTGGATCTTGTATGGATGGTATTTATATTCATTAATTATATTGTGTATTGTTGATTTCTGTAAATCATGTTCCACTGCAATTTTTCTAATACTTATTTGAGGGTTTTCTTGTATAGCTTGAAGCACCACTAGTTGAGTTTCCTCGTTGTTTACAGGTTTTGGACAATTGTTCTTTTTATATGCAATCGATCCTGTTTCCTCAAATCTACTTTTTAAATTTTCAAGAACTCGTTCATCATTTGAATTAATTCGTTCTTCGTATATTTCATTTTAAAATTAAGAGTTAACTTCTCTTAATCCAAGTTTTCTTTACATACAAATGTAATGAAAAAGTAGTTTTGAAAGAAATCATGTTAAAATACCCCCAACTGACATATTAAAATTTTTTTTTTTTGTTTTTAAACCATGGCACTCAGTACATCGTTTCGTTATAAAACAATTACAGAAAAATTTAAAATGGAAATATTTTAAAAACTATAAATTTTAGCGGTATCAATGTATTTAGATAAAAGTTAGGTCTTTAAGAGTACTATTCGCCCATATCAAAATATACAGGGTGTTCCATTTGAAATAAGAGAATTGATGTACGTTGAACATGTTAAAGTTTCATACGGAGCCTTCTCTCCCTGTTCAGTAGATCAATAAAACGTTTACATCTTTTCAAAGCCTATACCTAGCTTAATTATATCCCTGAACTAATTTGTCTCAACTTAGATAATAAACCAAGAATTAATTTTATTGCTAACCTTACATTCAGGAAAAAAATACATTTTTGTTAAATAACTTGGCAACGTTGCATTTTATATGTGCAAATGTATACATCGTTCAAAAGATTATTCATTAGGCTATCCAAAAATGTAATGATATACAGGGCATTCCATTTAAAATAAAAAGTTGACACCCCTCCTACTTTTACAAATCATTCTGTAGGTGCTAAAATATTTTTAAGTTGTGCACGTATTGTAACCATATAGCATTTGTATAAATGATTTTAATGAAAAATCAACAGCGAAGCCAAAATTTTCCGTCGCGTGACGCTTTGAATACCAGTATATCCATTGATTGTGTACAAGGAATTTGTGATTAGGAACTTGCGAAGTTCTTTTTAAAGTTAAAAATACTATTTGCATCTTTCGTGTCATTAGGTAGCTTGTTAAATAGCTTAATGGGTTTGTAAAACTGACTGTTTAAATACATTGAGCAGTTGGGGTGCGGTGGTACACCCGACGTCAATGAAAATCCTATCCTAGAAGTAGTTTTAAAATGCATACATATTTTGTACATCCGTTTAAATGCAAAACTGGTCAGGTAGATTTTCTATTGTTTTGTTGCACAAAGCAGGTCCAAACCCCTCAGGGCGCGATGTAGAGCCAATAAATTGAAATGGGTTCGTCAAATCACAATACAAATTAAATTAAATAATACCACCCTATCTATGGGAAATTTTATGCCAAATAACCAGTTTTTATTTTAGCAATTATAACGTTTATCAAATTATGTAGGATGTAATCGAAATCAATCAACGTAAAAAGTATAAGAATATATTTTCCTATTATTCTGGTATATTCGGCAAATTTTTTAGAATAATTACGATTATTGCACAAGGGTTAAGCCAAAAATCAATTAATTTGTAATACCATTCAAGTAATTATGTGTAATTACTACAAGTAACAACAGAATTTAAAATTTACTTGTGAAAATAGGGTACATTATACCCTACATTGCGAAGCTTTATTTTAATAAGAAAAATGCCCCGTCGCTTAAGGCAAACGGATAGTTCGTTACAGTAAGGGGAATTATTCTTGGTCTATTGAATAGTGGACTTTCAATAACTGAAGTGTCTCGTCGATGACACCTATCGGTAAGTAATTTTGTTACGTATATATGCATAGCTTGATCGTATTATTTTTGCTTGCATTTTTGCACGTTCTTTAACTGGATTTGTATAAGATTAGTTTTATTTGTAATTTTAGAGAAGACAAGTAAGAAGATGGCGAGATCGATATCAAGAAGGTGGCGAAAGATCACTATTGACTCACCGTCTTGAAGGGCACGTGTGTATGGTGGCCATACAACAGGATCAAGAAATAGTAAAATTTCAATGATGCACCTTTCACTAACTGCGTTCAAGTTAAGGAACCATTACAAATCCATTGCAGTGAAACGAAAATGTCTATGAAAATGGAGTTCATTGAAGAAAACCGGCTAGGCCAGATCATGATGCAGTGTGTTTGTATTTTGCCATAATAATTTGGACAGATTGGTCGACGGTGATTTTGTGTGATGAAAAGACGTTCTTATCATCGTAAAATGCGTCAGTCACTTTATGGCGCCCTGATGACCAAAGGTATTCTCGAGGATACGTTATGGCGTTATTGTTGTCTATTTACTTTATCAACCGATATTTTTGAAAGTCGGGTATTGGAGGTTTTAAGATCGCTAAGTATAAATCATTCGTCAAAATTAAAAACTTCAAAATGGGGGATAATCATGTTTATTTAATGTATCAACCGATATCTTCGAAAGTCTGGTATTAGGGTTTTAAGATCGCTAAGTATAAATCGTTTGTCAAAATTAAAAATTCAAAATGGCGGATCGAACATGGAGGATTATCTTGTTTAAAATCCGACATGACAAATTCAGGAATTGGCTGATGATAAATTTTGAAACCTTGTTAATTTGTAAAACATTATCTAAATAAAAAATTTCAAAAACTGCCGGTGGCGCATCGTTTTTATGGTGCAACATTTTTGAAAGTCGGGTATTGGGGGTTTTAAGATCACTAAGAATAAATCATTTGTCAAAATTAAAAAATTCAAAATGGGAATTATCGTGTTTAAAAGCCATGACTCAAATTCAGGTATTGTGGGCTTTAAAGTTATTTATTTACATATATGAGAAAGCATTCTGGATAATTTGGCAGCGGTCTTTATTTGTTATGTATGGCCACCTTCGAGTTCCGGTTCACGTAACAATGCTCTAGAGGAAATTGAAAATCTAGATGACTCGTTGCAGTCTGGTCTCCAGAAAAATCACCTTTGAAAGCAATATTGTGTTTTTATTAATTCACAAACAAAAGAAGTATTGGCATAAATTCAAATCTTAATGCTTTATTTTAATAAAAAAATGCCCCGTCGCTTAAGGCAAACGGATAGTTCGTTACAGCAAAGGGAAATAATCTTGGTTCATTGAATAGTAGACTTTCAATAAACGAAGTGTCCCTCGATGTAACCTATCGGTAAGTAATTTTGTTACCTATGTATATTGGATAGTTTGATCATATTAATTTTGCTTGCATTTTTGCACGTTGTTTAACTGGATTTGTATAAGATTAGTTTTATTTGTAATTTTAGAGAAGATAAGTAAGAAGATGGCGAGAGCGACATGAAGAAGGCGGCGAAAGATCACTGTTGACTCACCGTCTTGGAAGGGCACGTGTGGCCACCATACAACAGGTTCAAAAATAGTAAAATTTCAATGATGCAGCTTTCACTAACTGCGTTCAAGTTAAGGAGCGATTACAAATCCATTGCAGTGAAACGACAATGTCGAGACGTTTACATGAAAATGGAATTCATTGAAGAAAACCGGCTAGGAAGATTATACTTTCTCCAGATCATGTTTCAGTGCGTTTGTATTTCTGTCATAATAATTTGGACAGATTGGTCGACGGTGATTTTGTCTGATGAAAAGACGTTCTCATCATCGCAAAATGCATCAGTCACTTTATGGCGCCCGATAACCAAAGGTATACTCGAAGATACGTTATGGCGTTATTGTTTTATTTAATTTATCAACCGATATTTTTGAAAGTCGGGTATTGGGGGTTTTAGGATCGCTAAGAATAAATCATTCGTTAAAATTAAAACTTCAAAATGGGGTATTATCATGTTTATTTAATGTTATCAACCGATATTTTTGAAAGTCAGGTATTGGGAGGTTTTAAGATCGCTAAGTATAAATCATTTGTCATAATTAAAAATTCAAAATGGTGGATCAAACATGGAGGATTATCTTGTTTAAAATCCGACATGACAAATTCAGGAATTGGCTGATGATCAATTTTGAAACCTTGTTAATTTGTAAAACATTATCTAAATAAAAAATTTAAAAACTGCCGGTGGCGCATCGTTTTACGGTGCAACATTTTTGAGAGTCGAGTATTGGGGTTTTAAGATCGCTAAGAATAAATCATTTGTCAAAATTAAAAATTCAAAATGGGAATTATCGTGTTTAAAAGCCACGACTCAAATTCAGGTATTGTGGGCTTTAAAGTTATTTATTTACATATATGAGAAAGCATTCTGGCAGATAATTTGGCAGCGGTTTTTACTTGTTATAGTATAGCCACCTTCAAGTTCCTGTTCACGTAACAATGCTCTAGAGGAAATTGAAAATCTAGATGATTCGTTGCAGTCTGTTCTCCAGAAAAATTTACCTTAGGAAAGCAATATTGTGTTTTTATAAATTCACAAACAAAAGAAGTATTGGCACAAATTAAAATCTTAAAAATTGAGTTTTGATCATTGAGTTTATCTCAAAAAGTCAGAGAATGTGCTGCTAAATTGTTTCTCTCTTGCAGTTACCGAGATTCCCTATGAAAACGTAGAAAATGCTGATCCTGTACATACAATTTTCTTTTATGTATCTTCTATCGATCATAATTTAATAAAACCAGATTTACAACAGTATAAGACAAAATAATTGAATTGTGGTATCAGTAGTGTTACGCGCATGTTTTGTGAGGTTGGTCAAATTACTAAATTTACGTACTTTATAGGAGTAATAACATTATGTGGTAAATGTAAATACTTTGCTTCTAAAATTAATTACCCTGATAAAAGTCAAAAGATTACATATGCTCATATATTATTTTAGTAAGTTAATACATGCATGACACGTTTCTGGCGACAGACACGCTAAGTGTCTACTTCCAAATATGAATTTATAGTACCATCAAGCAAGACAATCTCGTTGTGGGTTAAGTAAGAGTCAGAAATTCAAGTATTCCTGGAATGTTGCTAGGATTATCACAGAAATTATGCTAATTGCTATAGTAAACGAGTTATAATTAAAACAAGTGAGATAAAAAAACATTACGATACGTTACGTTTGGAAGACTCTTTTCAAATCAAACGAGACCACTATATAATGGTTTTGCATAAGAATTATTTACTAATGAAGTACCTATATTCTAATTTAGTTTTGATGTTGTAAACTCAACCATCTTACTAAAACAATTTGTTATGTATAGTTGACATTTTCCTAAGTTGCCAAAATTCCAAGCGATCTTAACTAAATTATCTGCACACTTAACATATCACTGTAGTGTCGTTAACTGAAATAATTAAGTTTTCAAACATCTTATCATTTTCCTTCATGGTAATAAAGCAGCTCTTGAAAACTGCATTTGAAAGCTATACTTAAAGCTTGTGTGGTTATTTCAAATAAAAGTGTAATATTTAAAACCATTAACTACGTAACATTTCAATTAGCGTTAAATTCAAACCACTCAACCATAATAAATATGAAAATTGAAATGAAAGGTGGTTAGGAAAGTAATTGAAATGAAATTATCCATCTTTTCTATTCAGTGTATGGCGTAGGTGTTTGTGTACAGAGATTTTGCAAAAGCCGAAGTTTTAAACAAGTTGCTGCATATTTAAGATAAATCCAGTATTAATCTGTCACGTACCGTTGAACACATTTTAAAAAGGTACTTTAATATACGTTTCACTTGACCTTTCCGAATGTATGCAAATGTGGGATATCGTGAACAAGATTGATGAGACATTTATTAAAACACGATTATTGCGTAAAAAATTATTTGAGCTGGGAGAATTTATAATTATAAGTTTGTAACATAGGTTTCAGTTTTGCAAACAACAAAATCGGGTTTTCCCAACTTATTCATCTAAAGTAAATGTTTTTGTATCTACCTCTGGTATGATTTGTGTACATCTGTGGCCTGGATATATTTATTCACTTGTTTGTCAAAACTTGAAAAGGAGCAAGGTGTTTAGTTTTATGTTACTCAATGTTTTTTGTTGCCTTTTTTAACCATCATAAAGGAATACGATAAATTTATTGTTTGGAGAAGAGCAAATTGCATAAATATCTACTTTAAGCATTTAAATTTGTTATTATCCTAATATTATGAAAACGGATCATGATACGGCATATGATTTTCTACTCGACATTAAAGTCTTAAAGTAATTCGAAAAATTGCAGTCAACTTTAACCTCATTTTAATGAATCGTAGGACAATAGTAGAACACGGGCACTACCTTCACTTTTCTTTTACGTCACAAACCACGCCCCCTGGGACGCTTGCCGCCATTTTGTTTTCTGTGACGTCACCCTTGGTCGCAATTTTTTATATGCCCAAGTGGAGATCGTATTTTTTTTCACCTGAGAATAAAAAGATTTAATCTGTTATTAATATTTATTAGGGTAGTTTTTACCAAAGAAGGTTGCATAATTGTTATTAAAATTATTATTACATTTCTTTTAATTATTAATAATAATACATTGGGGGTTGCATTCTAATAAGGGGCCCTAGTCTTTTAAGACGGGAATCTGTTCGCGGGCTTCGCCCCTGTCATAAAAATTGTATTCTAATAAGAGGTCCTAGTCTCCTAAGGCATAGATGCCGTAAGACTAACAATTAAATAGGAATGAAAATGATTAAATCATATTATTGATAGAAGCAGATGGATTTGGTATTTTTTTAAGTTAACATGTCTATTAAAATTATTACAGGTAGTGTAAGCCTAAAAATTAAATACGGATGAAAAATGATTAAATCGTATTATGGATAGAAGCAGATGGACTTGGTATTTTTTAAAGCTGGTGTTTATGTCTATCTAACATGAAGTTTAAATATCATTCTGCCGTGGATAAATGTTTTTGTTTTTACAATGTGGTTTATTTTTCGTAATGCGTTTATTATAAAAGCCATTCCATAATTGTAATTAAAATCATTATTACACTTCTTTTATTACTAAATTATTTCACTTCGATGCCATTAAAATAAAACGAGTATTTCAGTTATAGCTAATTAGCTTGCTTACGGGAATAATATGCTTTAAAATGATTTTACCTAGAGAATGAATTTATTAAACTGTTATACAATGCAATCGGAAATTAATAACCACTTTTTGACATCGTGTTAAATAAATGTGTTTTTGAAATAGGGTTTACTATAAGGGAGACTACATAATTGTTATCAAAATTATTATTACATTTTTTTGAGTTTCATTTGACGGTTGTGACCTTTATCTATATATGAATTTTATTACATGCTTATTTTTTGTTACCTTGAGAAAGTCACTTTCAACATTATACGTAATTAAAAATGAGTAATTAATTTGCCATGATTTAAACGATTTCCACCTTGAGAACGTTAAATTATGTGTACAAGGTCTAAGCAGAAATAAAATGCATAATACGATAAATGGTTACAAATATGGATTATAGTCTGTTTTACGCTTCATTGTGTACTCCCTTTAATAGTGCTATCAATTAAAAGTAAAATATTGAAGGTGTACTGCTGAATTATTTGCTCAAGGTTTAAGTGGAAAACAAAATTGAATTAATAGGTTAGTTAATACACATATTAACTGAAGTAAATATAGAAGGTTGATAGTTAAAACTATGTGTCTAAGCAGAAAATAAATGCATTAAATGGTTACACATATGCATTGCAGTTGTTTGTTTTTACCCTTCATATAGGTAAAATTTTGTAACGCAAGGCCTTCGACGAAGGCTGTTTCGGCGACGTTACTCCAACCCTCCCCGAACATAACCGAGATTGTAATGCAGGTGTAGGGCGTCGCAACTTGTTCTTGGGTCTTCGCCCCTTGTCGAGGCCCCATTTGCGGAAAATTTGAATTTGTGTTGAAGTGTCTGCAGGTTACGGCTGGAAATATGAATTTGTATTGTAATAAGGGGTATAATGTTAACTTTTAAGACAGATGTAGGGCTTAACAACTTACTTTCAGGCCCTCGCCCCTCGACAAAAAATTTGAATTTGTTTGCGGCGCCATTCATGAGGGGAAATGTGAACTTGTATTGTAATAAGGATGCCTAATGTTAACTTATAAGACATACATAGGGCTTCGCAAGTTGCTTTCAGGTCATAGCCCCTGGTCCCTTGGCGGGAAATTTGAATTTGAATTTGTATTTAAGTGTTTACATTCTGACTACTTATGGCGAGAAATTTGAACCTGTATTATAATATGGGGCCTACTGCTAACTTATAAGAGAGACGACATAGGAACCTGTGTTAGGGTCTCCCCCCTGTCGGGAAATTTGTATTTTTGCCGTCATCTAGTTGTGTATGAACTAATGCATATTTTCTGTAATAAAGCTGGCACCACCTAGCGTTATATTTCTAGCACTAATCAGGGTTTTGTTTGTGGCACTATGTAGTAGTAAATTTTTAAACTAGCGAACAAATCACGTTCGATCAAATCAAACAATCAAATTAATCTCAATCAATCAATCAACCAAATCAACCTCAATCAATCAAATCAGCTTGCGAAAACTAGCTTACAGTTCAAAAATACTGATTGGAATAACTTACACTTTGCTAAAACCAACCAACCACATTCAAAATATAACAGTATGATTTAACTTACTGCGTGCAAAAGAAAGCCAATCTCACACTTACAGTAATTACCCATCTAACTGCGCGCGAGTATTGACTTAACCTAAACCGTGCGTGTATTAATCTAACCTAATATTGTACGAGTATTGACCTAACCTAACCTAAACCGTGCATTTATTAATCTGACCTAAGACGTGAGGTGGGAGTTATGCATATTGTACGCTTCTTGTTTCCGTAACCTCGCTCTAATATCTTGCCTAGGGGCATGTTTGTAAATCTAAACTCCTTTTTTGGCAAAGGTATTTTCCTCTAAGACGGCTGCAAAGGCTGTTTCGGCGACCCTCACCCCAAACTTTCCCGAAGATAACCAGTTCTATCTAAACATTGACGAGTGCGCCCGCGCACAACACCCAAGGCGAGAAATTTGAATTTGTATTCTAATAAGGGGCCTATTACTAACTTATGAAAGAAACAGACATAGGAACGTATCTTTGAGCTTACGCACTCCAATCGTGGCCCCTTGTTGGGAAATTGGAATTTGTGCCATCATCTGGTCGTGTATGAACTAATGAATACTTTCTGTAATAAAGGTGGCACCACCTAGCGTTACATTTCTAAGACTAATCAGGGTTTTGTTTGTGGCACTATCTAGTGGTAAATTTTTAAACTAGCGAATGTTTTCTGTAATAGAGGCGGCGCCGCCTAGCGGTATACGTCTGGGACTAATTAGGGTTGTTTGTGATGTCATCTAGTGGTGTAAATGGTAATGCATGTTTTCTGTAATAAAGGTTAATCATGTTCGTCTCTCCCTCGTCTCTCTCACGCCTCTTTCTCAAACAAACAAATCAATGAATCACATCAAATCAAATTAATCAAATCAATTAAGCAGATCAATCCCAAACAAATCATGTTCGATCAATGTCAAACAATCAATCAACCAAATCAATCTCAATTAATCAATCAACCAAAATCAATCACAATCAATCAAATCATAACTTACAGCTTGCGCAAGCTTGCTTACAGTTCAAAAATACTGATTGGACTAACTTACACTTTGCTAAAATCAACCAACCACAATTAAAAAATACCAAATGGATTTAACTTAACCATACAAAAACAGCTCTTAATTCAAAAAATAACAGTATGATTTAACTTACAGCGTACAAAATAAATACAATCTCACACTTATAGTAATTACTCATCTAACCGCCCTTTTGCGTTAACTGCAGCATTGTTAGTCCAGGTTCGAACGCCCTTAGGTAAACAAGTTCATTAATAAAAATCGAAGGAAGACTAATCGTTTGAAAATATATTATAAACAACAATACATCATTTATTTAATCACATTTTTATCGTTTTTCTTCTTCTTCAACTGTGATTCGTCGCTATCATCATGGTTTTGAGACTCATCCTTCTCCTCTACCTCATCGCTCTTCTTCCTCTTCTGTGAATCATCACCATCACCTTGGATGTGAGATACATTCATCTGATCCACTTCATCGTTTCCATCATCATCTTGAACAATTATATTGTAATAGTTTATTAATAAGTCGGTAAAAGCACTAATGTCCGTTGATGTTGGCTCATAAACAGGAGAATACATTATAATAATACTCACTCGATGTATTATTACACCTTAAAGAGCGAAACGCGCGAGAAACGAGAATGTTACCGACCTTGGGTCTTGTGCGCGGGCGCACTCGTCAATTTTCGGATAGAATCGGTTATGTTCGGAGAAGCTTGGAGTGAGGTCGCCGATACAGCCTTCGCAGCCGTCTTAGGAGAAAATATCTACCACAAAAGAAGTTTAGATTTATAAACGCGCCCCTAGGGAAGATATTATAGCGTGATTGCGGAAACAAGAAGTGTACACTATGCATAACTCCCGCCTCACGTCTTAGGTTAGGTCAATACACGTACATTATTAGGTCAGATTAATAAATGCACGGTTTAGGTTAGGTTAGGTCAATACTCGTACAATATTAGGTTAGATTAACAAACGCACGGTTTAGGTTAGTTCAATACTCGCGCGCGGTTAGATGGGTAATTACTATAAGTGTGAGATTGGCTTTCTTTTGCACGTTGCGAGTGAAATCGTACTGCTATGTTTTGAACTGAGAGCTGATTTTGTATGATTAAGTTAAATCAATTTGGTATCTTTGTGGTTGGTTGGATTTAGCAAAGTGTAAGTTAGCCCAATCAGTATTTTTGAACTGTAAGCTAGTTTTCGAAAGCTGTAAGTTTTGATTTGATTGATTGAGGTTGATTTGGTTGATTTATTGATTGAGATTAATTTGATTGTTTGATTTGGTCGAACATGATTTGTTCGCTAGTTTAAAAATTTACCACTAGATGGTTCCACAAACCCTGATTATTCCTAGAAATATTACGCTAGGTGGTGCCACCTTTATTAGAGAAAATGTTAATTAGTTCATATTACAACTAGATGACGACACAAACTCAAATTTTCCAACAGGGGGCCACGACAAGAGGGTACAGCCCCTAACACAGGTTCCTATGTCTGTCTTTCTTATAAGTTAGCAATAGGTCCCTTATTAGAATACAAGTTCAAATTTTTAGCAACAAGTAATCAGAATGTAAACACTTAAATACAAATTCAAGTTTCCCGCCAAGGGACCATGGGCTAAGATCCGAAAGCAGGTTGCGAAGCACTATGTATGTCTTACAAGTTAGCATTAGGCCTTCTTATTATAATACAAGTTCAAATTTATAGATTATTCATAGATGGCGCCAAAGCAAATTCAAATCTTTGATCGAGGGGCAAGGGCCTGAAAGTAAGTTTATAAGCCCTACATCTGTCTTAAAAGTTAGTATTATACCCCTTATTACAATACAAATTCATATTTCCAGCTATAACCTGCAGAGAATTTAATGCAAATTCAAAATTTCCGCCAATAGGACCTCGACAAGAGACGAAACCCGAGAACAAGTTGCGACGCCCTATACCTGTATTACAATCTCGGTTATGTTCGGGGAGGGTTGTAGTGGGGTCGCCGAAACAGCCTTCGCCGAAAGCCTCGCGTTACAAAATTTTACCTATATGAAGCGTAAAACCAAAGAGTAGTGCATGTGTGGAACCATTTAATGCATTTATTTTCTGCTTAGACCTTGTACACATAATTTTAACTGTCAACCTTCAATATTTACTTTTAATTAATGCAATTTTGTTTTCCACTTAAACCTTGAGCAAATAATTTAGCAGTCGACCTTTAATATTTTACTTTTAATTGATAATTGGTACCACTATTAAAGGGGGTACATAATGAAGCGTAAAACAGACTATAATCCATATATGTAACCATTTATCGTATTAATGCATTTTATCTCTGCTTAGACTTTGGACACGTAATTTAGCGTCCTCAAGGTAGAAATCATTTGAAACATGGCAACTTAATTACTCATTTTTAATTATGTATAATGTTGAAGGTGAATTTCCCAAGGTAAGAAAAATAAGCATGTTGTAATAAAATTCATATATAGGTAAAGGTCGTAACCGTCAAGTGAAACTCAAAGAAATGTAATAATAATTTTATTGACAATTATGCAGTCTCTCTTATAATAAACCCTATTACGAAAACACATTCATTTAACACGATCTCAATAAGTGGTTGTTACTTTCCGATTGCATTGTATAACAGCTCAATAAGTGCATTCTATAGGTAACATTATTTTAAAGCATGTTATTTCTGTAAGCAAGCTAATTAGCTATAACTGAATAACTCTCTTTATTTTAATGACATCGAAGTGAAATAATTTAAACTATGTATGAATACATTTTCGTGTAGGTAAAAGGTCACAATCTGTAGATAGGAACTAAAGGAAATTTAATAATATGAAATTTTTTCTCTTTATTTCCCCAAGGCGCTCTTTACAGCTTGGAAAATATGTAAAACCATCTTTTCCTAGTGAAGACTTGAAAAGTTTAATTTTATTTTTAAATCCATTTAAGTGGCCATAGGAATTGACTATATTTTGCTGCTTGCCTTGTAGCTTCAAATTCAATTCGTGAAGATGACATGTTATGTCTGTCAAAATGCAAGCTCTCCTAGAAATTTGGCATCTACAATTTGATTTTTCAATTCTGTGGTGTCGGACCACTATTCATTTTTAGGGAAAAGGGGAATCTCCTTACGAAGAGCGAAGAAACGCTGTAAACAGTTGCCAGCGCTTAACCCCCGTATATCGGTGTGAGGTCCCCATATGTTGCTTCTACTTCAGCCAAAAAAAATCACGAAACTTTTTGTGAGTCAACGCACGATTGCCCCCTGTTATAATATTAGTTACTTTAACAACCACTTTCATGACATTCATTTGACGCATGGACTTTTCACATAGGCCTTCTTGGTGAATAACACAGTTTAGCACAGGACAGTTGATATTACTTTGTTTTAGGAGAGAAAATCCATTATAGTTCCTATCATAGCTCTACCTCCATTAGTGACAATACAGCAACATTCATCAATCGCCATAATTTAGATACATGCTTACTTACATCATCAAATATATCCGTACCCTTGGTTGTACCATGAAGAGGGGTAAGATCAAGCACCTCTTCTGCTGCACTGGCTGTTTTGTCATTTTGATTGCACAATTCTTAATGATGACTTCATCACTAAAAAGATTTTTGCTTTGACAATTTCCAGTGTTACTTCGTAAGAAGCGGCAATATTGCATTTCTTATCAGTTTCAGTCTTTTTAAAACAATGTGTTCGTTGTTTCAGTTTTTTCTTTTGTTCAACAATCGTGGTGTTCCTTTCCTCCCCTCTATATAGTTGAAATTGTTTCTCATGCAATGTTGTGTACCGCCGTTTCATATTTATACTCTTTGGGGATTGAGATTACCTCCACACAAATAATGCACTGAAATTTACTGTTGTTTGTAATTAAATAGTCTGACCCCCAGCGGTCGTTATAAATTTCGCGCTCATCTGCAATTTTTCTTTTATGGGAAGGCATTTTACTAACAAAACTTCACACACCAGAGTAAAATGACTCCAATTCACACAATTATAGCACTAATAATTGACCGGTCTTAGATTTTAGCATCCACTTACATTTATTTCTTATTGTCTGTGGTTGCATCAGTTGCATCCAGTGGCTTCACAATGCCTATATACTTACTTATTTTATTTTTTTCGTCGTTGGTGTTGACATTTTTAGGTATATTTCAATACTGTTGCGCCCCGCTTCGCGGGCCGCAAGCGGCCAGCGGCCATAATGTTGGACAGCCTTGGCTTAACGGAACGCCAGACTCAAAATGAAAGACATGAGTTAGAGCGTTATTATTTTTTTATATTTCAACATATTCTGATTATACATCACCACATATAGACCAGCTATTGAACGGATGTTAAGGTACTTGTACGTTTTAATGACCTCTTTAGAAGTAGACAAATTATTGATAAAATAAGAAACTTATTCTTTTGTAAGTTATTACATGCAAATTTGTTTGAGATACCGAAACAAAATTATTTATTGATCTTTCTGTATCTACATTAAAAAAATGTTTGGCTTGGTAGTTAGCGTTTTTGTGAGAATGAACATTTTTCTGACAATCTCTTAACAATTTTCATATTACCAACCTCATATGACCCGATTACCGATCATAATTTGGTATACTTTAATTCAACACCATGACTATAACAAAAAAAACGTACAATGGGTTCAAAATATTTATTTAGAATTACTGTAACCATATTCCTCAACAGTGAAATGAAACTCTACACGGAAGTGCGAATCATTTCCACTCCTGGTACAGAATACACTCCTCTCTTATTTAAAGGTACAGAGTGATTAATAGTAGATACCATATCATTTGCGCCGTATTCTAAAATATCGTCCCTTTCCGGCCACTTCCAATTCTTACGGCTTATGGTCATTGTTTTCACAGTTATTCCCTTATCACTTTTTTTTACTATCAAACCTGGAAAAAGCACCTCCTCGTACAAAAAAGTAAGACAATCACCCTCTTGACAGTCGCGATTTGTCTCCATTTTATTTTGCGCCTTGAAAGTGTTTCTATTTGCATTGCACTCTTATTTATTCATTGTTCTCTCGAATTTTTCTGCTTCTTTTCTTCTCTTCTCACCATGAATTGTTCTTTGAAACTAAATGAATTCTTCTGATGTGGCAACGGTTGGGGTTAATTTCTTTATTGCTCTTTTGCCATTTCCTTCCTTTACTTCTCCTGGCCAGAAGAGAGATTTATTGAAAGGAGTTGGAATACCCTTTAATGGTGTTGCAATGCACTGATTTTCTTTATTACTAAACGTATTATTAGTTTCCGTCTCTGTGGGAGGTGCTAATGGCGTACATTCACAGGCTGCTGATGTGTCAAGACGTTCAAAACCTATTTTTGTATCCGTCGGCGTTGTTTTGTGTAGACCATCTATGTTCTCTACAGCAAAAGATGATTTTTCCTCTTTCTGGATAATACTTCCTTGGTTTTTAACGGTTATCTGGTTAGGTGGTGTACTATGCAATGGTAAGCGATTATTGATGTTCATTGCGTTGCTATCTTCTGAGATTAAAGCAGCCATAACCAATGTACATTGTCTTGAACTTCTAAGTCCAATATATAACTTTTTCTAACCATGCACTGTCATTAATGGTAATATTCTAAAGTAATTGCTGTCATCCGTTATTAGTAAATTGGCGTTTAGTGTATAATTGTGATTAGTTTCGTGACCCTCTGAAGTGCTAGTACATTCGGTCTTAAGTTTTTTCCATAGAAAGAAAAGGCGTTTATGATTGACCTTCCCTGTCTATGATTCGTGTCACAGGCGAAACATCGAAAGAGTGTCTGCATCAATCCTTTTTTGTACTTCTCACAAAACACCATTTGATGATATTTGTGAAGCAGGAGTTCCCACTTGCCCAATCAATTTGGAAAAGTCAAAATCATCAACGAAAAATGGATATAATCCACAAGTTTTTAACACACTTTGAATTGTATTACCTGTGAGAATTTCTGATAAAGAAACCTCCATTTGAGAAGAAAAATTTTCACGCTTCAATTTTTGACCATCATGACTTAATCCCCACTTCTGCAACTGATTTTTCCAAGATACCTTTAGTGGGAAAAAAACTGTAACATATAAAGGCCGAAGACAATGAGTAGAATTGGGTTATAATGGTATCAGTATGATTAATCTCTTTTTGCAAAATTCTTTTATATGAGCCAGCGCACAATTCAATGTCTTTTCTGTGTATAATTTTTTTTTCTTTACTGGTTCCATTTTGGAAGCAGGAACACCACGAGCAGCTGGTCTCTGACAGGCCACTATTTGTGCCCAGTGCGCGAGGAAGCTGTTATAATAACCTAGGTTATTTCCATTTTGTAGACAGAAACCACAATAACAGCGTGCGCGCGTACTGGACACAAATAATGACCTGTCAGGGACCAGCCGCTTATAGGAACAACTACTCACACAAATGAGTAATTCAGATCTACTTTTTTCCAATTTTTAATTTACTAAAAAAGCACCAGCAAAAAGGAATACGCATGATGTCCTAATCAACCATGCGGGCGGTGTTTTATTCACGTAATACAGATTGTCCCGTAATGCCGACCAAATAAATAGGTTTACCATATTAAACATTTATTTGCGACCACGGGGTCGGTGTTATGACGTCGCCGCTCTACGAATGTACATTTTTCCGACCGACTAATAATTTAAATAATTTCAATGTTTATTACGCAATCCGTACATTAAAACGAAAATAAATTAATTTTACAAAGTATACCGAATAAATAACGAATTTGTATGTCAAATACTCACCTACAATCGTTAGAAACACAACTAAAATTTTTAATACTTATTAAGATCCTTTTGCTTCAGTATAAGACTTAACGTGACACAAAGGCGCACTTTTGCAAATAACTCAAAAATTTCTCTCAAAGCTGCTTTGTTAGCACCGCACGTGCAGAATGAATCATTAACAGTACTAAAGTCTAATATCCTACATCATGTTCACCTGTTTTAGGATGAAAATGGATATGTTTACAATTAGACACAGGGTCGGTAAACCGTACCATTACCTTATGCGTGTTTTGTAGTAATCTTCTTCAAGGCAGTCAAAATATTGATCCGTAGTAGCAATTACTTCTTCGTCAGTCTTTTTTCCGGCTAGGAAAAGTTTGAGCTTCGGGAGTAAGTGAAAGTCACTCGGAGCAAGATCTAGCGCGTAATATGGGTGCGGGATAACCTGGAAGCAAAGTTGATTCAATTTTTCACGAACAATGTGACTGGTGTGGGAAGGTGCATTGTCATGATAAAAGAGCTCCTTCTATTTAAACCATTCCGGGTCTTTTATCAGTAATTGCTGCTTCTAGTTGGCCCTAAGGTGAAACCTTCTTTGGCGGAGGACTATCATGATGTTTCCATTGTTGATATTGGCGTTTTGAGTCGGGGATGTAGTGATGTATCCAAGTCGACCGTAACAAAGCGGCGCAGAAAATCAACCTGATTCTTATTAAACAGCTTCAAATTGTCGCTCGATATTTGTCCTCTTTTTCGTTTTTGATACCAGATATGTCATCTATAGGGTAAATTAATAAAAAATATAGGAGTTTTCGAAATTAACAAATATTATACATACGCAAATTTGTTCTTGGTGACTGAAGGCAAGATTACAATCCAAAATTATTTAAAAATATTTTGCAGCTTTTGCCATTGATATTTAATTTTGAATTTTACACTCTCGCTGAAGAGAGATTAACTTGTTCTGAATTTTGTCCTCGAGATAATTACTGTAGCTTTGAGCAGATATACAAGGCTGATTCTGGACCAGTTCAAGGTCACTCGGCTTCTGGTGGTGAGAAATCCGAACTCAAAATTTCAAGGTCAAACTTTTGGCGGGAAATTTAAATTTCAAGCTTTTCGAGGTCAAAATGTCGAGGTAAGAATTTAAATCTAAAAATTGAATTTTTAAGGTGATCAAATTCTTAGAAATTTAGAAAAAAGCTGAAATATTTTTAATCTACGCGAAATGATAAACAGTATTACTTTTTGCATTAATAGCGTCAGCAATAGAACCAGCGTAATGTAATTTAGCAGAAAGTATTAAAAGATATATAGGTTCCTTGTCATTATTTTTATTTTCACTTAATACAAGTGGTAATATACCATTCCCCTAAATGCAGAGCAAACTAATGGAGAGGTTTAATTTTTCGAAATTTTGTACATCATCTAGTTTAATGAGGAAGTGAAGTGAATCATAGTTCAAAACATCTACAAAATGAGGATAACTGTAAGCTCTATCTATATGATGTTGCACGGGACATAATGCTTAAACAACAGCCCACAGGAAGCAATTCTCATCATAATTTTTAACATTCACTACCGCATACTTTACTGTTATAAAGTAAGGAACTTTAACGTAAGTTGAAAGGCCATCTTTAAATGGAGCATGGATATTAATATTCACTTTTAAATGTAAAATATCGTGTAATTCCCAACCGGAATCCTTTTCGGAAAACTCCTCTAATTTTTTTGTAATTTATAATAAACGCTTTCGTTATACCACTCACGTAAATTGGTTGCAATATCAATGACATAATTTTTTATGGGAAAGTTTTAACTCGATAACATGATTTTTAGGTTGAATGAAATTGCAGGCCAATACAGTATTCACCTTTAGCATCGATTGTCTTCGCATTACATTAACCTTTCGTACAAAACCATTGTATGCATTTTGTAAAAAAATAAGAGGGTGCTTGATATTTGCTATATTGACTATAATTTCTGTAGGTAACCTATTATTAAAATATGAATCTAGTGAGCACCAACATAATTTGCGTGTACGTTATTTAGTGACATCAACAATTCTACTGCCTGTTTTCTCTGAAGCGTTCTTTAACTGTTTGCAAGATCACATTTAGCAATGATAAACTGCTTTCAAACTTAAGCAGATTTTCATTTGCACATGAAGCACACACTTGTGTAACTGGTGATTACGTAATAATGAGCTTTTAGCAAATATTTTATTTATTAAACTAATATCTAATTGCTCTTCACAACTAAATTAATAATTTAAGTACTTTAAGTTTACAATAAAATTTCTCATCACGATTGCAAGACTGACATTGAACTGTTCTTTACTTACCTATATAGACGCATAAACTGCATTCAAAGTTAAAATAAAATCAATTCTTGGAAACAAGAAGAATGACATGTTGCTGTCTATGCTAAAAAGTAGGTCAAGGTTAAATTGTTCTTATGTTGGCTAAATTGTGTGACCTTAAACTGGTCCAGAATCCGCCCTGTATATCTACTGCTTTGTAATCAAACAACGTTTGGCATGTTCTGCTATCATGGGATCGAATTTCAATATTATATCCATGCATTTTAAAAGTTTCCTTGGCTGTTATCAAATTAATACCGGTCAAAAATTGAACCACATGTAATTCTCTCAAGAGCTTTCTAATGTTTACTCTCTCTATTAATTCTATCCTGAATTCATGAAATTACTTGATTTATTGCACATTCGCATGCTGGCTACCATTGTAATCAAATTCATTAACAAAACGAACAATGTTTGAGTCGAATTCGTCTGATTTCAAACTATTACAGCAGAAGCAATATACAGAACTTATTGAGGAAGAATATGTTAACCAAAAATGTTCAGTTTTTTTTATTTGCTAAGATTTTTAACAAATGATTGTTGGAAAATTTGCCTACCGAATTCGAATTACCTCTATGATAAAAATCGGTTTTGTTTTCTTTAAAACCATACTAATTATCATCACTACTAATTTAACTTAGTATATATAGTGTAGATTGATTGGCTGGGCGAGTTGATGATGTTGAAGTTTGGGACAAATTTTCATAAACCGCTGGTTCTTTCGTGTTGTTTCAGCTACATTTTCAGTAGGCCAACTGCTTTGGTTTAGGAAAAAATGAAGTAATGTTTGCGTGCTTCTTAAGCTATTCCCTTTTTCTTTTGTTCAACAAATTTAGGTTTTCTTTTGTCTGACATTGTGCTGTAAAAAGACGTAAAAAGTAATAATCGAGTGAAAGTGATAAATGAGATGACCTATGCAAATTAGCACACAGTATTAATTAATTGTAACGAAAAAGAGTACACATAATTAACACCTGAATTCTTATAGGTAATTAAATCTAATTGCCCCAAAGTATAAATGAGGTGGAATTTAAGTGTTCAGATTTTCTTAATATCTGAATAACGACCAACTTTATAGTAAAATGTGGAAACATTTTTTATAGATAATTTGATTTTAACTTCTCTTTATGAAGTTACTTAATACGAAGCCCAATAAGCCTTAAATTAATTAAATAAGATTGCAAATGCTTACGATTATCGGTTTAAACATCCATCTGACATAGATTATTATTGTTCTTAAGATGCTACCTACTTTCATTATGAACGTATTCCAAAAGAGGTTGAATAACTATCCTAAAAAATGCATTCTCCCATTCCTTTTTATTTTCACTTTGTAGATTGGAAGGTCGTTTGTCGTTCCATTTTGACATTAGGGAAATGCTGTTTAGTTCTTTGGCTCCGTTTTACAAATATCCCATTTAATGCAGTCGACTTTATCCAGACTCCCTATGTATGCTCCACAAGCCTCTATTATTTTAACAGTTACTGAACGTTGTAATTTTGTTTCTCGATTATCGAGTGATTAAAACGAGTTGAGGTTTTAAAAGCGTATTTCAACAAAGTCACATCAGTCTGTGTTTATAATGGTACGATACCTGCTTACGCCTTCAAACTGCTTGCAGGGTTTTGTAGGGTAGACTTCCATAGCGTACCTTAGACATTCACTTTGGAAGACGTCGAGGGAGTTTAACAGTGGCTTGACAAATGTTTTGTAAATTGGAATTAAGATCTTTTTATCAACACCCTGGCTAAGGTGAGCTAAACACGTCATGAGGTTTATTATGTTTTCCCATAGTTTTAAGTATCTCTGCACGTTTCGTATATAAAACTGAGGTGTCTTGAGTTATAGTCAAGAATGTATGATTTTCAACAATTTTCTACGATGTCGCTTTTAGTGTCACTTTTGTTTCCTTTTTAGTGTCACTTTTGTTTCCTGGCGAGATGTTCTTGATTTGCGGAAATGCAAGCATACCGTTTTTGGGAACCTTAAACCCAATCTTTCTGTCTGGAGGAGTAGTGCGTTTATTGTAGCTTTCATTTTTCAGTTATAGGTGATCCTAATTTATTAGATAATGCAATGTTATCGGCATAGATAGAACAGCCGATAGATTTGCCTGGATGATTTACACTATTGTTTACCAGTATAAAAGCTAACGTCACAATAACTGGTAGTCTTGGAATGAATGCAGTTTATTATTTCTATTGAGGACAGGATATTACAGATTCGTGGGTGAACATGTCTTTCGCTGGATAAAGCGTTAAATCTTTCCCTAAATGCCCCGTTTAGTATTTTCGAGAGTACTGCGCACTCCAAATCATGAACAGTTTTAATGCTTTTTTTGCGGTTATCTATTCCTATCGTTTGTATGAGTTCCATCACGAAACGGGCTTTGTAATTGAGTTGTATGTCAATGATTGAATTAACATGTTTACCTATAATCCTCTCATTTGGCATGTTTTAAACGGTACTTTTTTTTTAAAGAAATGTACTGGAATGGGAAAATCATTCGCATAAAAACTTTTATAAGGTGAAAATAGATCAACTCACGTAATATGTAAGAAATAATCAAAAAAATTATTAGATTAACTCCAATTTTACTCTTAAACATTTTAGCCGATGTGAATCGATTGTTGTTTATTACAGATTTTCAAAAGGAACCTCCATGAGTTACTTATCTAGAACAGGCTCTTGAAATGACCGGTTTTCAACAGAAACCTTTCCAATTAGAAAATGTGGGTATACAAATAGATAGGTTTTCTAAGAAAAACGTAAACACAATAGGAGCAAAGGATATTTGTAGTAAGTAAAGAGCAAAGGATATTTGTAGTAAGTAAAGCTACACTTAGCTACATCATTACAAATAGATCCATTAGGTATGTTATAAGGAGTGTTTCGGAAGCCGTTACATGCGGTTGTGGCAGACATTAATCATACTACAGAGAATTTAAAGAAGAAGTTTTTAATAGTTCTATATGACGCTACTAAGGATTTTATTTATCCAAAGTTTGATTTCTCAATTAACTCTGTAGAAAGTTTAATCCAGTTTGAACACTATTTAGATCGATATCAGTGAATCTTCAAGAAAGCGCTAATGTATGTTAGTCATAATCTAAAATGAACCAGGTAATAATAATCTTTTTTAGGTACACGAAATAGCATTATGTCGTGGGAAGGATATGCCATGGTGAAAGTGAAAAACATGATTAAAGCACTTAAATTTAAACGAACTATTGACTCGTAGGTAACCTCTGTTAATTGTAATAGTTGTCAAGTTTAATCAGGTGCTCGAGATTTCCACGCTTTATATTATATTATATATATTATATTTTATATATATGGTGGTGTAAAGGATGGGTGCAGTCAGGATAGGATAAGAGTGGAGTTAGGGTTTTGAGGGGCAAGATACTAACCCAGCGTTCGCTTAAATAGCCGCATATGATACTATTTTGGACATAAGTAATGTCCCGGCATACGTGTAGGCAACCAGCATCTCACTTCATCGATGGGAACCGAAAATGTTTACCAAACAAAAACCTTCTGTGCATTATATAAAACACAACAAATAATTTCGTTGTTATCATAATTACAGAGTTTTAATATGCGGTGAAAGTATATTATTTATGTGACAATACAGAATCTCTATACAACTTTAAATAACGTAAACAATCTTTATTTCTACAAAAATATTTATCTAAACACGTGATTAACAAATTCAGTGTAAACGATAAAGTGATAGGCACATCCTGCTAAATTAGCTTTTTTGAAATTATGTAAAGATAAATAGACTACGTATTCAATTAATGTAATATAAATCCATTAGAATATTAACAATTCAGGAAATTAATCCAAATATATATTTATGAAATAATCCGTTAGTGATTATATTCACTAATGTGATTGCAAGGTTCTCATACAAATGTTTGGAAATATTGTAAAGAACACAAAACATAAAGGTTTAGGCTCAATAAATTAAACTGAACTTTAAATACCTAAGTCAAAGAAAATATAGGCACAATAGTAAGAATTTCAAGCCAACAGAGTAGCTATTGTAGTTTTTAACACAACACAAACCTTTCCAGTAGGTCTTGGCACGCTACCTTTACACATTACTAAATATGCTATTGACTGCACCCCTTCTCCATGCAAACATCTTGGAGTTATAACAAACTTCGAATGTGTTGTTATTAATTCACCTCCATGTAGGCAACTTAAGTGCATTTCGTGCAACGTGTGTTGCATATCTAGTTGCTTAAAATACATGCATTTAATTATTTTATTTAGAACTCGTACGTATAGTGTTTGCACATTCAATATAGACATGTTCTTGCGCAATAGATCACCTTAGCGTAGTTTTTTGTTGAGTTAAGAAGGTTGATATAGCATACATTTTTGCTAGATATTTGTTAGATATTTTTATTAAACATGCTATAAATTTTATGGTGAGTTATATAAAGTTATTTTACAATGTTTGAGACGTTTGTTTATTTTTTAGGCACTTTTTTTTATTTTTAGTTTCATGGTTACTTTTATTTTTTACTTCAACTTTACACGTTTAAAAACATCTACGCCATTAAATATTTTACCCTTAATCTAAGTTACGGTATTAGTACGATTAATTAAGAGTGAGATTTATTCATTTGGGAATTATTATGCATACAAATCCAGATTTATTTCAACCTGAACTAATATTACTCAATAACTTCCAAAATCGGTGACACAGCATTTACCCATTTCGTTATCTACAGTGTGACCAATAATAAGGTATTCTGATTCAATTAATTACTTACAACATTAATTACTCACAATTGTACTTATTCATTACATTATAACGTTACTAACATTAGCATTAGTATTTCTGTTTATAATTAAATATAGGTTGTGTTAATAAAATTTGTTATTGTAGAAATTTTCTTTACCTTTATTGTATAATCGTTTACTTGTTTATTCCATATTTAAAAATGAGTTGGTGTCCGAGTATTTAACAATTAGTTTCAGGAAGAGGCAACGCCGATTTTAAAGCGAACATATCTAGGTACATGTAAATACTTTTTGGTAAATAAGGCAAATCGATAATTTTATGAATCTGAACCTGAACTTTAATCTACGACTGAGCGTAAGACACCAAATCTTCTATTTATTACCCAAACTGTTAAGTAGCTAAGATTTGTCGCCGTGGGTGTAGAAGTATACGTATAGAACTTTAAGGATATGTACAGGGTAGTAAGTAGTAAAGCCCCCTTTAAAAGGCCTTATACAAGGTAGACGGTAATGGTGACCTAACTCATTACCTCCCAATGTTAAGCAGATTGTGTTACCACAGACTCAGGCAGCTTGGTTTATTAAAGAACAGGATTATATGTTAATACCACTGCTATAGAGAATTTAACAGAATTTAATCAAGGTATGATGTAAACATAAGTGCAAGTGTTATTTAAAAGTGAACAGCAAAGTGCAGAACGTTTTATGTAATTTTTTATTTTTAATTTTAATTTCAACTACTTATGTTAAATTATAGTGATTTGGTAATTTAAGATATAATTGGTAAAGCATCTACTTCAAGGTCTAAATGGTTGAAGTGGGTTGTAGGGTAAACCAAGAAAGAAGTTTAAATTTTATATGTTTGAGTTCTCTAGTTATATATAAGCTAGTTAAAAGAACATAATTTATTTTGTACATCTGTATTAGTACCTACATAATTTTCAAGTCACATGTATTTACTTACAAGAACTCAGTTCGCCACTTGTTTGGTAGCATTTACGCTATATGTACAAAGCACATAATTTAGGAAAGCTAAAACCAATGTAACAAATACTACAAGATTGATGGTCAATTGATCCAATTTGATTATTGTATATTATATAATTATGTCCTATATTCTCAATGCCTTCATTAGCAAATGTCCGAGCTAGTAGAGTAGTAGTGACACAACCTGCTTAAGACATTCGGGAGGTATTTTATACTCGATTCCGCATAATTTTCAAGACACATGTATTTACCTACAAGAACTCAGTGCAACTTGTTTGTCAGAGTTTACGCTCATATGTACAAAGCATAATTTAGGAAAGCTAAAACGTATGTAACAAATACTACAAGCATTGACGGTCAATTGCGTGCTACTTAGGCGAATGGTGGGGTAATATTTTCTCCCTCAGAACCCTAACTCCGTTCTATTCGATCCTATCCTGATTACATGCATCCTTAGTCCCACCATGCATATACACGTAATGTATGTATGTATGCTGGCAATCCATGATTGAGCTTGGATAGCTCCAACAGCCCGCCCTCCCCATTCGGAATGGAATGAAATACATGGCCTTTCCTTTCCTTTCATTAGCAAATGCAAAGCATTTCATGTAGTAAAACTATTGATTAACCTTAAAATGACTTGCTACCTAAGTTTTTTAATTAAACCAAGTTAAGTGTAGTATTTGTTAATGTCACTTGATTAGATATTTTTTCCAAGAGTTTTAGTAGATACTGCAGTGTTGCAACATAAGTTTACCTTAAGATATTTAGTTATTCCCTTTATATACTGTCTGCCATAAGTAAATAAAGACAAGATGTGATATAGTCTTCTCACCATATGATCTGTTAGTTCAGAGTAAGATTTATATATGGTGTCAGGTTTAGAATGAAAAGAAACAATTAGCACAATAAATATAACTTTTCTGACTATTTTATCAGAATTGGCTAATATACAGAGGGGCCAATTAGTATGCGTGGCAACAAAAACTTACATAATTTTAAATGACACCCTGCATATTTTTACATTTCTGGATTATATGATTAATTTTAACATGACCTTTTGTAACATTCCCTATACCTACCTTCAGTGGTTTTCGAAACAGCAGAAGTAGAATGTCCAAACAGGGTCAAGTTCCAGCTCCACCTACATATTAAAGTTTTATTATTTTTCTTTACAGGGGTATAATTCCACAGTCCTCAGCTATAACTTTACTCCAATAATTTAGTCATGCTTCTTTGTGGTATACAGGGTGATATGCCAAATGTTATTTTTGTGAAAAACGTTAAATGGAACACCCTGTATATTGTGCAGTGATTGGATAGCCCTTTTTAAGACCTTTCCAATGATACCAACTTGTAGGGATTAAATTATATAGTTTTTAAGTAATCACGTCTATTCGTCTAATTATGGCTTTATCAGATAGTAATGCCTTCCTGTTGAATTGAAGTAAAGAGGTTTAGAGGTGGAAACAAATAACCACTTTCTACTCTACCATCTAACCCTCTGGTAATATTCAAGTATTAATTATAGAAAGTGGCTTTCTTACACGAACAAAAAAAAAGAGCACATGGTTAAAATAACTAAACTAACAATCATAAAGGTTTGTAGGTATGCTTTATAAAAGTTACTGTTCATATCCATTAACAATACTGTTATTAAGAAAACGTATTTTCAGTTTTTTCCAAAAATTATTTTCCGATAGGACTTTAAATTTAAGTAGTATTTTATTATAGATTAACTATTTGATAACTGAAAGGTCGTTTAAATAAACCATACCATACCATAAATTTAATATTATAATAACTGTTCAAAGTGTCTTTCCTAAACAGGTAAAAGATTCTTTAACTTTTCTTTGTAATGAGCCAGAAAAGTAGTAAACGAAATAAATTTCTATTATTTTGAAATTATGAAGATAATGTATCTAAGAATTTATTTAGTTACAGTATCCAGATGCGGTAAGAAACTGCACTTTCGCGCACGCACCAGTTCTCCCCTTCAAGGTGTGCAAAGCCATCATGTATAATTTTGCCTAAAACCCACGTTATTGCAAAGTATAAAAGCAAAAGTTTCCGTATAATTGGACACTTCTCTGTAGAATACTTCTTCTACAGGATATTCCAGCAGAATATTTCTGTGCAACTCCTCTTTCTGTAGTAATCTATTGCTATACCGGCATTCCTGCATTTCTACCAAAATTTCTTCCGACCCACGGTCTTAAATCAGTTTTCATTGCAATTTGTACTTATTGTAATAAGCATTTGAATATGTCGAAGCACAACGTTTAGTTATAAAATACAAACGGTTAAAATACCTGTCAATTCCTGTTACCACGAAATCATTTTAAAAATTAAGCTGACGCAAAAGAGGGACTAACAACAAATACCGAGTTTAAGCTATTGGCTGAATCACTTCGGCGGTAGCGTGGATTCGTTGTCGTTCTCCTTTCTATTTGGGGGGATCAAACGTAGGCAATACCTCTGGAACGCCAAATAAAAAACCCGAACGCACAACTTTTACGTATTTGGAGTTGGCGCTAGATATCTATAATACAATAATAAATACCTTAGTCAGTATTTTGAGGTATTTCCTTGGCTGTAAGGGAATTACAATTTAAACCATCTGTATATTCTACCCTACTTAAGAACCATTTATATAATTATTTCGTGTAACGTATAAGAATTCCTAAAACATGCCGCTTTATACAACTGAATTTAATTTAAAAAGGCTGGCTTCACAATAAACGAATACAACTTACAATAAGAAATTATTTAAATTAGTAATAATTTATTTCAAGTTTTTAACTTAACAACACTCCGTTCCCATAAATACTAATAAATTCAACATAGTTATAAAACTCCCTGTTTCTTGAAATAATCAATTGAATTTATAGTTTATTGACTTGTATCAAAGAAACCACATCTGCGTTTCACGTTTTACGGATCTAGCAAAATGCATTCAAATTATGAACAATCGAACAGCCAAATATTTCGTATTCAAATGATTGCTTCCGACCCTGTACATATATTTTTAGTTATAGTCAATTAATCATTGGTTGCATCATTCAAGTACAAGGCCAGATTATACATAGATACTCACACCCTGAAGAACCACATTTATAAATTTCCATAACAAATACTGCACCGCCATTTTCTTGTTTATGTGCATTTTGAAACTAATTTTGTTTATAGCAAGAGGAAACTCCCTAAACGAGCCCAACCTAACCAGCCAGCAACCAGACTATATAGCCTGCGAGGAGAGCGGTCTAACCTCCAGACGCGCATACTTTAAGGAACCATTACTGAAGCACAACACTGTATATTTAATTATTATTATTGTTTTGTATAATTTCATTCCAGAATATTATTTTGTGTTAACATATTTTATACACCTGAATATTAATACTTTATTTTGAATATATGTATAAAACCTTTTCGTACAAAGCTATGAAGCGTTATATGAGTCGAAAATACTCACCCAGTTACACTAAGGCTTAACCACAAAATTTACCACTGAGTGGAATTAAACCGAGTAATGCCCAATTAGGGACATCGCATCTTAGCATTACCGGTGTAATCGAGGAATAGACCTTGCGAGTTCGTGTTTTCGCGCACCCCGCGTCCTATCTATATCTCTGGAAAATGTTGATTTAAACAGTCCTCATTTTCTGCTAAAATGAGGTGTTACGCCTTGTTGGAACTACATCTCGTGGGCAATGTTAGGCGGACCAAATAATTTGTTATTTAGCATAAATGGTACATATCTGCATTTAGGTGATCTTCAAAAAAATATGGGCCATTCAGATATTCGTCCATATGTTAAGAGTCCACTTACTCTGGCTATTTGTTGTGAGAAACTGATTTGTGAATGGTAACCTCATCAGAAAATATTAATTTTCTACATGCTCACTGCTAATATTAGAAATTTCAACTAGTGCTATCCTGACATGGAGCTCATTTTTTTATGTATTACGGCTTTCGTTCTTTCATGTCTTTCATATGTCAGGTTTCCAGTTCATTCCCAAAGAGTTGCAAATGATTTCTGTTTCGGACGTCTCCCATTATTTGCTATCTATTTTATTATACACTCTCCCAATACCATATTCACGAGGTCTTATTGTGGATAATTAATTTTTTGTCAAAAAAATTTTAACACACTTATTTGAATAAAAGACAATGCCAAGTTCCAGAACTAAAGTGAGAAGCAACTTATGTTTTTGTGTTCTTTTAGTTTATGTCAAAGTCAAAGCCTCTTGTGGTTGCAAGCAATTGTAAAGGTGAATACCTTGTTTAACAGAAATTAATTATTAGAAAATTACGAAATTGAAAACTAGAAAATATCATATAATTTGACAGGTTATACTATAATAAAATAATAAAGTGGAGAATTAGAAAATATTCATGTCACATTCATGAGCCGTTATTTTTAAAAAATTAAAAATTTTTAACTTTTTGACTTTATTACAGAAGACTATGAAATTAAGTCCAGCAAATAAGGGCTAGGGTTATCCATCACTGCATAATGTACAGGGTGATCTATTTAAAATTTTTGTGGAAATAATGATTTGCGTAATGTTATCACCCTGTATAACATAAAAAAACATGACTAAAGTATTGGGGAAAATTATACCTCTGTAAAGAAAAATCATAAAACACTAACATGTAGATGGAGCTGGTGTCTTGAACTTGACCATGTACGGACATTCTACTACTATAAAAATGTAAGTTTGTGTTTCCACGCTTTTGTGAGACACCCTGTATAAGTGTATCACTTTTGTATCTAATTTTTTTTCTACCTACTCAAAGAAAGTTGTTACCTTCCATCCACGCACTAATTGACCACCCCATATAGTAGACCAAAACTTATAATAAGCAACTTTTTTTGCATAACCTTTAGTCTCGAGTATATAATATAAAATAGGGTCTTATCATTATGCATGCGTGCAAGCGTGCGTGCGTGCGTACGAACGTGCGCGCGTACGTGCGTGCGTGTGTGTGTATGGATGTATGATAGTCCCCATGATAACTCCAGAACGAAAATACCTACGTACTTAAAATTTTGTACCTAAGCTTGTTTACATTTGGCTTAGCGGCGGAGAGGCGGAATTATTAGGGGCAGTTTTTTGTTTTTATCAAATATTTCTAAAACAGCTGCATATTTCAAAGGCATAAAAATGCCTAGATATAGACCTTAAACATATCGATTAATTATGATCCATGCAATTTTTTGATATGACGCGACTTAAGTGTTGGTTCAAATTATTTCATTACCTGAATAACGATTAATTTTATAAGAAAAAGTGTAGATGCAATTTTTAAAGAAAATTTAATTTTGCATACATTTTCTTAATGTAAAGCGAAATAAATGCAAAAATTAAATAAATATGATTGAAAATACTAAAGCTGTATTATCGATATTATAGGCTTTGGAGTTTTTTTTACGTTAACGTATTTATGTCTATGACTCTCTATCTGACATGAAGGTTTAAACGTCATTTTGACATAGATTATGGTTTTGATTTTTACAATGTTGCCTGTTTTCGTGATGAACGTATAAAAAGATGCTGCAGTTATCCCAAATAATTGAAATCAAAATTATTTAATTTCTTTTCATTTAAGTTAGCATCTCTGTCTGGCATGAAATTTTAAATGTCTGTTTGACATAGATTATTGTTTTTGCGTTTACAATGTTGCCTATGTTCGTAATAATTATAAAAGGGGTTGCATAATTATCCTTAAAAAAATGTTGTTAAGATTATTCCATTTCTTTTAATTTCGATGTTGTAGGTTGGAAGGTCAACCTTGGAGCACAGAAGGTAAATCATTTAAATTTCTATGAGACATTCGTTCTCTAGCTGTAAAAAGTAGACACTTTTACATTGATAATAACTTTAGTTATTGTGCAAATGGTGGCTATTTACAATAATTTATTATGTGCACCGTGAGAGCACGTTAGATTGTAATTATGTACTTTAACTAATATAAAGCTGGTAATGCATGTATCAAGGGAATAAAGTGGATTTTTTGTAAGTAACATATGGAACTTTTTACTGATGCCGTCTAGACCAAATGAAATAAACAACATATATGAAAATGTAAACTTTTGCAATTATTACACATACTTATAGTATTCATCTTTTTGGATTTTTTATGGTGTATTTTTGAATTATGTTAAACGTTTCGTAACATAATACAAAAACATGAGTATACTCAGTGATATGGAAATTGTAACACAAAGAAGTGGTAGAAATTTTTTGACCACACTTGGCAGAATCGTTTAATTACTAAAAGGTAGTAATTGATTAAAATTTCAAAGAAAAAGAACAAAATATAAACATAATTTTTATTAATAATGGGTTGCTCCCCCCTGTTGGTTACACACTCCTCCACTCGTCGTGGCATCAATTCTAGCAGATGGTCGATGTCCTCTTAAGGTATTGTGCCCCAAGTAACCTGTAGTGCTGTAGAGCTTGCTGCGTCTGCGGAGGATGCTGCAAGATTCTCAGTCTTCTCCCCATAACGTCCCAAACATACTCGATGGCGAAAGGTCGGGAGATCTGGGTGGAAATGGCAAGAGATTAACATTATTCTCTGCAAATCGGCCCAAAGAACGGCTTGCAATATGGAGACGGGCATTATCCTGCTGCAAAAGTGGGTATTCGAAACGTTGCCGTTGATGTTGAGCCGTTAGTGGTAACACAAGATGTGACCGATAAGTTGAAGATGGCGGTCCTGTACCTCATTTATTCTTCTTCGCCCCAGGTTCCTCTTCTGCGGCGTTTTTGAGGCTCTCCCTAGCCCATGATATTATTTTGATTCCGGTTAAGGCGCTTTGAGATTTCTCTAAACGAAGAACCAACTTCGCGCAAACCACTAATACGACCTCTGTCGAATTCGGTTAATTGGACGTAATGTCCACGTTGGCGTACTCTAGATATGCCACACCCTCAAAGCAATCAATCACAAGCGAAAACAATAAAAAACTGAGCCCAATCTCGCACAGTATACACTTAACAAAATTGTTCGCAAAAACTCAACTGTCAGATAACCCATTACCACTTGATTCACATGAATGGCATTTTAATCAATTGATACCTTTTAGTCAAAAAAATCTTACCTCTTCTTGGTGTTGCAATTTCCATGTCACTGAGTATATTTGAAATCAGCAACAGTCTTAAAAAATAACATTATTGCTTGGTTAATAAAATATTTTTTTTCCGAAACGAGAATCATTTAAAAGAAACGTAACAACGTTTGTCAAAATTGGATTAATTAATATTTATTTTGTGCTACCAATTTAACTGTGTTACCGGCGAAATAGGAGTTACCGGTATGCGTGTGATGAGTGCGTTTTATTTAATATGCTGTATGTATATCTATGTACTTAATTAAACATTATTAAACATGCTTTCTCTTGAGAATTCATTTACCTAATTCGCCATTTAGATCTTATTTCCAGCGTATTAGTATATACGACTTACGTTACTGAATACACAAGGTACACATCAAAATTCAGTTTAACACTTTTATTACATTGAAATTGTGGCCTGCATTTGAAATATCTTCTGCGGATAAAGATTTGTCGTCAGGATTATTGTGCTTAATGCAAAAGTAATTTTGAGAAATTTTAGTTTTATATTTTTGCCTAGTTGCCCTACATAAATAGTCACAGCTACCGCAATTTCGCTTATGTACGCCAATCTACTTTATTGTTTTTATTACAGTGGAAATGGGTGGGGTCGTTATAAGGAGTAAAATGATTGAAAGGTAGTCTCAAACCCTACACGTACCATAAATCCACAACTAAGAACCCTCAATTCACGAAAAATTGTCTCTAGGCGCCACCACAATCATAAATTTAATCCTACCTGATTGTGGTCGATAGGATTGCACTTGAAAAGAAATTTATCCAAAAGCTTAATAAAATTTTGAAGTGCACGGGTCGTGGTAAACTTATTGATTCAGTCAACCGTATTAACAAAACGTCATAAAGTTTTCGCTTCAAAACCACAATCACTATCACAAACGAGATCCCATTGCGTCTCTTTGCCGAGTGGATTAACTGAAATGGAACTAGAGCAAAAGATACTAGAGAAACGTAGCCAATCAACTTACTTAATTAATGTAGTTATTTTCAGCAACATATTTTCAGGTTATTAAATCACAACGTAGGTAAACGAACGTCACTGAAACTTCAAGAGCTTTGTACGGCACGATTATTTCAGTGTTACAATATGAGAATGATTTCACAATATAAACTGCACAAAAAGCGACCGAAAGTTTTAAATAAATTACAAATAACGTTAAACTAACAACTCACGACACAAAAAATTCTACTTTTAAAATATCTAAGAAGTAAACAAATTTACTTGAATCAGAGCTAAGAACAGATACGTATCTCAAGATAAGCCATGTGTCCACTCTCACCCTTTCTGATTATAACCTAAAATATTCATTGTGCAATACTGAAATAGAAAAATGTTGTTTTAATGATACTAACACTGTTAGTACCTAATTGCGGCACTGTTAGTCTTCTTGTTTTTAATCATAACTAATTATTGTAAAGTGTCTTATTAGCTAAAACAAAGATAGTTCTACAGTTGATACGACTTAGGATCGAATATTATATATTATGAAGAGAACATAATTCATTAATCGCATGTGGTCATTTTAGCTATACATTCCTTAGTAACGTGTCTACTACAGTGATGATAATTTATTGTGGTAATAGACACGTTACTAAAAATATAGTTTCATTGATTAAAACGACTCCATGCGATTAATTATATTCACTTCCTAAATATATATCGTACTAGGATTATCATTATTATTATTATTACAGTCTTCAAGAAATTGAAGTTGTTCTTGCACTCAATCAATTTTTAGCGGTGTTAGCGCGTTTTATCACCGATAATAAGCATAGCACTAGTTATACAGTTATATATCAATCTTATTCTAAACGATACAAGTATATCAAGATTTTTTTATCAAAAGCTGAAGTATTGATAAATGTCATAAATCACAGTGGTAATTCGCAAAATTTCAAACGTGCGAAGAGATGTTACATTCTAGGTAGATGGTGGTGGAGATATTTTACTTTACCCTAGGATGCATAAACCGGCCACTAGTTGCAACGTGCAAAAATCGATATCGGATACTTTCTGGTCGATTCTATAAATTTTCCCTGATTATTACTGTCTGGTAAAACAAAATTTATCTGTAGCCTATGTTATTTACCCAGTTTACTCGTTACTTATTTCTCTACCAAAATGATCTAAATTTTCTGTATAATTGATTAAATTATTTCTTTGTCGTATTTATATTTAGTTTATAAAAGTTCTTGAAGTAAACCTATTAGTGTCATCCATACGTGGGTTCTGGTTAACTGTAAATTCTTACATTTTATAGATACCTGTTAGTTTGATAAATCACCACTAGATGGCGATACCATTGAATAATTATATATTACTGAACATGCTTTATTTAAATACATCTGTTCAACAATTTCAAAATGTTGAAAAATGTTAACGGCCATTTTCTGTGGTGTAAAATATATTTTAGAAAATTTCTCTGGTTGCTGTCCTTCGGTGTGTAAATCACCAGTTCTAGATGAGAATTTTTTCACAAAAATATTTCTTCATTTGGTGAAGTACTAGTCGTTTTGTCATGGTAACGTGTTTGACAATTTACAAAACAATTGCAGCATTATTAGTTCTAATATCTGTCAGTTTGTGTTGTAACGTCTCAAAATGGACAAACTTGAATATTGGGCTGTTATAAGGTTTCTTACAAAACAAGATAAATCTCTAAAAGTTATTCGTGAAGAAATGGTGATTGTATACGGGATAATGCTTCCAGGTCGACTATTTGTGAATGGTCAAAATTGTTTAATTATGGCCGAGAATCACCAGATGATGATCCCCGTCCAGGTAGACCTGTTGACACGATCACTTCGGATTTTATTGAAACAACCAAGTGTTTGCTATTGGAAGATGCAAGATTAAAGAAGCGACAACTAGCGTCTTTATTAGGAGTTTCAGAAACCACAGTTATCATAATTTTACACGATTATCTTGACATGATAAAGGTCAGTGCGAGATGGGTTCACGCATGCTTACGCCTTTTCGAATGCTTGCTCGAATGGAGAAGTGTGAAGAATGGGGACGAACCAGATTTAATTATCAATCGACTTATCACCGGAGATGAAACTCGGGTCCATCATTTTGATCCTGAGTTGAAACAAGAGTCGATGTAGTGGCATATTAGGGTTCCAGTCCTTCCAAAAGTTTAAAGTCACCCTTCTGCAGGAAAATAATGGTAACTGTTTTTGGGATTGCCAAGGAATTTTATTGATTGATTATCTGAAGAAGGTGGTACAATCACAGGAGTATTTTGCAAGCTTAATGCATCGCCTCAGAGATGTTATTAAAGTGAAAAGACGCGGAAAACTAACGCGAAGTGTTCTGCTGCTGTATGATAATACATCCGCCCATAAGTCAAGACTTTCAAATGCTGCCGTTGCTAAATGTGGCTTTGTAGAAATTGATCATCCACCTTATAGTCCAGATTTAGCCCCAGTAACTATTTTTTGTTCCCAGATCTCAAAAGAACACTAACGAGAAGAAAATTTAAAAACGATGATGAATTTATGGCGGCTGTTGAAAGCTATTTTGCGAGCGAACCAAAAGAATATTCTTATAATGGGTTAAAGATGTTATTGAAACAATGTAATACTTGTATTGAAAAGCAAGGGGCCTATATTGAAAAATAAATTTTTGTTGTTGTTCTAATCTACTCTTATCATGCCTAGTCAGAGAATATAGAAATGACCCCTCGTAAAGTTAGTCGTTATTATCGCGGATGTAAAGACAAATGTTACTTACACACACATGGTAAGTTAGCTCGGTTTTCTTCAATCTCGTTATAACCAAAATCTTTCTTTTAGGCTTAAAGTACGATATTTAAATTAATTTAATTAATTAAATTTAATTTAATTAATTTCATTAAATTAATTAAGAAGTATATTTAACCAGTTCGAGGTAAATGATCACATATAGCTCGTCTTAGATCTATAGAGGTAAAGCAACGTTATAGAAATAAATTGCTATTATGTCTTACCTTATTTCTAGCTTTTTTTTCTTCTTCTTCTTCGTCTTGTCTTTATTGGGCTGTTGAGATTAAACGTTATGTACCTTTTCGTCTCACGCTTGGATTTGCTACGATGTGCTTGTAACTGAGACTGCTCGTAAGTGATTACTGGTAGCTGTGCTGTAATTACGAGGATGGAATTTAAACGGTACTAACTACGGAACTACTCGTCCATCAAAAGGTTAGAGTATTCCATTACGTACTAATAAACATTGTATTGCTGAACATAATTTTGAATCTATTATCGGTCACACGCTGCCTTCTGCGGGGATATCTTCAGTATTTACACAAATAGTGCCTTTAAATTAATCATATTGCAAAGAATTTGTAATACATCGTTTACCTTTATTACAATTTGAGTGGTATCTGGATAGCGGAATACATTAAATTTTCGTAAAGATCTAACAAGTATAAAACTGCTATAAACTGATCCAGCTATTAACTAACATTTTGTGCCTTTGAGTTAACCAAATGTGAAGTAATTCTTACTAAACTTGTATATAAAACACCCAGCGTTGTTTTAACATTTAGCTTCCACCTTCGATATTATTTCAATAACTAGTGTTTACGCTGTCGTTGGGCAGTAGCAAAAACTCAAAGCATAGCTTGTGTATACCGGTTGTTGATGTGTTTGCTTTTAAGTACAAAGTTTCTTTTATGGGGGATAAGAGTGTTCAGATCATTGATCTCTAATTGGAAATTGTATATGCATTTAGTATATATATATATATATATATATATATATATATATATATATATATATATATATATATATATATATATATATATATATATATATATATATATATATATATATACATAATATATATATATATATATATATATATATATATATATATATATATAATTCCTTTTCAAGGTTACGTTTTATGAAAGATCTTTCAGCGTAGCAGAGAGGACATTACGTTCTTTTATTAAATTAGCTAAATTGATTAGAGGTGAGTTTATCACTCGTGGAATCTCGCGACTTGCCCTTGTTACTAATCATTTTGAAAATATATGCTAATTACAAAACTTTAGTATTCCACGTTGTGATAGTCAGATAAGGGTACACTTTTCTTTGAGTTGTAAAATTGCATGTTGGGATAGGCACGCACTATTATTATTATTATTATATATAGATTTAAAATTTTCAAAAATTATTCATTGTGGGTTAATTCATGAATACATTTACGCTTGTTGAGGGAATTGTCGTTTATCTATTGTTCCTGTGTGTTTCCTGGTTGAAGCTTTACAGGACTCTCTTCTTTATCTTTGCTTTCTTTAAAGCTTGTGGCACCTATTTCTTATCACTGTGGAATCTCGCGACTTGCCGTCGTTACTAATCATTTTGAAAATATATGCTAATTATAAAACTTTAGTATTCCACATTGTGATAGTCAGATAAGGCTACACATTTCTTTTGGAGTTGGGGTAAAATTGCATGTTGGAATAGGACGCACTATTATTATTATATATAGATTTAAAATTTACAAAAATTATTCATTGTGGGTTAATTCATGATTACATTTACGCTTGTTGAGGGAATTGTCGTTTATCTGTTCTTCCTGTTTGTTCCCTGGTTGAAGCTTTACAGGGACTTTCTTCCAAGAACTAATAATTTATGTTTGCTTTCTTTAAAGCTTGTGGCACCTATTTCTTGGTTGTAATAAAAGTTGTATTGAGTGAACTTGTGAAACACATATGATAATTGCGTCAAAAAATAGTGTGACAAGCGTGAGATTCGGTGACCGTGTCTAGGAAGAAACAGTGCCGCAGTGGGAAGCTGAAAATGATGATCTGCCTTCTGAACAAAGTGATGTGTCAGAAGCAGAAAATGATGACACAAAAGACACCAATTTCGAATTGGTTTATGACAAGTATTCTGGATCCAGTTCTGATGATGTTGACGATAATTCAAAACATGATTACGTTATTGGTAATTCTTCAACGAGTGGTTACATTGCTTCAAGTGGTCTGCATTGGAGTTTGGAACCTCCAACGAAAAATAAAAATAAAATAAAATAATTCGGCGTGCGACAGTACTAGCAAGAAAACATATGGCTGCAACACCAAACGAAGCGTTTCAGTTATTTGCAACTCCATTTATTGCACAAGAAATTGTGAACTGTACTAATTTAGAGGGGAGACGTGTTTACGGAGCACAAGAAAAACCGTGAAAAGATGTAACTGTAGGTGAATTTCTTGCATTCTGTGATTTATTTATTAATGCAGGAGTTGACAGAATCTGGGATGTTCCTGCGAGAGAACTATTTTGTAGTGAATTTGCCAATCCTATATACAGAGCCACAATGTTCATATTTCGCTTTGAAGAAATACGAAGATTCGTTCAATATATGCCAAATAAACCGGTAAAATATGGACTTAAAGTATTTTGGATTTGTGAATCTAAGTATTGTTATACTCTGGATGGTTTAGTTTATGTTGGTCGCCAGCCTGGAGAACCTCCACATAAAAACCTGGGGATTCATAATTCTGGTCTCAATCTCACGATAGACAACTTCTTCACTAGTTTGTTCCGCTAGAAATTTATCTGTTAGATAAAAATATTACTGCTGTGGGTACACTACGTCAGAATAAGTGTGACATTCCGAAAGAAATGGAAGCCTCAAAAGGTTGTGTAGTCTGCTCTTCATTGTTTTGCTTTCCATATCCATGGTAAGTTACGCACGTAAAAAGATGAAATGTGTAATTTTTCTAAGCACCATGGATCACGACGCATCTATCGATAATGACGCTAAGAGGAAGCCTGCAGTCATCACTCATTATAATAAAAGAAAGGGCGGTGTTAACGTCATGGATCAAATGGTGTTGACATACACGTGCAAGAGGCAAAGTAAACGATGGCCCATGACATTTTTCTTCAATATCATTGATGTTGCAGCACTCAACGCATATATAATCTTTACGAAGGAACATCCAAGGTACAACATAGGAGTGACTAACAAACGTAGATTGTTTTGAAAATTTAGCGAAGCAACTTAGACTTATAATGTTCAGAAGATAAGGTTTGATCCAGGGATCTTAATTTCACCAGTGAGAGGCAATCACGAGCTGTCCGTGGTAGTTTACCTGTATAAAGATGAACTGAAACAATTTTTAGGAATGATTTAGGTACAATGTGTTGAATTTGACCTTAAAAAAGTAAAAACATAATTTTAATATTATTTAATTGAAATGTACAAAAAACACACTTTAAATGAAAAATAGTCATAACACGTGTAACATTAATTACTACCTTTTAAATAATTAAAATATCAACATCAGCTTTATTATATTAATTAAAATAAATACTATCATTGAATAAAAATAAACCTAGGTGTGTAAAACAGTGTAAATTTTGTAAATTTCTCGGTTAAAAAGTTATAGTCCAAAAACGATGTTTTTTTTTTAAATTTACTTTCATAATTCTTGGAAGGAACAACATAACCCTAGTTTAGATTTCTACATTTCTTCATTCTTTAAAGTGTTTATCTGAGATTACAGGCACTCCCTTATATTAGCGCCCATGTGTCTGTACGTGTGTGCTAACTAATGTTCTCCTTTGTTTTAAGTTCTTTTGATTTAAGGCTTCCGCTTATAATTTATATAGTGTACAGGGTGTCCCACTATGTTCGGCCTCCGGCAGTATGTCAACACTCTTTCATTGCAGAGCGTTCGGAACAAAATTATGATAAAAGTAACCAAGAGGAACTGTTGGAAATTATTTTGAAGTTCGTACCTCTACCGCTAGGTGGCGCAGCATAATGGACCTATTAAAATGCCGTTTTTATGGAAAATTTGGCGATTAGTGCATAAGACAAACATTATTAATATAAAGTTTGTAATATTTTGAAAATTTTTGGCAAGAACTTTAATTGCGTTATAATTTTCGCTTCATGCATTCGAAATTTACAAAATAATTCGCATTTGACAAAAAAAGTGTTTTTAAGCTTAGCAATGTAAAATTTTATAATATTTTGCTTCTAAGCCATCGCTAGATGGATTTTTTTTAAATACATTTAAATACATTTTAAATGTAACATATCGTTATTTTATCATAACCGGAACATATTGGTGAAAAAAGCAGTTCGATATATTCATTAGTCAAAAGGTTTTTTTTTTTTATGATTGTGGACCTGAACAGGCTAAATAAGGCCTATCGTGCTAAAGCACTCAGGAACACTTATGAGGATGGATAGAGGGATAATGAATTGCCAATAGATGCCTATGAACAGCTACCTTAAATTTTCTCATATCATAAGTGAGAGGAAAACAGGAACTAGGAGATCATTCCAGAGTTTAGAAGCCGTGTAGAAAAATGTGGATTGCACCCATTTGGTACGACAAGTGGAGATTTGTACTGCATACTGATGATGTGAATGAGCGAACCGAGTGTTTCTCGCAAAGATAGCCGGAGATGGTATCAAAGAATGTAATTCACCAGCACAATAGCCGTTGTAATAACGATAATACAAAGAAAGAACTGAAACCATTCTTCTATGCTCAAGGGACTGTATGTGAGAAGTTAAGGACGGATCATTTATAAGCCTAATCGCTCTCTTTTGAATACTATCAACGATATCGAGAGCGTATTGGGGAGCACTAACCCAAAGGTGAGAATTATATTCCAGATGAGGCTGAATTTGGGCCTTATACAGCAGAAGGAGTTGTCGAGAGGTAAAGTACTTCTTAGATCTGTACAAAAGCCTATTTTACGAGCAGCTGATTTGGTAGCTGACAGAAGATGGTCAACCCATGAGAGATTTGAAGATACAGTCATACCCAAAAGAGTAATAGAGTCTGAAAACTTAAGAACTGAGCCATTCATACTTACAACAGGAAATGATCGATCTTTTTGGCGGACATAAGGCAACACTGAGTTTTGTTAGCATTAAATTTAACTAGATTATTGCTTCCCCATTCGAGAATACGTTGAATGTCTTTGTTGATTGAATTTGCCATTTCAGCTTTAATTTCTTGATTTGACATAGAAGGTGGATTATCACTATGAGTAGACTGAGATGAACTACAGTGAAGAGTGCTATCGTCAGCAAAGCAATGGATGGGGTTAGTTGTTGAAGAAATTAGGTCGTTTATGTACAGCAGAAAAAGTGTAGGCGCTATAACGGATCCCTGTGGTACGCCCGCGTTAATGCTAACTTCTTTTGAAAAAAAGCCATCAACTACGACACGTATTCGTCTTTATCAAGGAAACTAGAAACCCAGTTGATGAGCGTATCATTTAACCCAACGAGGTGAGTTTGGCAAGTAAACACTTATGCCAAACTTGGTCAAATGCCTTTGAGATATCTAAAGCGACTACAACTGTTTCACCGGACTGCTCTACTGTATTGTTCCAAACTTGGGTCACATATGAAAGAAGATCGCCTGTTGAACGACTTTGCCTAAACCCATATTGGTGGTCACTAAGGAGTTTGTTAGTTTCAAGGAACGTGAGCAGTTGCTGATTGATGACTTTTTCCATGATTTTAAACAAAATGGAAGTGATGGCAATTGGTCTGTAATTTGAGGGATCGGTCTTATCACCTTTTTGGGAATAGGTTGAACATTTGCTAACTTCCATGATGAAGGGAATTCCCCAGAAGATATAGAGATCGTATAGAGCTTAGATAGGACTGATACTAGTTCGGGGGAACATTTCTTTAAGACAATAGCTGGGATACCGTCTGGGCCAGTCGCCTTATTGAGATCAAGCCTACTGATGATCGATTCCAAGAGCTTGTACCGAAAATGAATTGGTTTCATAACGTATGAAGAAGAGTTGACTAGGGGCACATCTTTTCCAGAATCATTGAGACACGAGTTTGATGCAAACAAATCCACAAAAACGTTGGCTTTGTCTACAGAATCAGCAACTACCGATCCGTCAATAGATGTCAGGGGGGGAAATGAAGATGTTCGAAAGTTTTTACTAATGGCTTTTGCTAAAGACCAAAATTTACGACTGCCTAAAGGAGATGTAGCTAGTTCATTGCATTTTCGTTGTTCGAACAACTTTTAGTTTTAGTGATGACACTTTTGCAGATATTTCTAGCACCAACGTATTCTACATGACTGTCAACCGATTTATTAGATTTCCATTTAATGTAACATTTATTTTTAAAGATATTGCATCAGAACAAGCCTTATTGAACCAGGGTTGGGAACGTGAATGACCTACACGGTACTGTTTTTCGGAATGTATAACTCCATTCCCATGAGGATGACTTCAGATACTGAAAGAGCGATGTCCGAAGAAGAGGACGACTTAAAACAATATTCACGCCATGGAAAGGTTGCAAAGAAATCCTGTAAATCACTCCATCGAGCTGACTTAAAACACCACAAGGTTCTATCGGTTTTGCGAACAACAGTGGAATTAGGTACAGTAGAAATGATTTTTATTAGACAATGGTCGGAAAGACCTAAAGGCGAAAGAACGGAAGTTTTATAAACAAGAGGGTTTGATGTAAGAAAGAGATCTAGAAGATGTGGAGTATGGTTAGGGTTATCAGGGATTCTTGTGGGTTCAGAAATCATTTGTGTGAGATCACATGAAATAGCAAATGTTTCTGCACTATGACCAGCGGGATTTGTAGTAGATGAAAATTGAAGCCAATTAGAGTTATGAACATTGAAATCACCTACAATTGAGATATCGCAAGATGGAAACTGAGACAGGAGATAGTCAACTTTCATACTAAGGTAATCGAAGAAGTCTTGAAAGTTACTGTCATTAGAGACCTATAAATGCAACAGTAGAATTTCACAAAATTAGGACCAGAATGTTTAAACCAAATCACGTAAAATTTTATAATATTTTGCTTCTAAGCCACCGCTAGATGGATTTTTTAAATACATTTTAAATGTAACATATCGTTATTTTATCATAACCGGAACATATTGGTGAAAAAGCAGTTCGATATATTCATTAGTCAAAAGGTTTTTTTTTTTTATGATTGTGGACCTGAACAGGCTAAATAAGGCCTATCGTGCTAAAGCACTCAGGAACACCTAAGAGGATGGATAGAGGGATAATGAATTGCCAATAGATGCCTATGAACAGCTACCTTAAATTTTCTCATATCATAAGTGAGAGGAAAACAGGAACTAGGGAGATCATTCCAGAGTTTAGAAGCCGTGTAGAAAAATGTGGATTGCACCCGTTTGGTACGACAAGTGGAGATTTGTACTGCATACTGATGATGTGAATGAGCGAACCGAGTGTTTCTCGCAAAGATAGCCGGAGATGGTATCAAAGAATGTAATTCACCAGCACAATAGCCGTTGTAATAACGATAATACAAAGAAAGAACTGAAACCATTCTTCTATGCTCAAGGGACTGTATGTGAGAAGTTAAGGACGGATCATTTATAAGCCTAATCGCTCTCTTTTGACTACTATCAACGATATCGAGAGCGTATTGGGGAGCACTAACCCAAAGGTGAGAATTATATTCCAGATGAGGCTGAATTTGGGCCTTATACAGCAGAAGGAGTTGTCGAGAGGTAAAGTACTCTTAGATCTGTACAAAAGCCTATTTTACGAGCAGCTGATTTGGTAGCTGACAGAAGATGGTCAACCCATGAGAGATTTGAAGATACAGTCATACCCAAAAGAGTAATAGAGTCTGAAAACTTAAGAACTGAGCCATTCATACTTACAACAGGAAATGATCGATCTTTTTTGGCGGACATAAGGCAACACTGAGTTTTGTTAGCATTAAATTTAACTAGATTATTGCTTCCCCATTAGAGAATACGTTGAATGTCTTTGTTGATTGAATTTGCCATTTCAGCTTTAATTTCTTGATTTGACATAGAAGGTGGATTATCACTATGAGTAGACTGAGATGAACTACAGTGAAGAGTGCTATCGTCAGCAAAGCAATGGATGGGGTTAGTTGTTGAAGAAATTAGGTCGTTTATGTACAGCAGAAAAAGTGTAGGCGCTATAACGGATCCCTGTGGTACGCCCGCGTTAATGCTAACTTCTTTTGAAAAAAGCCATCAACTACGACACGTATTCGTCTTTTATCAAGGAAACTAGAAACCCAGTTGATGAGCGTATCATTTAACCCAAACGAGGTGAGTTTGGCAAGTAAACACTTATGCCAAACTTGGTCAAATGCCTTTGAGATATCTAAAGCGACTACAACTGTTTCACCGGACTGCTCTACTGTATTGTTCCAAACTTGGGTCACATATGAAAGAAGATCGCCTGTTAAACGACTTTGCCTAAACCCATATTGGTGGTCACTAAGGAGTTTGTTAGTTTCAAGGAATGTGAGCAGTTGTTGATTGATGGCTTTTCCATGATTTTAGACAAAATGGAAGTGATGGCAATTGGTCTGTAATTTGAGGGATCGGTCTTATCACCTTTTTGGGAATAGGTTGAACATTTGCTAACTTCCATGATGAAGGGAATTCCCAGAAGATATAGAGATCGTATAGAGCTTAGATAGGACTGATACTAGTTCGGGGAACATTTCTTTAAGACAATAGCTGGGATACCGTCTGGGCCAGTCGCCTTATTGAGATCAAGCCTACTGATGATCGATTCCAAGAGCTTGTACCGAAAATGAATTGGTTTCATAACGTATGAAGAAGAGTTGACTAGGGGCACATCTTTTCCAGAATCATTGAGACACGAGTTTGATGCAAACAAATCCACAAAAACGTTGGCTTTGTCTACAGAATCAGCAACTACCGATCCGTCAATAGATGTCAGGGGAAATGAAGATGTTCGAAAGTTTTTACTAATGGCTTTTGCTAAAGACCAAAATTTACGACTGCCTAAAGGAGATGTAGCTAGTTCATTGCATTTTCGTTGTTCGAACAACTTTTAGTTTTAGTGATGACACTTTTGCAGATATTTCTAGCACCAACGTATTCTACATGACTGTCAACCGATTTATTAGATTTCCATTTAATGTAACATTTATTTTTAAAGATATTGCATCAGAACAAGCCTTATTGAACCAGGGTTGGGAACGTGAATGACCTACACGGTACTGTTTTTCGGAATGTATAACTCCATTCCCATGAGGATGACTTCAGATACTGAAAGAGCGATGTCCGAAGAAGAGGACGACTTAAAACAATATTCACGCCATGGAAAGGTTGCAAAGAAATCCGTAAATCACTCCATCGAGCTGACTTAAAACACCACAAGGTTCTATCGGTTTTGCGAACAACAGTGGAATTAGGTACAGTAGAAATGATTTTTATTAGACAATGGTCGGAAAGACCTAAAGGCGAAAGAACGGAAGTTTTATAAACAAGAGGGTTTGATGTAAGAAAGAGATCTAGAAGATGTGGAGTATGGTTAGGGTTATCAGGGATTCTTGTGGGTTCAGAAATCATTTGTATGAGATCACATGAAATAGCAAATGTTTCTGCACTATGACCAGCGGATTTGTAGTAGATGAAAACTGAAGCCAATTAGAGTTATGAACATTGAAATCGCCTACAAATGAGATATCGCAAGATGGAAACTGAGACACGAGGCAGTCAACTTTCATACTAAGGTAATCGAAGAAGTCTTGAAAGTTACTGTCATTAGGAGACCTATAAATGCAACAGTAGAATTTCACAAAATTAGGACCAGAATGTTTAAACCAAATCACGTAAAATTTTTATTTTCTAAGGAAGAAACCCTCTTGCAAGCAATTTTGTCCTTGATGTAGGCACATACGCCTCCTTTATATCGAAAGTTAGAGTGAAGATGGTATTGAGGAAATTGCAAGTCGGGTGACTTGGAGCTTTCAGAGGAGACTTGTGTTTCAGATAGAAACAATATATCAGGTTGTAATTGTTCAAGATGTTGGTGAATAGCATTAAGATTAGACCTGATACCGCGGATGTTGCAGTAGTGAATCAGAAAGTTGATACTTTCGATGACCGAGATCGCTTGGGCCCTGCCCTCCCGGACATCCGAGTGGGGCAGGATTTTACGTCCGGAATTTATAACCCTAGAAACCACAGCCATCTTATTTTTTAATTTGGGACTTTTAATCCGATAGGAAGACAGTGAGAGCGAGAAGGAAGAATAAGGATGAGAATAGATTAAGGATGATGGAAAAGGCAGCCCTTACCGAGCTCAGAAAATCGGAGACCCAATATTAAGGAACCCATGGTAAGGGTGGTGGTACCTCCCGGCTGGCATGGAGTATACATGCCTACCACCTATTATGCTATAGGAAAATGAAAATGCAACACCAAATATTTTATTATCTACGCGTGTCTTGTTGCAATTGTTTCCACAAATATTAAAAAAAATTATGTACAAAAATCTAAATAATTGCTATTTAAAATCTATACTTTTGGTAATATTTTTGCTAGTTTTCAATTTATTAACTTTGAATTTGGTACTCTCTCACATAATAAACATTTAAAAAAAGAGGCGCATCACGGTGTAGCGTTTTCATTTTTATCGAGAATGCCTTGCTAAGAATGGCGGTGTTCTAACATCCGCTAGTAATTTTGATAGATGTATAGCAGCCGAAAACAAAGCTGGGAGAAGGAAATTGAAATTTATAAAATGTTTCTTATTTGGTAAAAAAAAAGTTTTTTAAACATAGATTTTATTATTAGTATAATAATAAGAATAAAATCTATATCTTATGTAACCACTAGAGGTATTTTTGATTTGTAGTTTTTTCAATTTTTCATAAAATGTTTAAAAGCTCTCTCGTAATTATTTAATGACAATTGGAAAGTACCCTAAACTTGTTAAAAAAACGGTAAAAAATTATCGTATAATTTATAAAAAGGGGGTAAAAAGTTATAGCAAAGGGAATTCTTAACTTTATGAAAAATATTGCGTTGAATTCCCATGCACAAACAATGCAAAAATTATTATAATATTAATAATAATTTTTAAATGCAAAAAATTGTTTAGGTGTCAAAGAAAAATTTATTGGTCATTAATTCTTTACGTAGTTATAAAACTGCATTGTTAAAGCATTAATAGTTAATATAATAAATAGAGACATACAGTTAAAACGAATAAAAGTATACATTATACATACAATCCCAATAAAATTTATTTATTCTTTATGAATGTTCAAAATGTTTTCCGTTGCATAAAATACATTTATTTATTCGACGGAGTGTACTTAAATCTCAATGCTCGATATTGCTTCGTATAACTTGATGGATACGGTCAATCATATATATCTTCCCGCCAGGCGGGACGAGTTTTGTACCATAAATCCTTTAGTCTGTCCCATAAACAAAAAACTAAAACTGTAAAATTCGGGGATCTAGCTGGCCATGGAAATAGGCTTCTTGTCCACATCATCTATTAAACGCTGTTTTGCTATACCGTTGCCTTTCGGGGTATTTTGTCGCATATTGCCTACCAGCAATGCAGGTGTTTTCAAAACAATGAAAATAAACGGCGAATATGACATTCTTAAAATTTATAACATCAAAAAAATACAAAAAGCAAACCTCAAAAGAAATTTGAACGAAAAATGTTTTAGTAGATGACAATCAACAACAATAATTAAATATATCTGTCATATTACAGAATCTACTGTTTTTGCAAAGCATTCCATATGAAAACGTCGCACTGCCCCCGTTGGTTTTTTTTTTAATTTATAAAATATTTGTCACGTCAAAGACATTTAAATTTAAAGTCAGTAAATTGAAAACGTAATGCTTTCATTAATTTTTATATCCTTTTGTACACAAACCCGATTTTTTTTTTAGTTATGAGAAATTTAAGACAAGATATGCATAAAGTAATGATTAAAATTAGAGTTACACTTTCATTAATTTTCACTTTTTAACTAATAAACTTATCGAACTACTTTTTTTACCAGTGTTTTACAAATTTTGGATATTTTCTGACTATGATAAACTAATGGCGTGCTTATATTTAAAAATTTCGATAAAAATAAAAAAAACTACTATTTATTTAAAAACGCCCTCTAGCGGTTGAATTAAAAGTAAAATTTTACACATTTTTACATTATTGTGCTCAAAAAAACCTTTCTTTGTCAAATGACAATAGTTTTCTGAACTTCGATTTGATGAAACTAAAATTATAGGGTAATTAATCAGATGACCTTCCTCCTCTCCTCCCGCCTTTATTTTGCGACGTAGACTTTAAAGCGCGTTACGAAAAAGTCACAAACCATTACAAACTTCATATTAATAATATTTATCTTATATACTAATCCCCAGCAGTTTCTCTTGGTCGTGCTTTTTGTTTATCTTTTGGACAGCTACGTGTGTCATTAACAAACTAATTTTCTTTTCAAATATATATTACTGTAATCATTCTAACAAGGAATAGGGATTCGACAGCCTTTTTGTTAAATAAAAGTCAATACGTTTATTATCGCATTGTTAAAAAGTCAATACGTTTATTATCGCATTGTTAAAAGTTGTATAAAAGATTTAGTTAGTGTATAGAGTCTGGTTCTTAAAAGGGTGGGCTCGTGTAAACATTTTGTCTTTATACAATCTATGAATATAAAACATATGATAAGAAATAAGGAGCACCACATACACTTTATGTGCTCAATGTCTGTGATCGGAACATGGATTGGGCGAGTATATTATTAGATCAAACCGTACAATTATTAACATTTAATACGCTTTAGTCCAGAATGCAGCAAGGTGAAATTTATAACGGTTCTTGTAATTCCTAAATTGCTATGGAAAATGAAAGTATCCACTTTAAACGAGCGTATCATTTGATAACCAAGATGGCTTTGTCATGAAGAAACAGATGGTTGTTGTGTATTACTTTAAAAGTTGTATTTATATGATTTAAATGAGATTTGAACAGATAAACTATTACAACTGAAATTTATTTTTCACCGTTTCATGGAGACTAAAAGGGATTATATCGTATTGTGATACATAGATAAGAACAGGAGCACATTTCAGGGACAGTTCCCCTGGGAATTTTCTCTGTACAATCTTAAGCTGGTCGTCAAAGTGAACGGACGTGTTTTACCGACTTCTACCTGCGGTTGGTGAAACATGTGCGCGCAAAATAAAACAGTTGCTAAACCAATCACTAGTGCACGACAGGTGTGAGTTTTTGAACAAATTTATAACCGAGCGGTTTGAGTATTAAGAAACAAATAATAACATTAATTTAATTTAGTAGAATTTTAACGTGTGAAATGACCCTATTGATACACAAATAAAAAACGGCGCAAAAACCTGATTGCTGCATTTCTATGCAAATTCTACTAAATTACGGTTCTTTTCAAACCCATGTCAGGTACACTTGTTAAAACTCACAGTCATAAGGTAAACGTTAAAGTCCAAAAACCACTCCCTTTGAGTAGTAACTCAAACACGAACATTTTTATAATTACAATAATTTCTAAATCAAGTACTACATTTGAATTAATAATAATCGAACCAGCAGAATTGTAGTACGTGCAAAATGGCTTATAGAAAAAAAATACGGTTCCTTTTAACGAGTGTTAAAAAGTTATAATCGTAACGTAAATTAAAAGCGCAAATGCTCAACCACGTAAACATTTCGCAATAACAGAAAATATAAAGGAATAATGAAGTCGCATATTCTATCCGACGGTAGTGCGGGATATATAAAACAACATAAATAGGTATTTGTAACAGTAGTATAAAAATTCAAAACATGCCAGATGTGATTCAAAAACAAAAAATGTACCGCCTAAGATTGAAGTAAGCAGTCAATTTCTACTTAATGTTATATAAATGCTATAAATCCCTTTCTATAACAATACAAACATAACCATTGTCATAAGAATTCATTTAATTAGCTTTAATGAAAAATCCGTATAAAAAAATAAAATAAATAGTCAATTAAACAAAACAAATAACTAACTCTAATTCGGAAATATAAATTAAAAATAATTAAATCATTTGGTCACAAATAAGTAACAGCAAGTCCGTTAAGTAGCACGAGAACCAAGAATCTGTAGGGACATATATATATATATATATATATATATATATATATATATATATATATATATATATATATATATATATATATATATGTATATAGTGCGTTCAGAAAGTAACGTATAAATTCATTATTTTCGAAATCGTTAATTTGTGGTCAAAATCCAGCGAGACGTCGATTGTTTATTTTGATTACGGACTTTATGCTGTGTCGCACATGTAAATGGCGCTGCGCACTTTTCGGATATAACGTCAAAGTTCATATTTTTAAATGACAACCCTGTTCTTCGCGGAAATCTATGAAACTCTTTCTCCTGAGTTCAAAAATGCCCTATTTATTGGGATTGTTTGAAACGGTATGAGCCATATTAATTATTAAATGTGACAATTCGAAAAGTGGTGTGGTGTCTGTCAAGAACGAAACCGGTGTGATTGAAATGTAGGCTTTTGTCAAAACAACAAGCAACTAGGTAACTCGATATGGAGTTTATTTCTTATTTTCAAGCGGCCGAAAACCGCATGTTTATTTATCGTTATAGGTAGACACTGTTTAGTAGTCAGATTCTTAATTTAACGCAAACATTGACAACACTAACACCGCGTTAGTACGTTCATTTGTGCCCATAAATTTTCTGGGATACGTATCCCCAAACAAAAAGTCGTTCGGCGCGATATCAGGTGAGCGAGGAGGTAGTTTTCAAAAACTATTGTACTCTTATTGCAGTATGAGCAAGACAGCAATCTTCTTGATACCAAAATGTCATCAAAATTTATATTGAGGCGTTGAACAGCTGGAACTATCTGGTTTCTCAACAGTTCTAAATGTTTGTCCGCATTCAAGTTTCTGTTGATAAAAATGGACCAATCATGGAATTGCCTAAAATTCCTGCCCACACATTACCTTTTTGGGGTATTGTGTCCGTTAAAGAATACTAATGTGTTTGATTTCCGAGAATAACCAACAGCGACAGAGGGATTGTAATGGCATATAAGTGAAAAGAAAACTCGACGGCAAACAAAATATTTTCAATAAATCTTTCGTTTACATTAGCCCGATTCATCACATCTTCACAAAATTCCATACGCTTTTGATGATCTTCTGGCAAATGTCTTGTGTAGTTTGCAACTTATAGCAACGGTATTTATTTCTTTTCAAGATGTTGCGAACTGTTCTTGGTTCAATATTCATTTCTTCAGCATTTTTGAACTATTGCACGGGACATTAGCTTCTGCTAAACTACACACTGCAATTTCTTGGAGTTCGCGCTCTTCATTTAAGTTACGACCAGGGTGCTCACCATCATTACCATCGATGCTACTGCATTTTCTACAATTATTTAAACATCGATATCTTTCAAATTTACAAACAGTACGCATAATCGTACTTTCTGTTTCAGAATTGGCCTGTTTTCGGAAAAAGCAAACCTGCCCATTCTATATTGTGCAGTGCTTCCTGAATAATACCACTTCATAATCTATATTTTTGCTTCAGTGGAATACATGAGTATTGTGTCGGACTTGCAACAACACTGATTTTTAATTCTCGTTGACAGTAGCAATTAAATGTGTCATTGATACTAGCCTACTCAATAGACGGATGTATGGCATCAGCGCTTTTAGTTTGTTATGTATTCTATCGCACTTAGCACGTGAACTGATTGTACTGCTTTTGTTTTACTTATTATATTTCTCCACGCCTGTATATATATATATATATATACACGTTTGAACAAGTAGATCCTGAAATATTGTGCAACCTGAGATCTACTTGAAAGAATTGGTATTTTGGAATAATAATTTTAAAATAATCTTATAGGTACATTCTTGTCAAGGGCTTCAAGGAGGGTAGAAATGTTACTATTTTGCATATACATGTAATATATCACAAGAAGAGATCATTCAATATATACTCCAAGAACTTGACAAGTTGAGATCGTTTCGTATATATTTTATATTTAGTATAAGCGAGATCCGACAGGGTTGTCAAACCTCTTTTGATAAATCTTCACTTGTTATAAATCTAAAAATTCAGAAAGCACACTCGCTGGGAATCAAAGATATAGTATTGTATTTTACTAAAATTGCAGTAACTTTAAAATAGTGTTACTAACTGTTGAATAAATATTAGAATTACTTATTTCAATTACCAAAACGTAAGAAAATTTGGTTTCAGGTTTTTCTAAGAAATTCAAATCTTATTTCAAACTTTCATGTAAACGTTTTAATAAACAATTGTAGTGCATTTCAAACAAAGTCCATACAAGAACATATCAAAGGATTCAGATACCAGCTTACAATATTTCTAACAAAATGCAGACAATATGAAGAGTTATTTAAGTTTTCGTTTAAAATTAAGATACTGAGATTTAATTGCATAATACTAAAGTATAAACAATTTTGTAATTATAAGGCTATAAACAATTACTTTGTATTTATTGCAAAACTCACAAGATACTGAATAATTGGAATTGTCCCAAGTTTTTGGTAAGTGTTCTTTAAAGTATAGTTTTGTTTCTAGACTGGCTTTAAGTCAGTCTAGAAACAGAAATTGTTAAAACTATTTTTCTCAAAAGAATGTTAACAAAGTTACTAGAAAGTACAAAAGGCACTGATAAAGTGAGCGAATTTTCAACATATAAACGATGCTTGACACTGATGCAAATGAACATCGTTAGAAGTCATTCCAAAAAGTTGTGTGTGTTAATAAATTTTAAATTGCATGTAAAATTTTAGTGTCAGCTAGTCCGGTTAATAATAATGAATTAAACAAACAAAATGATTTATTAGAACGGAATCTTACGATACAATATAAAGTTTACACTGTTTTAGGAGTAACAAAAGTTTTTACTTTTCGTATAATAATAAATTTTAATATTTCTAAATATATTTTGAAACTTACCAAATTATTTTCTAGCAAAAATTTAATTATAATTATTATCTTAACGATTATTTGTACATGTTGTATACAAAGACTTTAATTTGTATCCAAGTTTTATCATGAAATAACGGAAAATTTTTTTCTTTCAATTGTAAACATTTATCTTTTTGGGCGTAACTTTATCTTGAATATTTTTCAAAAGTTTAGCATTAAATTCTTCTGTTCTACATTTCATGATCCTCGACATCTTATTTTTCACCTTCTAAACTCGTTGAACATATTATTGGAAATTAGATCATCTTCAACAGGATTCTGATTTTCCTTCTCGAATTCATTTGAATCTAAAAATCACATACATGTACTGATATAATTAAATTTATTTTATTACAATAGTAAAAAAATTACATAAATTGAAGTTTGTATGTGACTTTTGTAATTAATTTATACAGTTTCAAAGATTACATATAATAATGAAAGTTATTTACTGAAATTAATACCACTTAATGGTATTCCACCAGTAGGAAGCCAGATCTGATCGGAAGTACTTCACTTAATTTGTAATTATACTTTTAATCATTATTTTCAAAAATGTATAGCTTTCCAACAACGTGAAAATTTAATCAAGAAGTTACTAAAACTGTAGCAATGAATTAAGACAGAGACGCACATTACTGTCATTGTTGCAGTACGCTCTTATTATTATTTATTACTGTTAACAACTACTGCTAACCAAACTGCAAAACTGTCCTTTAACATGAATTATATAAAATTCAGTCAACTTTCAAACCCTTTACGAGCTTATCATATACACACATTTCAAATTTATAACCTTACTGTTACATACCATATGTAAATTTCGGCGCAACTCTAGGTATTGCGAGTTCAATTCTTTGTACTATTAAAACCAAGGAATCTTCTATCATATGTACAATCTTTTTGAGAATTACGTGAAATCGTTTCAACTTAAATAGAATTTCATTAATCACATAACAAAGACCAATTGTCATTCCAAAATTCCTGCCCACTTCCTTTTTGGGTATTTTCTTAAAATAATACATACCAGTAAGTTTTTTCATACCAAAACGTTTGAAGCTATGCAAAGCTAACTAGGCAAACAAAATTTTTCCTCGAGACATGTTATCAATTACATAAAATAACATTTATGTCGTTATCTGCGAAAGTTGTAGATGCAACGTTGTCAGTATTTATCTAAGATCTCGCGTTAACTGTAATATTCATTTCTTCAGCATTTTTGAACTATTGAGGAACATATAGCTTCGCTAAACTACTACTGTTAGTTGTTGGAAGTTCAGCGTCTTCATTTAAAAAGTGCTCACAACATCAGTTACAAGTCGGATGCTACTCCATTTTCTACAATTATTTAAACATTATATCTTCTCAAATGTTACTAACAGTACATCAAAATCGATATCTGTTCAGATGTTTAAAAAGCAAACCTGCCCATTCTATATTGTGCAGTGCTTCTGAATACCACTTCAAATCGTATATTTCTTCAGTGGAATACATGAGTATTGTGTCGGACTTGCAACACTGATTTTCAATTCTCGTTGACAGTAGCAATATAAATTTATGATACTAGCCTACTCAATAGACGATTATGGCATCAGCGCTTTTAGTTTGTTATTATTTATCACTTAGCACGTGAACTGATTGTACTGTTATGTTTTACTTATATATTTCTCCACGCCTTATATATATATATATATATATATATATATATATATATATATATATATATATATATATATATATATATATATATATATATATATATATATTCATACAGTAAGTATACACTCTATATTGTCTTGACTCTGTCTATATTTCTACTTACCTCCTTACGTGTCGGGCAGTAATCAAATAACTGTCCGGTAGTAGGACGATACCGTTAGTTAGGGAATGCTACATCGTCCAGGACACGATTTGGCTAGTAACCGGTCTGTCCGCTATTTAATTACTCAAAAGAACAACATGATTCCTCGCATCGACCTGGCGATAAGGGGTGGTCAGGTCCAAACAGACTGCCTCCGTTCCTTACGACTGTGCAAGGAATGAATAGCGAATGTTATAAGTATGCATGGTGAAAAATTTGAAATTGCGAATGTAATGTATGAAAGGCAGATTGATATTCTGCGACTTGTGAGTATCGGAGGCTAAGGAAATGATGTTGTGGAGGTGGAAGATGGCAGTCTAGCACTATGGGCAGAAGTTGAGACTAAAGCTCATGGAGCAAAAGGAGTTGGGGTAATCGTAAGTGAAAAAGCGAGAAGATGTGTTAAACAGTACGAACTGGTTATGTGGGTTAGAATGAAAGTGTAGTTTCGAAACAATTTTCCTATTACATGCTATGCGCCGGTGGATGGAGAAAGAGACCAAGAGTGTGAAAAATTCTGGAATGATGTAAAGAACGTGTTGTACGTAAGCCAAATGAGAGAGTGGTAACATTAGGAGATATGAGTGGATGGGTGGTGGACAAAGAGAACATACTGAAAGCGTTCTGGGAAAATACGGAGACCAAAGGATCATTGAGAATAGTGAATGCCTGGTGGAAAGAAACCTGTTTGTATCTAATACGTGAAATGTGTATATGTATACATGGCAAAGAGGTGGATCTAAAAGTACGATTGATTTGATAGTGTAAGAAGAACGACTTAGAAACCTGATGACTACTTTTAGGTTGTGTCGAGAGTGTGTTTAGAGCAAAAGTGGACCTGGAGAAGGAAAGAAAGCGTAGTGTGAACGTCCAGAATTAGGGTAGACGAACAAGTAGATAATGGTGCGCCAATGATATACGTAGATGCTGTGAGTAAAGAGTTGAATGTCAATGAAACAGTGAACGAACAAACAAAAGACACTGACGTTGAAGGTGCATGGATAAGCTTGGAAAGGTATCTTGTCAATTGTGTTGAGCAGATATGTAGAAGATCGATTGTAGGTAGACAGAAAAAATGTGCTTGGTGGAATGAATCGGTGAAAAGCAGTATGTAAGAAAGAAGATGCGTACATCGAAATGATTGCTACAAAAGATGAGACAAAGAAAAGGCGATTGTATGAGGTGTAGAAATTAAGAAAAAAAAACTAAGGAGGCAGTGGGAATAAGTACAGAGGAAGTGCTGGCTGTAGAAGGAGACAAAATGCAGAATGATTTTGAAGGAAACAAAAAACTCTGCTGCATATGGGTCAAAAATGCAAAACGTGGACAAAAATAGAAGGCTGCAGGAGTGATGGATACGAGCAACTAAATAGTATGGGACGATTGTGAAGTGAGGAAAGCCGTACAGTAGTGAGGAAAACAAGACTGAAGGGTTAAACAAGGAGAATGTAGAAGTAATGGTGAATGAAACTGAGAAGTATATTGGGATAAATTAGGTATAGAAAACGGTAGGCAGATTGAAAAATAGTAAATGAGCAGGCGTATATGAAATCACTGGTGCAATTCTAAAGTATGGAGATGCAAAGCTTATACTAATATTGTGTGAATTTTTCAATGTATGCAGTAAGTGTGGAAAAGTGCCGAGTGATTAGACGAGCGCAATCATGTACCACTGTATAGGGGCAAGGGGAACAAGAGTGAGCCACAGAGGAATAGAATTTCTCAGTGTACCTCGTAAAGTAGTTGGAAGAATACTGATTGATAAAGTACGAGAAACTACACAAGCTAAGATTTGATATGTGCAGGGAGGCTTCATGGCAGGGAGAGGATGTGTTGATCAGGCGGTTGCCCTCCAGCAGGTGATCGAAAAGTGATGCGACAAGGTAATGTCACCGTGGTTGTTCAAATATATACATAGATAAATGTGTTGAAAAGCGTGTACCGATACAAATAGTGTAATGGTTGGTGACGTAAATGTACGAGCTCTGGTGTATGCACACGAGACAGCCTTATTAAGTGAGAATGCGGATGAGCTCTAAACTGCTCTGATGAAGTTTGATATAGTCTGTGAGAGCACGGACTTAAAGGTAAAAGTGAACAAAGCTAAAATTATGGTGTTCAATCGGGAAGGTGAAAAGGAGAGTAGAGTATTACACTTTGAAAAATTAAATTGTGAAACAAGTGGACGAGTTGGTATTTCTGGGTAGAATGTTTACTGCAGATGGTGCAATCGATGGTGCGATTGGGCGAAGGGTCAATGCTGGAAGGATATTGTGATTGAAAGTATGTGGACGATAATGAGAAACGAAAGCACGAGCCAAGCTGCGAAACGAGCAATCTATAGTCCTGTCCTGTACGGAAGTGAGACATAGATATGTCAAAAAAAAGCACGAAAAAAAATAAATGCCGTGGATATGAGATTCCTGAGAAGCGCATGTGGTAAAACGAGAAGGGATAAGATAAAGAATGAGTGTATTATAAAGGAGTGTGGCGAGGAAAAGACGGAGATGGATAGGTATAAAAGTAGTACACTACGTTTGTTTGGTCAGATTGAGAGAACGAACAACGCAAAATTAACGAAGCAAAAATATGTAAGATTAGAGGTAAGACCGGGCCTGGTAGGTGGCGTAAAACTTGACTGAATGTAGTAGAATGTTTGATAAAAGAAAGATAGATAAGGAGTTATAAAAATGTCAGAGGCAATGTATGAAGGTATGCAGAGATAGGAAAGCATGGAGAAAGATTGTGAATGAAAATAAATAAGAAGCAGGAATTGTTTTGTAGTCAAGTGGAGATCCAATCTAAAATTTAAATTTAGACTTCTCCCATGTTACTAACGTCATCAAAATGATATACTCATAAAAACAAGGTGAGATCCGAATTGGATCTCAACTTGCAAAACGGATCTCAACTATACTATTTATAACTAAATGATCTCAACTTGTCGCATATATATATATATATATATATATATATATATATATATATATATTATATATATATATATATATATATATATATATATATATATATATATATATATATATATATATATATATATATATATATATATATATATATATATATATATATATATATATATATATATATATATATATATATATATATATATATTCATACAGTAAGTATACACTCTATATTGTCTTGACTCTGTCTATATTTCTACTTACCTCCTTACGTGTCGGGGCAGTAATCAAATAACTGTCCGGTAGTAGGACGATACCGTTAGTTAGGAATGCTACATCGTCCAGGACACGATTTGGCTAGTAACCGGTCTGTCCGCTATTTAATTACTCAAAAGAACAACATGATTCCTCGGATCGACCTGGCTACAAGGAGCGGTCAGGTCCAAACAGACTGCCTCCGTTCCTTACGACTGTGCAAGGAATGAATAGCGAATGTTATAAGTATGCATGGTGAAAAATTTGAAATTGCGAATGTAATGTATGAAAGGCAGATTGATATTCTGCGACTTGTGAGTATCGGAGGCTAAGGAAATGATGTTGTGGAGGTGGAAGATGGCAGTCTAGCACTATGGGCAGAAGTTGAGACTAAAGCTCATGGAGCAAAAGGAGTTGGGGTAATCGTAAGTGAAAAAGCGAGAAGATGTGTTAAACAGTACGAACTGGTTATGTGGGTTAGAATGAAAGTGTAGTTTCGAAACAATTTTCCTATTACATGCTATGCGCCGGTGGATGGAGAAAGAGACCAAGAGTGTGAAAAATTCTGGAATGATGTAAAGAACGTGTTGTACGTAAGCCAAATGAAAGAGTGGAAACATTGGGAGATATGAGTGGATGGGTGGTGGACAAAGAGAACATACTGAAAGCGTTCTGGGAAAATACGGAGACCAAAGGGTCATTGAGAATAGTGAATGCCTGGTGGAAAGAAACCTGTTTGTATCTAATACGTGAAATGTGATATGTATACATGGCAAAGAGGTGAATCTAAAAGTACGATTGATTTGATAGTGTAAGAAGAACGACTTAGAAACCTGATGACTACTTTTAGGTTGTGTCGAGAGTGTGTTTAGAGCAAAAGTGGACCTGGAGAAGGAAAGAAAGCGTAGTGTGAACGTCCAGAATTAGGGTAGACGAACAAGTAGATAATGGTGCGCCAATGATATACGTAGATGCTGTGAGTAAAGAGTTGAATGTCAATGAAACAGTGAACGAACAAACAAAAGACACTGACGTTGAAGGTATCTTGTCAATTGTGTTGAGCAGATATGTAGAAGAGCGACTGTAGGTAGACAAAAAAAATGTGCTTGGTGGAATGAATCGGTAAACAATCAGTAAGTCAGAAAGAAGATGCGTACATCGAAATGATTGCTACAAAAGATGAGACAAAGAAAAGGCGATTGTATGAGGTGTAGAAATTAAGAAAAAAAAACTAAGGAGGCAGTGGGAATAAGTACAGAGGAAGTGCTGGCTGTAGAAGGAGACAAAATGCAGAATGATTTTGAAGGAAACAAAAAACTCTGCTGCATATGGGTCAAAAATGCAAAACGTGGACAAAAATAGAAGGCTGCAGGAGTGATGGATACGAGCAACTAAATAGTATGGGACGATTGTGAAGTGAGGAAAGCCGTACAGTAGTGAGGAAAACAAGGACTGAAGGGTTAAACAAGGAGAATGTAGAAGTAATGGTGAATGAAACTGAGAAGTATATTGGGATAAATTAGGTATAGAAAACGGTAGGCAGATTGAAAAATAGTAAATGAGCAGGCGTATATGAAATCACTGGTGCAATTCTAAAGTATGGAGATGCAAAGCTTATACTAATATTGTGTGAATTTTTCAATGTATGCAGTAAGTGTGGAAAAGTGCCGAGTGATTAGACGAGCGCAATCATGTACCACTGTATAGGGGCAAGGGGAACAAGAGTGAGCCACAGAGGAATAGAATTGCTCAGTGTACCTGGTAAAGTATTTGGAAGAATACTGATTGATAGAGTACGAGAAACTACACAAGCTAAGATTTGGTATGTGCGGTTGCCCTCCAGAAGGTGATCGAAAAGTGTTTAAGTATAAAGGAAGCTGTACTGCGCGTTTGTAGATCTGGATAAAACATACGGCAGAGTGAATAGGGAGAAGTTGTGGGAAATATTAAATAAATATGCGTAAGTAAAGTTTAATAAACGGAATAAAAGCAGTGTATAACGGTAGCCCGACATGTGTTCGGTTGAGCGGGGTAGTGAGTGAATACTTTAATATTCAACAAGGAGTGCGACAAGGTAATGTCACCGTGGTTGTTCAAATATATACATAGATAAATGTGTTGAAAAGCGTGTACCGATACAAATAGTGGAATGGTTGGTGACGTAAATGTAGGAGCTCTGGTGTATGCACGACACCGCCTCATTAAGTGAGAATGCGGATGAGCTCTAAACTGCTCTGATGAAGTTTGATATAGTCTGTGAGAGCACGGACTTAAAGGTAAAAGTGAACAAAGCTAAAATTATGGTGTTCAATCGGGAAGGTGAAAAGGAGAGTAGAGTATTACACTTTGCAAAATTAAATTGTGGAACAAGTGGACGAGTTGGTATTTCTGGGTAGAATGTTTACTGCAGATGGTGCAATCGATGGTGCGATTGGGCGAAGGGTCAATGCTGGAAGGATATTGTGATTGAAAGTATGTGGACGATAATGAGAAACGAAAGCACGAGCCAAGCTGCGAAACGAGCAATGTATAGTCCTGTCCTGTATGGAAGTGAGACATAGATATGTCAAAAAAGGCACGAAAGAAAAATAAATGCCGTAGATATGAGATTCCTGAGAAGCGCATGTGGTAAAACGAGAAGGGATAAGATAAAGAATGAGTGTATTATAAAGGAGTGTGGCGAGGAAAAGACGGAGATGGATAGGTATAAAAGTAGTACACTACGTTTGTTTGGTCAGATTGAGAGAACGAACAACGCAAAATTAACGAAGCAAAAATATGTAAGATTAGAGGTAAGACCGGGCCTGGTAGGTGGCGTAAAACTTGACTGAATGTAGTAGAATGTTTGATAAAAGAAAGATAGATAAGGAGTTATAAAAATGTCAGAGGCAATGTATGAAGGTATGCAGAGATAGGAAAGCATGGAGAAAGATTGTGAATGAAAAATAAATAAGAAGCAGGAATTGTTTTGTCTACTCCGCAAGGGAATGGCGTGAATGCTGTTACGCTATGTTACTTTTCCGACGACGTTTTAAATGTAAAGAATAGACAATTTTTGCTTACCAGTGAGTGTGGGTTTTACGCTTGAAATATTTGCTAGTGAGAATACAGTGTAAACGTTCCTGTGTTTGGAGGCATCATAATAAGCTGCCAAGGACAGAAGATATTCTGGCGGATATTGGTATGCTAATTTTATCAGAAAAAGATGAGGGTTTAACCCGGAGTGGGTCGGCAAACAGGCGTAAGCGTTTTGACCGCAGAAAGGTCGGAAAGCGATGTAGACTTTTCGCCTCGAGTTTACGTTTATAGAGTGCGAGACCTATGAGTGATTCATCAATGCGTGGGAGGTGGAATAGTGGTGAGTAACTTCTCGTAGGTATCTCAAAATGATTAAATGTAACGAAGGAAGGGGAAATAATTACTTTATATAGGTGATTTAAAATAACTAGTTTTAAAATGCGCATTAGGATGCACGTCCACTGCTGGAAGATTAAAATCGAAATATCCCTTATGGACAAGATGCCGTGTTTCTACAGGTAAGTATAACGATAACCCGTTATTCTGTCATTCATAAGAAACTATTTAAGGCAATCCAGGATAACCGTTTTCTAGCAATCCCTATTTCAGGTTTTAGCGTTCCAACATTTTAACAAAGCTCTGGAATTGCAGCAAGCTAGCACGACAGGGGTGGGAAGTTTTGATGTGTTGTTGTGACTGTCAAGTAGTGTGCTGAATTCTAGCTTAACAAAAATTACTTCAAGGTTTGGACCATTTTTGTCTAAAGTTACTGAATTCATTTACGGTAACTAGATTACGACTAAAGTATTTGAATCTTAAATTTAGAAAAAGCCAATCAAAAATTGAAACTACTCAAAAGTCTTCAAGTATAACACACACTTAGGTGGCGATTCTAATGTTCTGAAATGGCAAATCAATCAAGAACTCAATCGGTAGCAGTATAAACATGCAAACCTTAAAAAATGAATACGTTTGCTTGCTGATCATGTTTAGTATAGCATTTTATGTCAACTGAAGATAATTATAACTGATTCATTGGACGAAAACATCTAAATTTTGTTATAACTTATTTTACAAACGTTTATACTCAACTGCACCTCAAAAATGTTAATTACTTTATTTTATTTTGGCAATGACTTTCTCTAGTTTCGATCCCACTGTTAAACTTATAGGTTATTGAGTTAAACGCCTAAATGGACTTGCGATTTAGACTCGCTGGACTCCATATACACTGACTTAATACTTGAGTCACAAAAACAACCATACGAATGGAAATAGCCCCTACCAGGGCAAAAACAGTCCGAAGGAGGAGTCAAATCTACTTTCCAAAACGTTACGCCAAAAATACATAGTGCGTAGGAATAGGCCAATTAATAAGTTGACAATTGTTGTTTATATAACATCAAAATACTGAGTAAAGTGCGAAGGGTGATCCAAAGATTTTCTTTCGTGGCCAACGGTTGGTCTAGTTAAGTTTGATTATCGAAGGTCTCCTCGTGTTAGGCACATATTGGTCATTTCCATATTTCCTATACTTGCTTTTAATACTACCAATTGTGAACGAGGATGATTTTGGACGAGTCTCGTTAAATAACATGTAGCTTTTCGTGCGCTCTAGTTTGGCCACTAAAACCGATTAACACTCAACACTGAAAGATCAAAGTAATATGAGATCATGTAAAGACATTTGTATTATATACAGCTGATGAAATTTTGTTTATTGATTGAAAGCTTAATTTGGGTACTAATTCACAATCACATTCTTTACATATTCTTCCTATATACGAGTTACTTAGGCTATGCATGATAAGGTAGTAATGGGAATATTTGGCAATGGAATTCACTATGGTGTAATGCTGTATATAGTGTTTACTCTTTTTCGCAATCATATTATTTTGAAACGAACATTTTTGTAATTCTTAAAGTGCATAGGCGTAAACCAGAAGCAAGATGTAACTTTTTACTTGCCAATGAAAGCCTATAAAGGCATAAGTAACAGATGTGCTGGCAAAATCAGATGTTTAAATTGGTTACGGTTAAATTTGTTTCACCTTCCAAGCTACACACATGTGTAGGTATATATTTATGGAATAGACTATTTCTCTATCCGTAAATCGACTTATTAGCGTGTGTGCGTGTGCGGTGTGTACGTGGGTGCGTGAGCGTGTGCGTGTGTGCGTGTGTGAGTGTGGTGTGTGGTGTGCGTGGGTGTGCTGGTGCGTGTGGTGTGTGGTGCGTGGTGGTGCGTGTGCGTGTGTGCGTGTGCGTGTGTGCGTGGTGGTGTGTGCGTGTGTGTGTCGTGTGCGTGTGTGCGTGCGTGCGTGTGTGTGCGTGTGCGTGTGTGCGTGTGTGCGTGTGCGTGGTGTGTGTGTGCTGTGCGTGTGCGTGCGTGTGCGGTGTGCGGTGTGGTGCGTGTGCTGTGTCGTGGTGGTGTGCGTGTGTGTCGTGTGTGCTGTGTGTGTGCGTGTGCGTGTGCTGTGTGTGTGTGCGTGTGTGGGTGTGTGCGTGTTGTGCGTGTGTGCGTGTGCGTGTGTGCGTGTGTCGTGTGTGCTGTGTGCGTGCTGTGCGTGTGTGTGTGTGCGTGTGTTTGTTGCTGTGTGTGCGTGTGTGCGTGTGTGTGTGTGCGTGTTGCGTGTGCGTGTGTGTGTGTGTGTGCGTGTGTGCGTGTGTATGTGTGTGCGTGTGTGTGTGCTGCGTGTGTGTGTGGTGTTGTGTGCCGTGTGTGTGTGTGCGTGTGTGGTGTGTGCGTGTGTGTGCTGTGCGTGTGTGTGGTGCGTGTGTGTGTGTGTGCGGTGTGTGCGTGTGTGCGTGTGCGTGTGCGTGATGCGTGTGTGCGTGTGTGCGTGTGTGCGTGTGTGCGTGTGTGCGTGTGTGCGTGTGTGCGTGGTGCGTGTGTGTGTGTGCGTGTGTGCGTGTTGTGCGTGTGGTGTGTGTGTGCTGGTGCTTGTGCGTGTGCTGTGTGCGTGTGTGTGTGTGTGTGTGGTGTGCGTGTGTGCGTGTGCGTGTGCGTGTGTGTGGCTGTGTGCTGTGTTGTGCTGTGCTGTGCTGTGTGGTGTGATGCTGTCGTGCTGTGTGCGTGTGATGCGTAGTGCGTTGAATAGTCATGCGTCGTGTCGTGTGTAGTTGTGTGCGTAGTTGTGTGTTTGCATTTTTGTGCGTAGATTTGGGAGAAATCAGTGTGGGGTGTTCTAGTGTTGCCGTTTGATTTTTCAATATTCGAAAGACTGTATAACGACGTACGTACAGAATATATAGATTAACTTGTTTCATTTGCTTCTGTGCATGTGTTTGATACGAGGAATTAGCATGTAAAATGACCTAAGGTAGTTTAGTGTTGCGTTTCGATTTTTTCAATATCTCGAATAGACTGTATTAATGTCTTAAATAAGAATAATTACGCCTTATCGAATGATTATTGTGTTCTGATTCGTTGCCGTTTGTAATGTAGCTATTAAAAAAGGTGTGCAGTGTTGGATTCGTTTCTTTTAATTTCAGATTGATTGAATGTTGTATGATCTACGTATTTAAGAGTCTTATCGAATGATTAGCTTAGAAAATAATTTTACGCTTAGTGAATGTATGACAGTTTTGCTCGTAATGACTTAACTAGCTTTTACATAAAACAGGAGTAGACATAGTTATTACGGTTTAATGTTACCAGTTTTGGGTGAATCTGAATATTATAAAGCATAGAATCGGTTGAATTAGTTCGACGTTAACAGGAATCAATACCTTGATGAGTTAATATGTTCAATGTGCATTAACTGAAACAAAATTTACGTACATTATCTAAATTATGCATAAGATAGTTATTCGATTTTCGTTACTTTGAATAAAGACTAGTCTAATTTATAAACACTTAATTTTTAGAAGAATAGATTTATCTATTAGATTTACTTCCAAAGTGTAATGTACGTCTGATTATCTATAAAAGGTTGGATATAGAATCCGTGAGTATAGACATATTTCTAGACGAATTAATTTAAGAATATATTTTACTACGACCTAATTCAAAATAGATCAATTATGTAAACTGATAAGAAGTGTTTTGCTATGATGATCCAACTAATTCGTAAGCATTAAGTGCTATAAAGTACTAGAGTAGATGTTAGTACTTGTGTATCAGATTTATTGTTCAAATATGTGAATATTATGACGCCCTTAGATTTGTTTAATTAGTACAATTAACTTTTATCGGGAATCCATCGTGTGGAGTGATTATTGATCCTCTGAATGTTAACTACAGGTGCTCTGGAATGGCCAACCGATGTAGATTTTATTAAACCTGGAAGTTATTTAAAAAGTTGATTGTTATTCTATAAATGTGGCTTTTTAAGTCCATTTGAACCCCTTGAGAATGTTTTATGTATCCTAACCCTGTAAACATAGACTTTTTTTGAAATGGGTTCTATTAGTGTTATTTAAGGCAAAGAAGATTTAAACGTTATGAATGCTAAAATAACGACATTATTATCGTAACCTACTTTTAGGGTATTATAACCTAAAATTTTCTGTTTAACTAACTAAACTGTGAGATATTGACCTCATTAACTAAGAGGCTTTCTCTAAGAAGTGTGGCCCATGCGTTTCTTTGTGATTTTGAAGTTGCTTATAACTGGAAGCTAGTAAGCAATCAAACTGGTTGTATTTAAATAGTTCGGTTTTCAATTAAGGTGACATTCGAACCCTTTTTGAGATGTGTTAAATCCTATTTTTACCGTTAATTAGAGTACCAAATGGTGATAATTTGTGACCAGTTAAACAGTGGTTTGCAAGCGAAGTTACTAACTAAAACCAATTGTATTTTAATTAACCAATATGTAGGTTATTGATCTAACCTAAGTAATTTCTACGTTATTGAATCTAACGTAATATTGTGCATAGATTGACCTAACCTAAGAAGGCTTTCTCATAAGACAGGTGTAGGCGCTTGTGTTTGTGTTTGTGTTTTTTGAAGGTTGCTTTTTGCAAGCTGTAAGCTAAATCATACTAGTTTTTTTGAAATGAGAGTTAGTTTTTGCAAGCTTTAAGTGAAATCGAACCGCTATTTTTGAATTGAAAGTTATTTTTTGCAAGTTATAAGTTAAACCAAACTGGTGTTTTTGAATTAAAAGTTGGTTTTGCAAGCTGTAAGTCAAATCTATTTGGTATTCTTGAATTGAAAGTTGGTTTTTGTAAGCTATAAGTTAAACTAAACAAGCATTTTTGAAATGTAAGCTGGTTTTTTTGCAAACTATAAGTTATGGTTTAATTGGTTTGATTGATGAATTGATTTGATTTGATTAATTGATTTGATTAATTAATTGTATTTGATTGATTTTATTAATTAATTTTCTTAATATTAGTTTTAGGTAATTGATATTATTGATCTGAGGCGGAGTCTATTGACCAATCAGAGACCAGGGGGCGTGCTATTTCAAATTCCTACGTTTCCTGCCATAATAAACAAGGGGCCCGACAAGGGGGCGAAGACCCAATAAAAGGGCGAAGCCAGAGAACAAGTTCCGGGCTCCTATACCTGTTTTATGAGATAGTACGAAGGCTCTCTTTATGAAAATGCTATTTCATATTTCCCGCCATAAGAATGACAAAAATGTCCGCCAAAATGGTCGCCAACCCACGTCCACAAAATAGCCGCCGGTCATGAGGCACCCCCACTTTTGTCCCCACGCTTTCCCCCACCACGACCTCTACCCTCGCCCCACGCCTTCCCTCGCCCCTAGACCTCACTCACCCCACTCCTTCCCCCACCACTAATAACGTTATGTCCTCAAGTGGCCTGCCTCTACTTATTTTTCTATGTATTCTGTTGTAGTCTATTCTATTTTAATTCGTTAATGTGCAATTGATTCCGATATTATTAAAATTATTTTAAATCGGTTTTTCCCAATTTATTGGTAGGATAACTATTTTGCTTAATACATAAAAATTATAATTTTTTATAAATTGTGAGGTAAAGAGAGAAAAAAAAAATATCGCAAACCATACATTTTTGAAATCAGAAAGAAATGGTTCCTAGCCACCTATGATTACCGTTTGAAAAAAAAATAAGTTTGTGTTTGTGTGTATTAACGCAAAAAATTTTCTATCAGTTAATCATATTTCGCTTAAAAGTATCTATGAAATGCGTTTTTGAAACTGTTTACTTCAAATATTACATGAATAATGTGCGATTGAAAATGTGGACGATTTTTAGATTCCTCTTTTAATTCTTTTAATTCTGGGAGCAACTTCGAAATATTAAATGGGAACCCTCATTTTTTATTGCAGATTCAGATTCTACATAAAAAAGTAATTAAGTTTTATCTGAAACGTTTTTTTCGATTCGCGATAGATGGCGCTGTAACCGGAGAAATAATTTAATATCTATTCCGCAGGAAACGTATGGAAATGGTCAATCATTTCAAGAAATACAAGTTGGGTTGACAAGATAAACACGTGTTTAATCTTTTTCAAAAAGATATTGATATTATTATTGTAAGTACAATATTATTGATATTGATATTGGTATTGTACATACAATTACTTCAACATTTATTTTACAACATGAAACAAAATTAATTTTTATGAAAAATTGAATTTATGATCAAATATTAACATTTTTTCTCTTTAATAAATAAACCAACAGAAACGGTTTATTTTTCGTAAAATCTGACAATCACTGTAGTTTCATGCTGTTGTAAAATAAATGTCGAAGTAATTATATATTTACAATAACAATATCAACATCAATATCAATAACGTTGATAACTTTTTGAGAAAGATTAAACAAGTGTTTTTTATTTTGTTAACCTAATGTGTATTTCTTGAGATGATTGACCGTTTCCATACGTTTCCTGCGGAAGCAGTATAAAACTATCTCTCCGATTCCAGCGTCATCTATCGCGAATCGAAAAAAACGTTTCAGATAAATTTAATTAATTTTTTATGAAGGATCTGAATCTGCAATAATAAATGTGGGTTCCCATTTAAGATTTCAAATCTTTCCCCCGCCACACCTCGGGGGGTGAGGGTGGGGGTCGAGTGGGATGTCAGTAGATAGTTTTTTTAAAACCATTAAACACGTATTTTTTATTTTGCCGATATACTTCCGTATATTTTTCCGTTCCGCGACTACATTATAATACAAATAAAAGAACCAAACCGTATTATATTAATGAAATTGTTTTGAATATCAGAATTTGCTACTTAAGTATAACTGATATACTTGACATTTTAATCTGAACGATCTACAACATTAGGTAATATTATAAAATGTGTTACTTTACTTTATTGTTGTTTGATATTTTTCAAAGTAATAAATATAAGACTTTACAGATACTTCAGATTTTATTACATTTACTACAATAAAAGAAGCATAATAATCTCAAAAAACACAAATATATATAAAACTTGTTTCTGTTTAAATCAATATTTTTACGGGATATTTCAAATATAAAAGATATATAACAGTTTTGTACTTCTTGTTGTCATCCTTTTCTGTCAGCAAGCATAAATGTTGTCGTTTCAATTTAGTAGCATCAAGGTAAATTACCGCTGTCACATAAGCAAATTTTGTGTTTAAGGAAAGTTGCGTCCTTTTTTGTTTGTGTTACAGCTTTAATTCCAGCAATAAACAATTTCAAAGCTTTATGCAAAAGCCAAAGCAAAATCCTGAAATTTATGCCTATATTGTATACGCAGCTAATTACCTGTTGCTTCCTATACAGAAATGTAAGATCACGTTTATGCTTTATATCCTACGTTCCGGAAATTTGCGTTTGCGACACGGTTTTTGATATGCAGTGAAGTTTTTTTTTTCACTGAACTTAGAAAAACATATTTACACTATTAACCTATGTTCAGCTTTAAAAAAACCAAGTCACAAGGACAATTTCAACATTATCATTCAACCTTTGATTAAACAATTGTCACTAATGTCATGAAAAACTTTCAAAACTGATTTCTTTTTACAAAGTTTAATTTGCACTAGTGGTTTGCAGCATGTATTTAAAAGATGAAAATATTCAGATTCTACGCTGGTACAACAGCAATATGAGTATAAGACAAGTGCGCGATTTGTTTTCTGTAAGTTATCCTGAAAGACCAATACCATCTGTCGGAACTATTCACAGCATAATCAAAAGATTTAATGATGAAGAATAATAAAAGCTTACCCTGTCTTGACAGAAGAACGAGAAATAGAGATATTATGTTATGCGGAAGAAAATCCCATTACCCCCACAAGGATAATAGCAAATGAATTTGGTATTTCGAAATCATCTGTTCTTAAAACTTTTAAAAGGTATAAATACAAACCTTATAAATTTTCCAATCAACAACAGTTTTTTCCTCTTGACCAAATTAAAAGAACAAACTTTTGTGAAACAGTATTTAATTTAATTTAATTTATAAATGAAAATGAAGAGATTTTACACAAGATAGTTTTCACAGATGAGGCATCGTTTTGTTTAGATGGCACAGTTAATTCACAGATTTATCGGTTTTACCTAGCACTTGTCTCCCTTTTTGTTATCCTTGTTTTCTTATTCCCACAGGTATTGGTCACGTGCAAACCCACATGTTCAAAATGTAACACACACTCAATACAATAGGAGAGTTAATGTTTGGGTTGGTACAGTTGGCAGTACCCTTATTGGTCCATTTTTTATTAATGGCAACCTAAATGCTGCCAAATTTTGCAACTTTTGCAAAGAGACATTACCCTACTACTAGAAGCTTTAAATATTGAGAACCAATGGTTTCAAATGGACGGCGCTCCACCACATTCCACAGGTTCTATTACACGTTTCCTTACTGAAACCTTCCAGTATCGCTGGATTGGAAGATTTGGACCATAGCTTGGCCATCGAGGTCCCCTGATTTATCACCAAATGACTTTTTTCTTTGGGGTTATCTCAAATCCAGAGTCTACAATAATATAGTAATAGATAATACAGAAGAGCTAAACAATAGACAACGTACCGTCTGCAACGAAATGGGTCCTGTTTTTAAGAAATACTGATCAAGGATTTTACGATCGTTTAGCATATTGCTTGGAGCAAGAAGGAAATTTCTCACTAAAGTTGTTACTTTACTGTAAGAATTAATGCAACAATACTTAACCTAAAAATAAAATAACGGTTCTGTCAAAATAAAAAGTAACACACCTGTAAGTTGGGTTGGTTGCCTACACGATATTTGTAACAAGTAACCCGTGGCAATGCATTGACCTGGTTTTTTAAAACTGAACATAGGGTTAATGTGTTAATATGTTTTGCTATGTTCAGTGAAAAAGTTCAATACAAATAGTATTAGACTTTTGTAAACTTACTTTTAAATTTCCATGGTTAGATTTAATAAATTAAAAAAAATTCTATTGAACTAAAATATATGTGTTTATATAACATTATAGCACGACCCGTATCCATATTGTACATGATAAATTCTCAAGAGCTTTCAAAAATTATTACATTTAGTAGCAATTAATAACTAAATGTTTAATACACTCAATGTTTAGAATTACACCAAGACCCATTTATAGACCACCATTATGAAAATGCCATGTATGAGAAATATTACATGCAAATGATAAAGCACTAATTTTAAATTCGATTAAAGATCCAACTCATCTCCTTTGGGCTTCATTCAATACAGCAATGGTGGATCAGTTTGTTTGTTCAGTAAAGTATTTGATATACGTTTTTATGTTTGCAAATTTCAAAACTTTCCAAACACCCAACGGTTTTATTAGAACAGTGATTGTCGTGTCGTAGACATTTTGTTAATTTGATTTATCAGAAGGCTTGTACTTACAACAGCTTTTGTACCTAATGTCAAAATCTTTATTCCTTGACCTGTGTACACCGAATTACAAGCTGTACAATTTAATTTATGTACACCAGATTTCAATATGTTTGTTCTATTTTTAACGGTAAACAATATTCAGAATGTATCATTTTAAATGATATAGTTTTCACATGTTTCTTTTGAGTAGACTTCAGAACCGTTAACCCCCACTTCCTTTGTTGTACTGAATTATCAATTATGTTTGTATTACAACCATTAACTAGTGCGAAGTGTTTGATGATTAAAATTTCTTTGTAGTAATTGAATTTACTAAATGAAGTACCTACTTTAATATATATATATATATATATATATATATATATATATATATATATATATATATATATATATATATATATATATATATATATAATATATAAATATGTATACATATATATGAAGGTGGTTCCGAATGATGGTCAAATATTTTACCAGAGTATTCTACAAGCCGTGTTAGGAAGGTATCGTCCTATGAAATTTTTCAATTTGGGTCCTCCCTGTTGAATGATTCGAGGTTCAAAATGGCGGAAAATAGCTTTTTTTTCTTTTTTCTTAAGAACGGTTAAACTTAGAAATTTCAATTTTGGTACACATTGTCAGCTAGTCGAATGCAATTTGGCAGTGGTGTCTGTCTATTCTTTGGCTCATGTATCTGGAGAGCGGGCATCAGCAATCCCTAGTATTATTCCTTTCAGAACTTTTTTCTGCAATGGCTGATTTTAACAATACTTTTTTTTAGATACTACACCTAATTTTAAACCTTGTTTCACTCTTGTCATTTTTTCATACAACCAACGGTTTGCGCGGAAAAAAATAAAAATACCAATCTTATCAATGAACGGCTGATTTGGTTAAAATACATTATTTTAAATAATTCAAATGTAAGGTTGTCAAGTATTTAAAATACCTCTGTAAATATGTTATATTAAATTGAACTTCTGTTTCGTTCATTAAAAACATTTTATAGTATATATATATATATATATATATATATATATATATATATATATATATATATATATATATATATATATATATATATATATATATATATATATATATGCTTTATCGCATCCTTCAAGTATGTTTGTATGCGTGTATTCGTCGGTTATAGGAACAAGGGAGTCGTTTAATAAAATACAATCAACGCTGACGTTTCGTTTTATTAATTAAAACTTCCTCAAAGCTGTATTAATTAGAAAACAAGAAGTTACGGATATGTTTAAATAACTTTAGTACAGGAGCTTACCCAGGTAGATTAAATAAATTATTGAAACACTAATTATAAAATTATCGACAGCACATGACACATTACAATTATAAAATCGTTAAATTGACAGCCCCTCGAAGTACCATATATATATATATATATATATATATATATATATATATATGATACTTCGAGGGGCTGTCAATTTAACGATTTTATAATTGTAAATTACCTGGACACGGAACCTACATAATTATTCTATTACTTTTTTAAAGAAAATATTTGACTTTTAAGTACCAGTATCCATTTATGTAACAATTTCATCACATTAAATATCTTTAGGAATATGGAAATTCATTTAAATTTAGATTGTGTACTTTGATAAATATTATTTGTTACCTATCATAGGTTGATTTTTGTATATGTTATTGCGTAACAAGGATTATTACTATTTTTTGGGTAAGCGTCAGACCTCAGGTTGCGCACTGCGTTTTGCTTAAATGACCCATTAGCCATTGACTTATGTTTTAAAAGGTAATTGTATCTGTATGCTTTATGGAACCGGAGATCAGGAGGATAAAGGTCACGATGGTTAAGTTAGTGAAGACTAGAATATGATTGTAAGTAAACAAGTACAAAGTATGTACTCTATTACGCAGTATTCATTAGTGATATTGTTTCTCTGCTTAGTTCTATTTTTACTTAATTTATTTTAATCTCAACCATTTAAAAATACCGAAAATTCATTTGTATATGTGCGTGCATAGTGCATGGTGGGTGCGTACGTACGTACGTGCGTAATTACCGCTAACACTGGAAGGTGATATATATATATATATATATATATATATATATATATATATATATATATATATATATATATATATATATATATATATATATATATTCGGAATTACCGTTTAATGTACCTTTTTATGTTGCTATGTAGACGATATTATAACAGCCATACCAGAGGCTAAAGTAACAAATATATTACAGTATTTTAATAATGTGGTACAAGATATTCAGTTTACGTTGGAAATGGAAGCTAACACCGATAGCGGTGAACTCTTAACAGATTGGTATCAAAAAGATAATAACTCCATCCTAATTCTAAACTACATCTCGAATCACTGCCTGAAATACAAGAAAAATATCATCACGTAACTAAAAAAAGGAGTAATTAGATTAAGCAACCCTTGTTTTCATCAGAGGAACTTTAGCATAATCATAGGGTTATTAAGATCTAACGATTACCCCATCAAACTTATTCATTCTATATTATACAACAGTAACAATAGTAACGATCCGACACAACAAAAGAAAAATACCGAAAACGTTATATATTTCAGTATGCTTTACATAGATGGCCTTTCACAGTCATTATCCCTTGTCCTAAATACTGACTCAAAAAAATTAGTTACATATAACACTCAAACAGTTAGTGATTTTTTCACTAAACTAAAAACGAAACTGGATATTAACGCTAAATCCAATGTGGTTTATAAGATTGGATGCATGGACTGCGAGGGGTCCACATAGGTCAGACGAAACAATATTTATCCAGATGGATACAAAATCATAAACAAGGTTTTGACCGAAACAAAAACAAGAACAAAAAAACGGCGTTAGCGAATCACTGTTTCCAGTGCAAACACGAATTTAATTTTACGGGGTGACCATCATAGCTACTGAACAAAATCTATCGAAACGACTGTTCTTAGAAACAATCCATATCGTTCGGGAGCCAAATGAAATTAACAAAAAGATGATTCCACCACCAGTGTAACATCTTACTATAAAATGTAATTCGCTAGTGTATATATATATATATATATATATATATATATATATATATATATATATATATATATATATATATATATATAATCGGCTCTGTTCGTAAACCATATAGATGTAAACCCAATTGTGTAAGTGATAATCTAATATGTTTTGAAAGATTTCAATAGTCACAAAATTTTTATAGGTATTTATTGCTAACTGTGATACTTCGAGGGGCTGTGTCAATTTAACGTTTTTATAATTGTAATATGTCATGTGCTGTCGATAATTTTATAAATAGTGCTTCAATAATTTATTTAATCTACCTGGGTAAGCTCCTGTACTACAGTTGTTTAAACATATCTGTAACTTCTTGTTTTCTAATTGATACAGCTTTGAGGAAGTTTTCATTAATAAAACGAAACGTCAGCGTTGATTGTGTTTTATTAAACGACTACCTTGGTCCTATAATGATTACATGCATACATATATATATATATATATATATATATATATATATATATATATATATATATATATATATATATATATATATATATATATAATGCACAGGGTGATTCATTAAGGGTGGCGACCGGCCGTATCTCAGAAACCGTATGTCCTAGACTTTGGGGAAAAAATTTCTATAACAAAATCGGCCTTAAAAGAATGATTATAAATGTTTTAGAAACCAATAACAACACTTTAAATTTTTAATAGGCAACTAGAGGGCGGTATGTAACACCTAGCTCTATTTATGATTTTTTCTGAGAAATTTCAAATAAAAGCTATAACTCTAACCAGCTTACAAAAACACAGATAAGATGCCTTTTTGACCTGTCAAAGCGGCGAACTGACATTTCTTGCCATTCCAAAGATATTGCCATTTTTGATGAGTCTTGATGATTGTTGGCTAAAATTGTTTTGAGAATAAAATAACAAGTAAAACGCATCACAAAAATATTTATTAACATAAATAATGAGACAAAACGGACGGAGCTACTCATAACTTAAATTTACAAAACGCACCTACTACCTAATTATTTTAAACACTTAAAATGCTTGCCAAGATTTGCTATGCACAAATTCAGTCTTTCAGTAGTGGAATTAACACTAGTCACAATTTCAGCAAGGTAAATACTTTGAACTGCTTCCCGAATCCTATCTTTCATATCCTCACGTACAGTTGCACGTGTTTTAAAAACTAAATACTTGATTCTTCTCCATAAGTAAAATCTAAAACCGTAAGGTCTGGTGACCTTGCCGGCCATGGTAAAATACTCCCACGTCTAATCCACTTATCTGAAAATTCAGTGTCTAAATAAACCCTGACATCTGCTGCAAAATGTGCTGGCCAACCATCTTGTTGGTATCACATGTCTTATCTGTTTTGAATAGTAATATCTCCCAGGAGAATTGGTTAATCATTCGTTAAAAATCTAAGTACCTTTCTCTAGTTAATGTTCCGTCAAAGAAAAAAGGTCCGATAATCATTCCATTTAAAATACCACACCATACGTTTAGACTCCAACGATTTTGGTAATTGGCTTCCTTTGTCAGTGAGGGTTGTTTTCGGACCAGTAGTGGAAATTGTGCAAATTGACTTTACCATTGCTGGAAAACATAGCCTCATCCGTCCATAATATTTTAGATAGAAACTCTGAATCATCGTTCAACATTTGTTTTAACCAGTTGCAATGGTCCAGTCGTCGATTAAAATCTGTTTCTTTTAACTCCTGGTGTAAAATAACTTGATATGGACGCATTTTAAAATCCTTTCAGCAATTACTTCATTTTGTAGACCTGTATACGCCTCCCTATGTGTTATCTTTATTCTGCCCTCGGTTTGTTGCTCAAGTGGGGTTAAAGAATGTTGCTAACTACTTTGTGAACAAATGAATAATGAGTCGTAGCCAGTCATAATAAATATATTTGGGTTGTAATAATGTAAAATAAAACTAAGTCTAAAAAGGAAACAATAAATTAAATATTGGATTAAATAAATAAATGAACTGGTAACTAAAATTGATGCTGGTGATCCCTGGTAATATAGGGCGCCGCTGGCTGATGAATTACATGAATTAGGATCGCCCACTATGGACAATACGGTAACATATAATTAAACAGCTGTTTTATAATGTGTACAATTGTCATTACTAAAACGGTTAATTATTATGAACAGGTGATATCAGTGCAATGAAATGTGGGTGATCTGGACTTACAAAGGAATTATTTACAGGTGAGTGTAGTGTTTACATTATTAATTGTGTATGAAAGGTAGTGGGCTGGTCATAATCAGCTGTCTGGTATTAACTGTTTATTTCAATTAAATGAATTGAACTTCGACCAGGAATTGTTATCAGGAAATAATTATTATTACATTACTTATCAACAACATCATAACTGGACACAGGGGTTTTCTATACAGGTCAGGTTTTCTTTATCTTTCTGATTAGTGCGATCTTCATTTTCCAATTCTTCTTTAAAATTTTCCTTTGTACAAAGAATTGGAGAAATTGAAGATCGCACTTATCAGAAATGCATTTAAACATCACGATATAAAAGAAATATGCAACCATCAAAACGAACAGTCGAAACGGAAGAAAAACCACCACTATCTAACGCTTATCTACCGTCCATCAAAGAAACCACGGACAAAATTAACAGGGTTTTGCAGAAACACAACGTAAAGACTATTTTAAAGCCTCGCCAGGTAGTGTCGAACATTCTACGAAATACCACAGATCGCATTGATTTAGAAACCAAGGCATACACGAAATTCAATGTGGAGACTGCGAAATGACGTACATTGAAGAAACAAACAGAAAAATTAGCGCAAGGAAAAAAACACAGAAACGCAGTAAATAAAAATCATACGACGTCATCTCTTGCGCAACATGTAAACGCTCCCGGACACACAATCGATTTCCACAAGACCAAATCACTAGCCAACTAAGAACATTGTACATCCAGAATAATCAGGAGGCGATCGAAATCGAAAAGAATCCCAAGAACATGAATACAAAAGACGACACATTTAGGTTACCAGCAACCAAAAACAAATAAGCAGGGACTAAAAAGAAAGTGAAATTAAACGAAAAGAGAAAGCAGGAAGCATATAAGAAGCAGCCAGAAACACCGAACATCAGTACAGTTCGAGTAATAAGGAGTACAAGCCGAAAGTTACAGACCTGATGATGGCAGATGTGACTCTGTCGAAATGTCGTCGAGGAAAAACATTTTCATAGAGACTAAAAGTAACACGCAGTCCAACACCCGAGAAACCAAGGACAATCAAGTTCGTGCTTATTACTAACATGTTTGATTAAGGATGCCTAATCTACAACATGATTTCTATCAAACATATGTAGGGCTACGGCAGACTTGTCTCAACGTTTGTTTTTTATAAGAGCTAAATATTTGTTCACAACTTTTAGAATTAATTTAATAAATTCCCAACCTATCCTGTTTATCAACTTGCTCTTTTGGATTGCCTAAAGAGTTTGCAAACTATTATCTGAAGTAGTAACTGTTTTCAAATTAATCTTAGAAAAGATTTTAGATAGTCGTTTTGTATAAGCTGGATAGTTTGGTAATTTTATATACTTTGTTTCTATTTGTTCTCTAGCGTTATCTAATGTCGTTACATTCTTAACCTTCATCCTATGTGTTTGTTTCCTAACTATATTCATAACCACTTCATCTGAAATGCATAAACTTCTTTAATATTGCGCAATGCTTTATTATAATTTTGAAGAGGAAAATTAAGCAATCTGTTAACCAAAAAATTTAAGGCCGCAGGTTTATGCTGTCTACAGTGATTTAAGTCATTGGTTATGAATCTTTTAGTGCTAGTTTCCTTACGGCAAATATCCACATCTAGTTTACTACCGTTTCTCGTTTCCAGAGTATCAAGGAACGGGAGACCGTCACTTGCGTTTATCTCAAACGAGTTAAAGATTTTGTGTGTTGTTGGTTTCCTATACATTAAAAACTCAAATTGGTTGTTTGTATTACCTTTTTTAGGTAAAGTTTCTGCAGTAAATTGGATTAATTTAATTTAATTTTCAATTTAACGTTGTTTAGAAAATCTTGAATATATTCCAAAGATCCATTGCTAGGGTATCATCTACATAACTAAACCAAAACAAAACTAATTTTCTAATAGTGATGAGGTTGGACTACCCGCATGTAAACCATCTTCTTATAAGAATAATCGTTAAATACGTTTTACTGATACTAAATCTCTAAGCCAAATTTGTGTTTATGAAAATGTAAATTGGCACCCATTATACTTAACTAAAATACCTTTGGGTTCTTGAATGGTGTATTTTTGTATTTATATTTTACATAAATCCATACGTTTCTATGACAATTACTATTATCTTCCTCAGCAAATGATAATATCTGTAAGAATTACTTAAGATGTAAGAAAAAATTTATGAAAGACATAAAATTATTACTTTCACGAATAATTTGGAAGAAAGAATTTTCGAACTAAACGCACATAAGAAGGTTATGTTTGGGTGTGTAGGTAGATGATATTTTATCATATATTGATGAATTTTCATAATATTTTAAGTACTGTTTGTAAACAGCTTTCATAGTGTTGCATTTTAAAATTAAATTTGCTTTAAAAACAAATCTAACCATTAAAATTAGTGCAAACAACTAATTTAAATTACCAGCGCATAGGAGACAAAGAAATTTTGATCATCATGCACTTAGCACTTAATAGTTATAAAACTGACATGATTGATAATTCAATAAAACAGAAGAAGTACAAGTTAGCTATTCAAAAGTCTACAAAACCAACGTAAAGTACATATTATAAATAACAAATTTCAAAAACTATAGGCAGATATACAATACAAAGCATTTAAAAATAAAAATAACACATTTGTTGCGCTCATAGTACATGGTGCTGTCCTAGCTCAGTGGTACGGCGTAGTTTTTACTTAACAACTATTAGGACGCTCGTTAAAACTTAACAAAAGCAAAAATCGGTAGGAAAAATATCATAGAGGCGCCGCCGTCTGTCTTTGAATTTCTAAAAATAATGACGTCATAAACCATATCAAGTCGTCCGCATAAGATAGAAATGTAAACGGTTCACTCAAAATGAATATTTGACCAAATCCTCACATTTACCAGAATCTTACATTCTGTGCTCTAACCCTTACTTCACTCACCTTAATCTTTGGTTCAACTTGTGAATTCACTCGGAAATCACTAACTACATTTTCGTCACAAATCGCTCTTTTTTGCAAACTAAATTCAGTCCCCAAGTTTAATTTCATTTATAAAACCTTAGACCTTGCTTAATCACTATACTGATCTAAAAGTTTCACAAGGATTTATATTAAAATCAGAAACCTCTTTAGTTACTCAAATCCGAAGAAAGTTATCATAACCTTTTACGCTAATAAAATCGCAATATATTACTTAAAAGTGCATGGTGTTGTTATCTATGTTTTAATTGAAGATAATTATCTTTCACAAAAATCTATGATTCCTCAATTACTTAAAACACACAGTAACAAATCCCGATAGAATACATTATACAATTAGCAATTATTTTAGTTAAAAGACGAAACTGCATAATACTACTGTTAATTCAGCATCGGAAGTTTACAGTAAAATAAAAAAAATATATGTTAGTTAGTTAAATATTTCCTTTAATCACAAGGAAAACAAAAAGGCAAACAATAGATCAACTATTTAAAATAATTAGCTTGTTGAGGTTTTCAATAGTGTATTTTTGTATTAATGTTTTACACAAATTCGATAACATACATTTATCATCCTCAGTAGTAATAGAATCTTTCAGAGTTGTTTAATACGTTGAAGGACAGAGACGCTGATCAGCGTCTTTTCCTGAAGGTTTGGTGTGACAACGCTGAACTTCGTCTTCACCTTGAGAAGTGAAAACGACACGACGTGGTGTAGCGTTTTCGTTTACCATACAATATAATGATAATCTAATCGATACTGTCACAATACGTACGAACATCAGTGATGTAGTGTCACACACTTCAAATATGTTTACACTTTCCATCCTCCCCCTCCAATGTATACACACATTGGATAATTTTAAGACACCGCCCTCCAACATCTCAAGCAGAATGCAGTTTGCAATTAGTCGCTGATTTGTGTTTTCTATAGCTGCCTGATGTTTTGTGTAAGAAAGGTTAGTATTTTTACTAAAATTACTTTATTATTTGTTGTAAAATAGTACGTGGATACACGTTTGCATATATTTCATAATATTTATGCGTTGAATAAATGATAAATACATTCATTCTGTATATATGCAGAATGAATATATGCGTTACATTCATATATCAATGTAACGCATATCGGCGTTGTGACACATTTACGATTATCAAGCACTTGTTATTATGGCAGAACGTCCCTCAGCGTCATAAAAAAAAAGTAGTCAAAAACTACTAAAAAATGTGTTCTTACCTAGTTTATGATGATAGTAATGGTTAATCATACTTAAAAAACAGCCATCTCTTAAAAAGCGGTACTGCAAAAATTGGTATCTTACAAAAATTTATACTGGTTCTTCAATGTGTTAAATCATGACGATCAAATTGATAATATGGAAATATTATCAAGAAAAACTCATTATTATGTTCGTGAATCATTGAGATATATAATCCTAATAATGTCAATTGTCAAGAAGAAAGTCTCCGTTTAATTAGGTTTGGCGTCTTATAATTTAAAAAAAGGCACAATGGTACGTCTTTGTTTTAATTTTAATTTAACCTTTTGGCATGTCCAGGCTTTTTTCTGCGTTTTTCTCAAGCCCTTGAAGTAATTTCTTTACCAATTATATGTTAAATTACCACAGCACTATAATTTAACATACGTAGTTGAAATTAAATCTAATAAAATAAAAATTATATTCAACGTACTACATTGTGTTTTCACTGTAAAATAACACTTGCGGTTATTAACAAAGCTATATCTCTGTTAGTAAAATACTTATCCTTTTTGTTTTTTTTTTAATGGTGTATTTTAAATTATACAATCTAAACGTTTCGATAACCCTTAAAGTTATCTTCGTCAGTAGTAATATTTGCTTAAAATTGTTAAAGATAACTGTAAGTGTGTTATCGAAACGTTTAGATTATATAATTTACAATACACCATTAAAAAAACTCCCAAAAAGATAAGTAGTTTATTATGTGTGATAATGGTGAAAGTTTACATTTCCATATATCTCTGTTAAATTTGACTGGATTTTTAATTGATGTCAAGTTTCTCTTTATGAATGCTTTTATCAATGTTAAATTAAAATTTTTCACAACTTTACACTTACACCATAATTTGATTAAATTTTGAATAAAAATCGAGTCACTCCTGAGAGACCAGAAAGTCCAATTCCTGGTCCCTCTGGTCAACGAAATATTTACAAAAGTACGACCCAAATTCATTAATGCGGCTACCAGCAACCAAAAAAGATCAGAAAAGTAGAAAAAGAACATCAAACGAATCTGCCTTATTAACAAGTACACCCTACAAAGACAAATTACAAGAAAAGCAATTAATGAAAGAAGCGAAGTCCCGAAAATCTAACAAAACTGGATAGAGTAAGGCGAAAGGTGATGGATACCTGATGATACTAACAAACAGAAGCAGACCGTGTTAAACGCTAATGACTACGCTGATGACTACGAAGAAGAGGATGCTGAATGCTTGTTATGTGGTGATAACTATTTTCGCTCGAAGGATGAGAAAGGTTGGACGAAATTAAGTAACTAGTTGTTCAAATTTAACTTTTCCAGAATTTTTTCAAATTGGTTTTTTTCAAAGAATTTTTCTTCCAAAATGTACCAATATCCATAAATGATTTTACAATATAACAAAAATTTCCAAATGTTACCTTTTTTTAATAAACGACTGTTTTTCTTTTCTTGCGTTTTTCTAAAAATGGTCCAATACAGGTTACCCTCCTCTATATACAGTGTGGTCCAAACAGTTTGTTCGACAGCAAAATTTTGTTAATACCGATTTCTCAGAAAATGTCATTCAAGATAAAAGTTGATACATCACATAAAATTAAATATACACTAGGCAGATTCTACCAGTGGCGTACCGATTAGTGGTATATGACCGATAATTGCAATTTTCTCAGTAATATGTCCTTATTTTGCAAGATATCATGAAGGGTAATCGGAAATAGTTGCTTATTTTTTATTTACAATACCCAGATATGAAATTTGGGTGACGTATTGGTTTAAAATTGAACGCCAATGCCGTTATTTTTCCATTTCTCGTTTAAATGTTATTTATTACGTAGCATTTTCCGAATTTTTCAAGTCATTTGTACTAAATAATTAGGCTAGTACACTTTAATTCAATTTTAAACCGAAAATTGAAATAAATTAATTTTCCGATAAACGACACCCTTAAATAACAAAAATTTACAACTGTTCGATATGTCATCCAAACTTCATATTTGGGTATGTCAATCAAAAATAGTCAACTATTAATTATAACCCCTTTTGATATCTTGCAAAATAAGGGCATTCTATTGAGAAAATTTCAATTATCGGTCATTTAGCACTAATCGGTACGACACTGCTAGAATCTGTCTAGTGCATATTTCTTTTTACGTGATACGCCAACTTTCATCCAGAATAAAATTTTCTGAAAAATCGATATTAACAAAGTTTTGCTTATCGATCAAACTCTTGGGACCACACTGTGTATATATATATATATATATATATATATATATATATATATATATATATATATATATATATATATATACACACACAGAGAGGGTCAAAAGTACCGCATAAATTCAATTAAAAATTAGGTGTTTGGTTTTTGGAAAAACGTTCGGACAAGTCGATTTTAACTTTTTGTAGCGATTTTTTTGATGCTAAGTTCATGTATACAGGGCGGCCCAAAAACAACTTATTACTACCAACTTCATTTTTTCAAATGGAAACACCTATTTTTTATTTCATTTTTGGATTCTGCTTTAAATTTTAAGTAAGTTTCATGTACCATTTTCAACCAAAAAATAAAAATTGTTTTTTGTTTTTTTTTTTCATTCGAACGGTACAGTGACAATGGGATTTAGATACGGCTGTTGCGACCTTTCTATTACCTTATCTACTAATACTCTATTCCTTTCTTTCCCTACTGTTTCCCCCTGCGCTAATTGTCTCGGGTAACTTTGTTGTGAAACTAACACCTCGTTTTTGATTGTCAGTCCGCATACAAAATAGTTCACTATTCCGGGCTTTTCAGAAATTCTTTTTTCAATTTGCACCATCAATCCTTCAATCCCTGCTTGTTCTTCTGGTTCTCGATCTTGTTCATCGCCTTGTATAGTAATTTCTTGGACAGGTAACACGATTAGTTTTGGATTCTTTTCCTTTAATTTACTAAATACACTTCTGTGATAACATTTATCTGACTTCCAATATCGATTAGTATGATCTGATTAACCCACTCTAACCCTCCTTTCAAAACTGGGTGGTACGTCGCTTCTTCTTCATAATCCGCGGTAGAATCTTCCTCCTGATCATTTATTTCTTCACTAGGTGTTTCCATTTGGTTATTTTCCCCTTCTTCATTGCATTGATCTTTTAACTTCAAAATATTTAACGATTAGTTTCGGTAGTTTTGGTAATATACCTTCACAAAATTAAGTAGTTGGGTTTACTCCTCTTTATAAGCCACTTTCGAGATCTCGGACCCTCTCTACCTCTGTGGCAGGTGACGAAGTTCACGTTTCTTCTATTATCTGTTCTTTCGTAGATTGGTCTGCTATTTTCTCGATTGTAATCGTTCCTACGGTTATAAAATCTTGTAAATCTATCTTCGTAATTTGCCGATTGTATTCTTTCCAAAATATTTGTTAGTTGGTCAATGGTCTTTGCTCACGATCAAATTAAAATATTCTCCACGCCTCTGGGAAAATGTCTAACTAAAGTTTCTACTAGATGTTATTCAATTGGTGGTTGTAAATATATCGTCTTACTAACCCAAAACCAAATGTGGTCCACATATTTTCCTGGTCTTGGGTTGTGTAATCATGGTGTAGCTAATCTCAATTTAATTTTTTCTTGTACTGATTTAGACCAAAATTGTTTTATAAAATCTTCTTGGAATAGAGCAAAATCTGTACAAGTCCATTGCTGCTTTAATTTTTCCTCCTTCACTCGTTTTCGCTTGGTTGAGGTAGTTTTTTAATGCCTCCACGAAATTCGTCGGGTGGATGGTTCCTATATTTCCATGAAACTTTTTTGGTCGTTATTGTATTCTGATCTGTATACTACTATGGTCCTCTCTTTTCCTACAGTTTGCTCTTCTTCGTACAATTTTTCTTCCAAAGTGATGATAGCTTCTTTATTTTTAGTAATCTTTTGTTCACATTCTAATACTTTTCATCATTTTCTTCTATTTTACATCCCATTTCGCGTATTGTGCGGCCTATTTGAGCTCTGGCGTACTCGTTTCTTTATTCAATTTTTATATTATGTATGTACAGTTGCTGATCTGTATCGTCTCTTTGCTTCTTGATTTTTTCCTTACAGTTGATCATTATTTCCTTATTGCTTTGTCTTAAATTGTCTTCCATCTGTTCTACTTGATGTCTCATTTCTTCTTTGAAAACTACTTTTAATTCTTCTTCGTTATCTTTTAGATTTGCTTCTATTCTTTTCTACATCTTCTCCTGATCCTTTTCCATCTTCTCTTGTTTTGTTTCCATTTTCTTTTGTACTTCCATCTTGGATAATAACACGTTCATCAGATTCATCATCATGGATTCTTCAGTTTTTTGTTGAATTGGTACTCCCGCTATTGTCAATCTGTCTATTTTTGGGGATTTATGTTCTTCTGAAATGTTGATCATGTCTTGGCTTTCTTGGCTGAAAATAAAATCTTCGCTTTGCTTTGTGTTTTCCATCTCCTTTGTTTTAGTTATCATCAATAATTTTCTACATGGATTTTTAAAACCTTACCTTAATTCCATACAGATATAAAATAAACCTACCTTTGTAACTTCCTATACAAAATTAAAAATTCAACTACACCACTGGTAATTATTAACTGCTAAACTTTTTTTTGAATATCAAACTAAATCAAAGAAAAAAAAATTTTTCTCGAATTCCTAATCTTTGATACGTTACTGGTAATTAATTAAATTTTTTATTTATTATAACAATGTTTTAGACTTCTTTATCCCTTTATGGGTCAATCGATCGTGCCCATCCCGTTTAGCGTCAATTAGCAACGGGTGTAATACCCTTGGATATTACTTCTGTTGGTTTAACCGCTTCAAAGAATAAGACTTGAGTTCTTTTACACTTTTGTAATTTCAACATTATTGAGTAAAATTTAATATTGTTGTTGTGAAACTTAAAGTGATTATTTTTTATGTCGTTTTATTAAAGCTGAACGGTTCAATTTATAAAGATACCATTTACTAGTTAAACTTTACTTCGCTTGCTATTTAATTTCAGTTTGCGTAAATGAATTTTAAGATTTACGTTTGCGAATTCCTTTCTTAATTGGGTACGGCGGCTAGATCAAAATTAACATAAAGAAATGATCACTGTTATCATTAACCACGGTTAAGCTCATTTAGATTTATTTATTTATTTGGATTCCTATCGAGTTGACCTCTTTGTGCATTTATATATTCAATATTTGTTTAAGTTTTTCATATTAATAATCTTTAGCAATAAAAGTAAATCAAACGTTATACTCATTTAATTAAATTCTAAATCTGAACGAAAATGCATTAATGCCTTGTTTACAAACATATATAAAAATCAAACCTGTAATCTAAAATAACCTTCTTAAAACTAGCCTATAACAATATAATCTTTATCAGAATTAAACGCACTGCTTTCGTTTAATTATGATGTTTAAATTTAAAGTTTAGAGGAAATCAAACACAAACATTTTATTTATTCACACAATCAAAAGGTCCTTACTTGTTATTTTCGTTGAAAGTTGATAACATAACCCGACTTTCCTTTCTACCAATTTGAGGTCTCGATTAGGTTGTTCGACTACTCCCCCGATGATGTCACTAGGTTGCCAAACTGGAACCGCTTCCTTTGTTTTCTGTATCTTTTTTTACACCTTTGTTATGGATGAAAGGGACATCAATTTTTCTTCCCACAATTCAACGACTTTTGTAAATTATTGCTTGATATATTTATAATAGTCAATTATGACTTTAATTGTTTAACTTCAACGACAAACAGCTTGTGCTACAATCTGCAATATCCAATCGTACTACTCATCATTAACACTTCGAGTTATTATTCTTTATACTTTGATTTACCAATTTGGATCGGTTACTGTCTGTCATATTTATTGTTCACTATTTAAATACAATTGATTGTCGCTCTGACACATACAAAATGCGTTATCTTCACTTATTACGTCACCTTTAATGCGAATTTCAAATTATGGTGCAATCCCTATTGTTATTACCAACTTGACAATACTTGCACTTTTATTATTTTAATCAGAAAGGTATTTTTCTACTTCTCCCCTATTATACCGCTAATTAATTCTTATTTGTAATTTTCACACTTCATAGGGCCCCGTGACTATACAATGTCATTTACGCTGCGGCGTCAATCAACACCAATAACCACTCTGATCGCTTATTTAATGCGACTCTGATCGCTTACCCAACGCAACTGTTTTAAAAACTGCACATCAGTGTTATGACAGCGTTATTCCCTTCTTCTGCAAAGCATGTATGCACTTGCAAATGCCGCGTATTTTAAAAAGTTTCAAATTCTAATCTAATCTCGTATAATTTAGCGCAAACTTTTGATTTTTCTAAAGCTCCCGTTACAACATACAAAAATAAATAACTACAGAAGTTTAATTAGTTAGAATCTAATTCACTGTCGCTTCTTTGTCACTACAGCTGTAATCAATTTCTTCATCACTATCATCTGTATTTACAGTAATAATTAGCTCTTGGACTTCATCAATAAAACCTTCTTTTTCCAAACACTCTTGTTCAATCTTTTCTGTATGTTTGCACACAGCTTCCCATTCTTCACGACTGATTTCCACAAATCTTCAAATTTAAACGTAATATTATTACTCCCTACATAATTTTCAACTTGAGCCCATATCTTTTCAATTGCATTTAACTCTGGATGGTAGTGTGGTAACCTTACCACAGAATAACCATGTTCAGCCATCAACTTATCGATTAAATCATTTTTATGAACTGGTCGATGAAGTTTAATTTTCTCATAGAGTTCGGATTTTGTCTCACTTTGTTCAAATGCAATCCCACGTTCGTTTAACCATTTCTGTATTTCACCTTTTTTCCACGCACATGTTGGATTAGGCTCGATAGATATGTTATGGTAAGATGCGTTATCAACCACTAACACAGAATTAGGTTCGAGATTGGGAATAAGTTTTTCGGTCAACCACTTAATATAATTCTTAGAATTCATGTCGTCATGATAATCTCCTGACTTTAATCCCGATTTAAATATCAACAATGCATTTAGTACAAATCCTTTAGCACCACCACAATGTAACATTATTAGGCATTGTCCTTTTGAAACAGGTGCTTTAACTCCCTTGTCACTGAACTATGCAAGTATGATTCGTCACTGTAAATGATGTTTCTGCTATCTTCCCTGTGCTTTTTCATTTTTCTTAAAAATGTGGTTCTTTTCGCCCTTATTGCGGAAGTATCCACCAAGACCTTCCTGTAGTCTTTAGTCTTCTGCCATTTGAAACCCATCTTTTTCACAATCGATCCCTTCTTCTTCAACAGCTGCAAACATATCTTGCATTGTTGGTATTTGCGTTTGGATATCCACAAAATTGTAAATGATTCTTCTAACAACTTCTTCATCAAACTTATGGATAGTTGATCTAGGTGCTGGTTTGTTTATTGTTGTACGAGGTGAACCAAATGTACTTCCTTCAGGTTTCGATCTGCGTTCCTGTGTAATGCGTTTAATTGTTCTTCTGGATATGCCTGTTGCTTCTGCAAATTTTTCATACACACGATCGACAAGGATAATAAAATCTTTTGATTCTTTTTCTCGCTTCATAAATTTATGCAATTTATAAACAATTTCAGGAGCTTGACCGTGAACAACTTCTCCACTCATGTTCAAACGTTTACTTGGCAGGCTGGACAACAAATAACGATGAAATAATAAAAAGTGTCTTGAAAAAGACTGATTTTGTATAAAACTGAAGGAATAAACTCAAGCCGCAACGTACGAATACAACGTGAAGTAAATAAAGCGAATGACTACATTTATAAGTTGAATAGTAGCATATTTGTCAAATACTTTCGACGCGTTTGAATCGTATGCGCATGGAGACGCGACATTTTGAAACTACTCTATCTTTGCAAATTATTAAATGACTCCGTTAAAATGACTAAATTCACATTCAACTTTTTATTCGCAAACAATTACAATGTTTATACTAAAAAAAAATGTTAACAGATAGAAATTAAAAAAAAATTAAATGACGCGGTTAGTCACGTGGGGTATACTTGTCACTCAGAAGAATATTGTACGTAATTACACAAGAATCAGATGCTTTATTTTACGGGAAACAGTTACACTTCTAGGTATAGAATGCGATGACGTGGACAGTCAAACCAGTTTAGAGCTGCGCAGAAAAATAGATGAGTGGGTGACACCTGTTCCCACGTGACTAACGTAGGGTTAATAATTCATAAATATTCGTCTTGCGTGAGGATTGGTGAAAAATCGTATTTTTTCGAATATATTTCGCTCTAGTACTTAGCTAAATGTAACAAAAAATATCAAATTACGTTTACATACACAGAACTAAATATCGATTCTGATGCAGGTTGTTCGATTAATATCCGGATAATAGTTTTCGAAATATAAACGTTTAAAGTCAGGTGACTAAACTTTTTACTTTGATGGTAGTGTGATTGCACACAGAAATGACTTTGATTTTGATAAGATAGTTTTAGCTTAATAAGACATTTTGGAATTAGTGGCCGAACCATTAATTTTATTTCCCAATTTAGAATTCTCTCTTAAAACGCTATAGTATTTTGAATGCTATACATAGGTACTATCATTATTATTAAATATTAAATGGTTACATAGAATTTAATATTTAATTAAATTTTGTTGATGTATTATCAGGTTGAAAGGCTATTATCGAACTCAAAAACCGTCAAATCTTAGTAAGTAGATAAAATAATAAATTGCTAAAAGCTTAAAAATTTCCGTTCAAGTTGTTCTCTTAATAAGAGATCTAATTTAAAACGGTTTAATTTGATGAAGCAGGTAATTCTCATCATTCGGAAATGTCTGTAAATAGCTTTTATTAAAATAATTAAAATTAGGTTTAACAAATTGTGGTGATACTAAATTCAAATTTTTATACCCAATAAAAAATCGGAAAGCACATTATTTTTTAAAAGATTTCTCGAGTAAAATGAAATGTAAAGTAGATATTTATCATGCTTAATGATGCAATTAAATTGGTGGAAATGTAACCCAATTTTCTTTTTTAAATTTTGCGTACCTGTAAGCCCACGAGCGGTAAATCTTCAACTAAGTGTATTTTGATGTTCCGTACATGTTAAGACCCTTTTAGAAAATCTATTTGAAATTTAAAACACATGATGTGATGGTTTGCGCTCGTTTTCACACACAAATGACCTTTTAAATTTTATTTACAGTTTTTCTTGTCATTTTCAGAGGTCTATTTTCAGATTCTTATAAAATATTTTTATCGATTCATTTACGTGAGTACGAATGTTAAACTGTCATTTTCTCCATCTCAAATGCAAATTAAAAATTACTTACTGAGAAACTTATCGAACAAAAGTTTTGAAACATCAAAATCTAATTGGCATGTCGTAATCGTGCATATGGTGCTCTATGAAACAGCGAACAGTTATACACTGTGTTCATTTTAAAACTTACCAACCCCTGTAATTCAAAAACAACACAACATCCAATAATCGCCGGGACACGTGAATTTTTGTTTTAGGGGGGAACATTTTTGACAGTCAAGGGGTCTTGATACGTTCAACCCTGTAACCCTGCAAGCCTCAATGTTAAAATCTCAAATGCGACTACCCCACTTATTATACATCACTTTTATTATCAACACATTAGTGTATTTCTTTTGAAAATTGGGTGAGATTTGAAAAAGTTATGGGCCAAAAACCACTCGATTGGCAAAAACTTTATTTATTTTCCTTAATAGTATGGTTTAAATAAAAAATTCAAAAAAAAATATTTAAGGAAAAGCAATACAAATTAGTTGGAGTAGCTCAAACGAATGTAATTTTATGAATTGTTCAAAACTACCACAATTTCTTTCCAAACAATAAAAAAGACGTTTATGAAATTCCTCGCACGCTTTTTGAAAAGTTTCTGGCCTGATAACCCTATACGCAGCTGTTATACGATTTCTTAAATCTTGAATGTTTAGTGGTGTTGATTTGTAAACTACTGATTTGAGATAACCCCAAAGGAAAAAGTCATTTGGGCTGAGATCACAAGATCTTGGTAGCCATTTTACTGCCACTCTTCTTCCTATCCACCTACCAGGGAAAGTAATATTCAACCAATGACGTATAGGTCTTGCGTAGTGCGCAGTTGCACCATCTTGCTGAACGTGTATTAGGTCTTCTTGGAGTAAATGATTTCCGTGCTGATCTATTTGACTTTCTAAAGATTCAGTGATCAGTACGTCAACTATATCCCGAAGCATATCTAGATTCACCTCCCCGGTAAGAGAACCATTTATAAATAAAGGACCGATTATGGTGTTGCCTAAAATCCCTGCCCAAACATTTATTTTCTGGGTGTATTGCATATGACCTTCCCGGAATAGATGGAGATTTTCATCTGACCAGTAACGACAATCTTGCTTGTTCACTTGACCATTTAGGAAAAAAGTACACTAATCGGAGAAGCAAAAATTTTTTAGCAGATTGGGTGATCTATTAATTCGTTCTGACATTATTTCATAAAACTGAATTCTTCGATCCGGGTCATCTTCGTACAGTTCTTCAAGTAGGTATTTGGAATTTATAGGGATGGAACTTGTGTAATTTTGTAACCTTATGTATTGAGCCAATCGACATTCCAATTTGTTGTGAAACTTTTCTAACGGAAGTAGTTAGATCTGCCCCAAAATGACCAAACACTTCAATATGAGCTGCTTCATTTAATACTCTAGACGCATTTCGTTTGGAATTGCCTACTGATCCGGATTTTTCAAAATATTTCACAACTTGTAGCACATAAATATGCGCAACATTTTTATCTGGATGCCTACCGTTAAATGGTTGCGCACATTCATTTTTTGCACCATAAATGAAAATCATTTCAACTCTTTCTTCTGTAGAGTAAACCATTTTGTCTTAAATAATAGCACAATAGTAAAATTCGGTTTTACAGCCTTCAAGGTACAACAAACAATAGGTTACTTCAGTTTTTACGTTTATCAAATATGCAAGTAAATTACAGCACACTCTGTGGTTATGTCAACTGAATGATCTATGACTCAGTTAGTATTCAAAAAAATGTTTTGTGACGTACTATTAAAAAGGACACAACTGTAAGAATAAGTTTTATTTTGTACAACATTCAAACTACGTGAAACAAATAAATTTTTTCAGTGTTGACGTTTGTTAAATACGTAAAAAATACTTATTTAAACCATATATTAACTGTTAAAGAAAATAAATAGTTTTGGTCAACCGAATGGTTTTTGGCCCATAACTTTTTCAAATCTCACCCAATTTTCAAAACGAATACACTGGTGTGTTGATAATGAAAGGTGCTGTCGAATCATTTATAACAAGTGGGGTAGTTGCATTTGGGATTTTAAAATTGTGGTTGCTAGGGGTTTCAGGGTAGAACATATCAAGACCCCTTGCGTGTCAAAATGTTCCCACTGAATGTTTTTTTTGTTTTTGAATTACAGGGGGCGATAAGTTTTAAAATGAACAGAGTGCATACAAAAACACATGTAACGATTACTGAAATAATAATAATAATGTTTATTTCTGCAAAATATTATTATAACAAATAAACAAAATGAAACACTCTTAGAGAAATTAGGTACCTCCTTAGGGGACCTTTATTGAAGGTTATTGAAAATTATAAGTAAATAGAACTGATTAAAAACTTTATGTTGCATAGTTTATATTAGGTACATATTATAGTGTAGTAGTGATGCTAGTGGAGGAGTGGGTTCATACTTTAATATAATACTCTCAAGATTAATGTGAAATAATAATTTTTTCATGCATGAATAAATAATTGATAAAAGAATATAGTAACCTAACTTGAGATCCTACCCAATGTCGTACTCTCATGTGAATGATTCAATTTCAGGTTGACTATTAACACTTATACTATGTAATAGCCCAAAATACAAATCTGGATCATCCATCGATATAAGCCATTGGCAAATTAACCGTTTCCTATTAGCAAGTGAAGTACAACTTGTTATATTACTAGGTAAAAGATTAAAGAGCTTAGTAGTCATGTACATATCTGATCTCCTAAACTTTTCTGTCCTAGATCTTAGTAGAATTAGTTTACTGACACTTCTCCCTCTATCCGATGCATCTCTGATAGTCGTCACCCCCGACTCGCCACCCCCAGTCAGAACGTCTATCAATATTTTCTTTTAAATAAACAACGCACTGGTAGAATGTTAAAAATAAAATTTACGAATCGAGTTTCCGATTTCCTTTTAAGTTTTACAAAATGGTTTCTCCGTGAGAGGTTCATACCCACCATAATTCCAAGATAACTGGTAGCCTTAACTTGTTGCACTGACTCACACGAACAATTTACCAACCTCCCACACGAGACATTATGATATTTTAATGTGCCGAATAATTCAGGGATTTTGTTAAGACTAAAAAACCAGATAATTTGTTTTGGCTACATTTAAAGAAATTTCATTTTCATTCAGCCACCATCTTATTTGAACAAGATCTAACTCCTTTTTACCAAGTTCATATTCAGTAGTAGCTTCCTAGTTTAACGCCGACACCTCATACTGGGGTATGTTCTGAACCAGCCATTAGCTAATCCCCGTATACCCATTTCATCTATTTTTCTCAAGAGAATGCCATGGTCTACCATGTCAAACACTTTTTGAAAATCCATGAACAGAGCAGCTGAACGGTAATTACTATTAATTGCTAAATTAATTTCTTAAATCAGCATTGTCATTGCCATCTCTGTATTGAGCCCAGCTCTAAAACTAGATTGGTTAGAACTCAAATTACCATGCCTTTCAAGAAAACGAATCATTGTAATGAATAACTTTTTTCTACACTTTAGATAGAGGTGATTGCAATTCATTTTGAACTTCTTTAATACACACACCTTCAACCCCAACTGACTTTTTTATTTAGTGAATTAATTAATTACAGATTTCAAATTTGTCAGTCGGTACAAGGGAAATTGAAGTATTATTAGAAATAGCGCAAAATTTTCTACTATAATTAAATATGAAAGCTTTCGTTTCAGAAACAAGTATTTTAACGAAAATATGGCCACCAGATGACTATTTTTTATTCTCTGGAATGTAGTTGTAGGTTTTACATGTTCTACACTTTTTGGTCTAGTGCTGTAATGTCTGTACAATATCATTCCCTCAAACGTTTATTACTCATTTCACTTCACCTATAATTCACGTTGTTGGTTAATTTTTTCCTCTCTTCTATGTATCTTCAGTGGAGCTGAGTATTTTTTGTTTTTTAATGTTTTTCACACCACTTTCTGGTCGCCAAATGTGTTACTTATAATCAACAGGTGTTGTTCTGAACACATTGGGTGCCGAGCCCATAAACAAAATTATTTGTAATTTTATGTTACATGCTGCCATTGTACTCTTGAGAGTAGCCCGAAATCTATGGATTTATGTACCTACACCGTACATAGCATATATTTTTGGGGTGTTCATTATAACTACAACCTATGGTTTGGAATATTATTAGGCGTATTATCATTTTGAAGTTTTTCGACCTGAAAGCATGTTGGAACAGTTCAAATCACTTTTAACATACGCTTAGAGAAAAATACTGTCCATGAAACGTGTCAAAAAGTAGCTTTTTTATAGTCTAGTTAAGGGAGCGTTATTTATATACTACACATTACCATAGTGTATGTATTACAAGTAGCCAACGGTGGTTTACTTTCGGATCACGATTCAAAGAGGCGCGAATAAGCGGGTCCTTTTATGAAAGTATATGTCTGTAAGCCAAAAATATACAGGATATGCACATGTATGTACCTCCACTGTAAAAGATTTTTTATATTGAGAAATACAACAGCGTTTAAACTTTAGTGTATTAATTGCGTAAATACTTTTTCAACTTTCAACTTTATCACATGATCATGCATGTACGTCTATAACGATAAAGGATTCGACTATAAGTCGGTCGCGTTACATTCAAGTGACCGGAATCCACACACTACGCTATACCCAGACACTAAGCAATCAAACACAAACAACATCTTCTCGCCCCATACCTATAGTGGTTATTCAACGGTTATGCTCTTAATATCTATACTACTTATCAAAATTAGATAACTTCCATATTCATTCCATATTATATTTGAATTCTCTATACCTAGTTTAAATATTTACTTACACATAAATACCTTTTGTTACAAAACCTCAATAGTTGTTAATAAGAAAGGCCATATCTGCTATCCGTCGTTATCTTTTCAATAAGAAGAATATATTTAGCTTACCATTGGTCAACATAGACCAACATTTTCATTAAGATTAAATTATAAAAATCCAACAACTTACTCTGTTACTTGTTTTTAATATAAAACCAAACACTTACGCAATGGAAACATGACATCAATTGTCACTTTTGTTTCAACCAAGCTACCCCAAACTTCAGCATAAATTCGCCCGGTTTTAATAGCATTTTTTAATATACGTTTACTTCTATGGTCAGTAATAAAAATAAGTATTAAGAAAACGCGAACTATCACGATTATCACACGTAGTAAAGTACCTCTATTTTTTAACTTTTAACACCATTATAATACACTTCCGTAACTTTACGTAAAAAAAAACAGATTTTAGTTAACTAAATTTATCTTTAAGATTTATTTAGACTCACGTGACAAACTTTTACACGAACAACCTACTTAAAATTGAATTATCTTTAAAGAACCAAACTCACAAATACACAAACACACAAACACACAAACACACAAACACACAAACACAAACACACAAACACAATCACAAACACACAAATACACAAACCACAAACACACAAACACACAAACACACAAAACACACAAACACACAAACACACAAACACACAAACACACAAACACACAAACCAAAAACAAAACAAAACACACAAACAAAACACAAAACACACAAACACAAAACCAACACAAAACACAAACACACAAAACACAAAACACAAAAACAAACAACACAAAAACAAACACAAAACACACAAACACAAAACTCAAAAACACAAAAACACAAACACACAAACACACAAACACACAAACACACAAACTACAAACACACAAACACACAGACACACAACACACATAAACACACGAACACACGAAACACGACAAACACACAGACACACAACACACAACACACAACACACAAACACAAAACACAAACAAACACACAAACACAAACACACAAACACACAAACACACAAACACAAACAAACACACACAACACACACACACACACATACACACATGAACACACGAACACACGACACACAACACACAAACACACAGACACACAACACACACAAACACAAACGCACAAACACACACACACACACACACACACACAACACACACACACACACAACACACACACACACACACACACACACACAACACACACACACACAAACACACAAACAACACAAACACACAAACACACAAACACCAAACACACAACACACAACACACAAACACACAAACACACAAACACACAAACACACAAACCACAACACAAAACACACACACAACACACAAACACACAAACACACAAACACACACACACAACACAACACACAACACACAAACACAACAAACACACAAACACACAAACAAACACAAACACACAAACACAAACACACAACACACAAACACAGACACACAGACACACAACACAACACAAACACACAACACACGAACACACAACACACGACACACAGACACACACAAACACACACAACACACAAACACACAAACACACACACACACACACACACACACAACACACAAACACACAAACACACAACACACAACACAAACACACAACACACACACACACACAACACACACAACACACAACACACACAAACACACAAACACACAAACACACAACACACAAACACACAAACACACAAACACACAAACACACACACACACACACACAACAACACACACACACACACACACACACACACACACACACATACACACACAAACGCACAAATCTAGAAGCGCACAAACGCACAAACGCCCAAACGCACGAACTCACAATTGCACTAACGCACAAACACACAAACACACACACAGACATGCACACACACACACACACACACACACACATACACACAAACGCACAAATCCAGAAGCGCACAATCGCACAAACGCACAAACGCACAAACACAAACGCACAAATACACATGCATGCATTCACGCAGTTACGCACGCACACGCACACGCACACGAACACGGACACGCACACGCACACGCACACGCCCACTCACGCGCACACGTACACAGACACGCACACGCACACGCACATGCACACGCACACGCACACCACACACACGACACGCACACGCACACGCACAAGCACACGCACATGCACACGTACACGCACACGCACACGCATACGCACACGCACACGCACACGCACACGCACACGCTAACGCACACGCACACCCATACGCACACGCACACGCACACGCACGCGCACACGAAGGCGCACACGCACACGCACATGCACTCATACACGCGCGCGAGTACAAAAACACACACACACACACACTCACTCACTCACTCACACACTCACACTCACGCACAAACACACGCACACGGACACGTACACGCACACGCATACGCACACGCACACGGACACGCACTCGCTCACGCACACGCACACGCACACTCACACGCACATGCACACGCACACGCACACCCACACCCATATGCACACGCACACGCAGACGCACACGCACACGAACACGCACACGCACATGCACTCATACACGCGCGAGTACAAAATAAAACACACACACACAATCACTCACCATACACTCACACTCACGCTCACACTCAAACGCGCGCACACACACACACCACAGCACACGCGCACGCGCACGCACGAACACACAAACACACAAACACACACACACAAACACACAAACACACACAACACACACACACACACACACACACACACACACACACACACATACACACAAACACACAAACACACAAACACACAAACACACAAACACACAAACACACAAACACAAACACACAAACACACAAACACACAAACACACAAACACACAAACACACAAACACAAACACGCAAACACACAAACACACAAACACACAAACACACAAACACACAAACACACAAACACTCAAACACTCAAACACACAAACACACAAACACAAACACACAGACACACAGACACACAAACACACTAACACACGAACACACGAACACACGAACACACGAACACACGAACACACAAACACACAAACACACAAACACACAAACACACAAACACACAAACACACAAACACACAAACACACAAACACACAAACACACACACACACACACACACACACACACACACACACACACACACACACACACACACACACACACACACACGAACACACGAACACACGAACACACGAACACACGAACACACGAACACACAAACACACAAACACACAAACACACAAACACACACACACACGCCACGCACGCACGCACGCACGCACGCACGCACGACACGCACGCACGCACGACACGCACGCACGCACCACGCACGCACGCACGCACACACACACACACACACACACACACACACACACACACACACACACACACACTCAAACACACACACACACACACACAAACACACACACACACACAACACACACACACACACACACACACACACACACACACACACACACATACACATTCAGATACACGCACGCACTCATGCGTAGGAGCACCTACACGCGCATACACACACGCGCATACGCACACGCGAATGCACACGCAGACGCAAGAGCACATGATCATGTACACACAGACACACGCATACACACGGACACTTACCGAGTCACAGACACGGACATGGACAAAACCACGGATGTTGACATGGACACGGACACCATTGCAAAAATCATTATTTCCTAATCAGGGACATTTATAGCATTAAGCGATTTCTCTTATATATAATTTAAGGATTAAATATTACATTAAAAATTGTGTTTTTTTATCGACACTTAGGGTCACCTAGAAAAACCGTTTTTACTTCTTTTTGTATGAAAATTGAAAGATTGTGTGGAACCGATGGAAAAGTTTCTATTGCACTCGACGTGTTGTTGACAAACGGCGAATTCACACTCTCTTTTTGCACTTGTTACATATATAATTATCATTTTTTTAATTCAATATTAATGAATTAAACTTTTTAAAAAGTCGACTAGAATATTTAATTGCTATGCTTAAAAAGCGCGCCTTTCATGTTTATCTGAACCACATCTTTTATCTATGGCGTTGAACATCGTTAGTAATGTGATTAACTTTTTTAATAATTTTAATCAACTCCACTAACAATACCTTGCGTTGGTGATAGGTAGTAGTCACATATTTTGTTCAAAAAAATGCACTCTTGTATTATTTAATATAACGTCATAAGACACAAAATCATGACTTAATTAAAGCGGAAGCGGAAATAACATCATGTTTCTTTCAAAATGGAAAATAAAAGGGATATTTGAATTCAACGATAAATTATTGAAGTAAAATATCTACGTAACTCTGTAGGAAATTATGAAATAAAAACTTGTTGCTTACCTTATTAAGTTTTGTTAGATGAAATTTTGAAAGTAAACATAACAATCCTGAGTGATAATGTAAGGTTTATATGGCATTACATTTATTGATGCGAAAAAATAATTGCTGACAGGAATCTTAAAGTTGAATGAAATTAGAGAAAAATCACTTTGAATCTATGTACTTAAAACGAAGCGCGCGCCGCCATGTGAAAAATTTTTTGAACTAAATTCAGACGATTCTATTCAATTCTTATTTTGTTTATTTTCCATACCATCTTTCATAATTGTAAATGAATTCGTTAGTTAATTTTATAAAACTATGATTAACACATGAAAAGTTCAAATTGTTTTACTTCGAAAAGGGTGCGACGTAGCGACTTCAGACAAGAGTATCATTCTTTTATGAAAAAATTTATGAAAAAATCGAAATTTTTTAAATGTTATGTTAAAATTGCGAAATTTTGAAAAACAAAAAACTTATTAATAACACTGTCCAATGCCCCGCCCAAACGAGCCGCTTATGAGTACAACTAAAAAATTATATTCACGCCATACGATTGGGCATATTCCACTAAATAAATGTAGAGAATGCTATCATTTGAAGGGAAACCATTTTGAATATATTTGAATTAAACCGATGTTAGGGCGCCATCTTCTAAGAGCTCCAGCTCTCTTACGCTAATATACGTTAAATCAACATAAAACCAGCTTGAGAATCAGCAGCTTTCTTTTGTGAAAAGAGTTTGTGGACACCCTCAAAACACCATCAAAACGTGTAAATCCTAAAATTTGGTCGGGCTTCATAATCTCCATTTATACGTTCACTATGTACAGAATAGGTCTGAGGAGGCCGCTAAAGAGGTCGCTTTTATACACAAAATCACGGTCTTCACGAACGGTACGTTGTGTGGCCCAGCATGCGGCGATGTTGCGATCACTTTTTAATTGAAAAACATCCGCGAAGTATTCTTTTTGCCAACGCATCTTTAAAACATTGGCAATATTTACGTGACGTACGGCCAAGTATGTGCATATCTTGAATACGATGCTTCTCGTAACAAATTATTGAGTTACCGTAATCAAAAAATTTATTTATAAGCTTTGCGTACTTTTACGTAAGCTGTAGACTAAGTCTTTAACTACAACCCAGTTCCTTCCAGACTACAATGAACAATATTTCATTATAAATTCTTCAACTTCGCTTTTTTTTGGTAAAATTTGAAAAATTAAAACATAAACATAAGCCTGCTATTAATAACAGTTCGGAAAACGTGTAAAGCCAACTATAGAATACAAGTTTAGTAAAGAATAACTACATCATTAAAAACTTAAGTATTGTTATACTGTCTTTAAGATGATAAATCAGAACACCCTCTAACGGTCGAAGGCTAGCAATGAAAAATGGCAACCAAAGAAACAAATTTAACAAAATTTAACCAAAATATGATGTAAGTGTAAATTTGTCAAAAACTTCAATTTGAAATTGATAGAAGCATTCACAAATCGAAACTTGGCATTAATAAAAATAATCCATTAGCTTTCTCAATAAATACAAGTGTTATTTAACAATGAAAAACATAATGTAGTACGTTTTATATAATTTTTAATTTTAAATTTGATTTCAACTAATTACCTTGAATTCTAGTGCTGTGGTAATTAAAGGTATAATTGCTAAAGCATTTACTTGAAGGTCTAGGAAAAAAACAGCAAAAAACCTAGACATACCAAAAGCTAAAATTGAAATTAAAATCATGCCCCTTTTTTTTAAATTATAAGATGCCGAAATCTATTTAAAGGAGATTTTCTTCTTGCCTATTAAAATTATTAGGGAATAGCTTCACGTTGTAAATGAACATAATAATGAGTTTGTCTTAATAATATCTCCAAATTGTCAAATTATATGTCATGATTTAGATTATTTAAGGCATGGTCAGCTACCGCAGACTTCTCTGGTTGACCTAATCTACAAAATCTCGTAATGTTATTTACGTCTTGTATCAAAACTACGTTTTGTGGTTCCAATGTATACTTTTCCACATGAACAAGATAACTTACACACTCCGAAAGATATAACGGGTTTGGAACGTCTTTATGTGCCCTTAAATGTTCTTTAATCAGCCCATTATATTAAGAATTCTTCCAACCTTGTTCAAAAAATGCCTAATTTCAAAATTGAAGAAGGTGATATAATGGACAGTTTTGATGTTGTTTCGCTTTTTATAAAACTCCCTCTAAAAGAAACTATTGAATATATTGATCATCTTTTTCCAAAGTATATAACCATTCTTTATCACCACTGTCTCACTACGATTTATTTCCAGTGGAATAGTAAATTCTATGAACAGATCAAATGGTCTAGCAATGGGTAGTCCTCTTAGTCCTATTATAGCTAATTCTTGCATGGAACAATTTGAAACATTAGCGTTACAAAATACTCCTAAAAAACCCTTGTTTCTTATAATAGAATAGGAGCTACATGAGTTTTTCGTTTTAATAAATGGTGTACATCCCAGTATCCAGTTTACCATGAAAAAAGAAACTAATGGAAGTTTAACATTTCTTGACATATTAAATATCTAAATATAATAACTCACTATCTTTTAAGGTTTACAGAAAGCCGACACATACTGATAGACATTTTCATAAATTATCCAACCACCATCCACATCAGAAAATTTGTGTAATTAAATCTTTAGTAGATAGAGCAAAATGAAGTTGTCATCCTGAATTTTTAAAAAATTAACATAAATATTTAACAAAATCCTAACAAGATAATGAGTATTCGCAAATTGATATTAATAATGTTATTACAACTTCTAGACATAACCTTAAAGAAAAACCAGTTCTTAATGTTTGTACTACCTTTCTAACTTTTATGGCTAATGTTAGAGTTAGGTTTGAAAAAAATCCTAATTAAATATGGTATTAGAACTACTTTTAAACCTACAAGAAAAACACTTAAGGTCACCTAAAGGTGTTTCAAACCCATTATCATCTTACGGAGTGTATAAGTTATCTTGTTCATGTGCAAAAGTATACACTGGAACCTCAAAACGTAGCTTTGATACAAGACGTAAAGAACATAGGAGATATTGTAGATTAGATCAACCAGAGAAATCTGCGGTAGCTGACCATGCTTTAAATAATTTAAATCATGGCATCCAATTTGACAATATGGAAATATTGTCAAGACAAGCTCATTATTATGTTTGTTTACAACATGAAGCTATTGAGATATATAAATACCCTAATAATTTTAGTAGACAAGAAGAAAATCTCCGTTTAAATAGGTTTTGGCATCTTATAATTTAAGAAAAGGCATTATACGTCTTGATTTTAATTTCAGCTTTTGGTATGTCTAGGTTTGTTACTGTGTTCTTTCCTAGACCTCGAAGTAAATGTTTTACCAATTATATCGTGAATTACCACAGCACTATAATTAGTTGAAATTAAAATTAAAAATTACATAAAACGTTCTGCATTATGCTTTTCATTGGGAAATAGCAATTTGTTGGATTTAACTGGATTATTTTAATCGATGTTCACAAATTTACACTTACATAATATTTAGATTAAATTTTGTTAAATTTGGTTTTTGGTTGCCATTTTTCATTGGTAGCATTCGACCGTTGGAGGGTGTTCTGATTTGCCATCTTCAAAACAGTTGAACAATACTTACATTTTTAATGATCTAGTTATTCTTTACTAAAATTGTATCATATAGTTGGCTTTACACGTTTTTCAAACTGTTTTATTAATAGCAGGATTATGTTTATGTCTTAATTTTTCAAATTTCACAAAATTGTTTTGAACAATTTTATTAGAGGATACTACTACTGACGAAGATAACTGTAAGTGTGATCGAAACGTTTAGATAGATTCTATAACTTTGATACACAAATACACCATTGAAAAACCCAAAAATGATAAGTATCTTAATATGCATAATAATGGTGAAGGTTTACATTTACATATTCCGTTATTTCCTGTTTCAATGTTTCTTACAGCGTATTGGCTTTGTTTCTCTATTTAAAATTGTTCGTATAAAAAACTTTTTTAGCATGACACTTCACCGATAACATTAAAATTTGTAAGTATCGAGTGTCTTATGTTCCATAACACATGAATTATCTTCACCTTCCGCTACTGGGGACAAAACACTGACGAACTTAACGTATCACCTACTATTTTAGTGCATTTTTTAAATAGGTCAAACTTATGGTCTTGATAGCCAAAAACTAAAAGTCGTACCTTACGTTTCTATGTTGATCAAAATTTTGAGCAGACTAGCAGACTGGTGCTTAAAACCTTTCGTTGTGCGTCATCGGAATAAGAGTTGTGTGCACAATATATACTTATTTTTCTCTATGAGATCATTTCATGGTCTCTTGACCTTAGATTCTAGGTTGTGATAGAGGTGCAAAACTCTTGTAGCTCAGTCAGAGGTCGTGGGTAGTTGTTAAACCAGACAAAAAAGTTGTTAAGTTGCACTAGAACTGACCTAACTAACCTCAGAAAATACCACGCAAAATAAGTTTAGCACTCCGACATTTAATTTACATTGATTCAAGTTGTGGTAATTAAGAATAATTTGAGCCATGAACATTTAATTTCGATTTCTAATGCCTTCTTCAATTACAAAATTAATTATTAATTGATTGATGGCTATCTAATCATAACGATCTTTTAAAATTACCAACAACGCTCCACAAACTAAATAACCTTGTCAATATATAACAAAAGTGTAATTCGTCAAAATATAATTCAAAAAATAAGGAAAAAGAGAGAACAATAAGTGCATATCTTTGTAAGACAGCTAGAAAAAATCGACAATGCTGCCGAGATTCACAACGAACGGATAATGTATTATGTGTATAAAATCGGGCCACACAACGTTCAGGATATTAGCGCGGGGCGGATCGGACTATATATATATATATATATATATATATATATATATATATATATATATATATATATATATATATATATGCATTTAACACCGATTTAAGACTATTTAGTAGTGATATATTCACATACAGGAAATAATGAACGACGTTACAAAAACCTGTTGCACGTAAACTTGAACACAGCATGACAGCATTAAGTTAATTAAATACGCCAAAAAACTACCAATAGGATTCGATATTAATTAATTATCCTTCTATCAGTAAAAATCAGATAAAAACTTTATAAAAAAGGTACCTCTGTATTTTTTTGGTTTATAGGTACGTTCACTCATCACTCAAGGATGATTCGAGAAATATTACGGTGGAACCATGGCACGATTACGAAAACGGATCGGGTGCAGTTAAACTATTGGAAAGTGTACCAATATCATCCTTCTGCGTTAAGCATAAACGTAAATGTTTATTTTATTTTACATAAATCAATGTCATTCATAATACAATTACTGCATTGCCACGTTAGTGGTCTTACAATTAAGGTAAAGGTCGTCTACCACAGATTATGAAAGCTTTAAAATGCAATAAGTTACTTGTGAGAAACTGCAATGCTGGCGGCATATTTTTGTCTTGTTTGCTATTATAAGTAATTTTGCTTATTTTATGTATAACATTTTTGAAACTTCTAATAACTTAGTATTATTACCTACTATTCTAATTTATAGTTATACCGAAATAGTCGGCGTTGTAACGCTTATTACATTAAAGAATATCCAGGGTGATCGCCATTTTATATTGAAACCGTAGGATCTTGTAAATGCTAATAGATAATGACGGTCAGCGCAATTGGAGAAATTGGGTGTAATTTTCTTTTTTTTCAAACAAGTCCTAGATATTAATTAAAAAAGGAATGGGTCAATTTTATTGTAGCAACTGTACACTATTTACACTTACACTTACTACACATGCTTACTTACACTAAAAAAATAAACAATCACTTAAAACCTTATTCATTTTGATTTCATAACAGTAGCAATAATTTTAAATAGGGACCATATTATTTATTAAATCACTTTTCTTTTCGAAAATCACTAGGATTTAATCAATAAAAAATGAATTGTCTTCATAAAAGATGATTGATCTGATAATTAACCTTTGTGTCGAAAATGGTATAAAATGGACATCCGTACTTAAAAGTCAAAGGTTGCCATGAAAAAATTAATGTTCCATTTGTTTTACAAGTGGAACGAACTTTCAAGAACGAGTTATATAAAAATTTAGCTAAAATTGTAAATTACCTGAACACGGAACCTACACAATTATTCTATTACTTTTTTTTAAAGAAAATCTTTGACTTTTAAGTACCAGTATCCATTTATGTAACAATTTCATCACATTAAGCGTCTTTAGGAATATGGAAATTCATTTAAATTTAGATTGTGTACTTTGATAAATATTATTTGTTACCTATCATAGGTTGATTTTTGTATATGTTATTGCGTAACAAGGATTATTACTATTTTTTGGGTAAGCGTCAGACCTCAGGTTGCGCACTGCGTTTTGCTTAAATGACCCATTAGCCATTGACTTATGTTTTAAAAGGTAATTGTATCTGTATGCTTTATGGAACCGGAGATCAGGAGGGATAAAGGTCACGATGGTTAAGTTAGTGAAGACTAGAATATGATTGTAAGTAAACAAGTACAAAGTATGTACTCTATTACGCAGTATTCATTAGTGATATTGTTTCTCTGCTTAGTTCTATTTTTACTTAATTTATTTTAATCTCAACCATTTAAAAAAATACCGAAAATTCATTTGTATATGTGCGTGCACCGTGCGTGAATACGTACATGGGTGGGTGAGTACGTACGTACGTACGTGCGTATTTACCGCTAACACTGGTAGGTGAATATACATATATATATATATATATATATATATATATATATATATATATATATATATATATATATATATATATATATATATATACATACATACATACACAAGCTTTAAAAGTACCTATAATTATGGGCATTTAAGAACTGCTACGGATGTGTTTAATTGTTATTTTAAAACTACTCTTATTCTATACAATGTTTTGATTTATTTGAGTGTATTTCAATTTTTTGTTTACGACGTTGCATGATATAAATAGCATCATTATGTTTTTGGGTTATTTTAAATGGGGATCGACTGCGAAAATTGTGGAATTGTATAGTAGAACGTAATTGCCTGGTAAGAAATTTCTTCTTCTAGCCGTCTTATCGTAATATAATATTGATCGCTCTGTAGATCATACTGTACTGCCGCTTACATCATAGTGTAACCGATTTTTTTAAGCCATCAACATACGAGTACGTAATTTCTGAAGGTTTTAGAATTGTTAACGTTAACTAAGTTTTTCTACCAAAAATCAATTTGTAAGGTAAAAACGTGTAGATGAGTGAGTAATTGTGTAACAAAACATAGCAAGGTCTAGTCAACTGTCTCAATTATTTTGATCGTAGTTGATAAAATGTTTTGAGCACTATTCTAGTGTTTGGTGTAATCTGTCCTAATTGGCGATTAAATTGCAGATGATAGGCTGCATTTTGTAATTTGTTAATTTGTAATAGTTTGCAAATATAAGAAAATGTAAACTTTCAGCATTATCACGCATAATAAAATACTTACCTTTTTAGGCTTTTTAATGATGTATTTTAAATTATACAATTTAAACGTTTCAAAAACACTTACAGTTATCTTCGTCAGTAGTAATATCTATTAAAATTGTTAAAGATGTTGAAAACAATTTTGTCAGTTTTATTTTTTCAACTTTGACAATATATATATATATATACATATATATATATATATATATATATATATATATATATATATATATATATATAAAGTTTAGGGAAGTAACGACCGTAGTTATTATAAAGATATGGTATCGGGATGCGGTCTAGTTAAAATGAAAATGACTATTTAATTCAAGCTTTCGAAATACTTTATTTCTTCATCAGGAATCTGTGCAAAATGAACATAAGTCAGAAATAATCTATTAACATCATAAAGATTACTTACTAAATGCGAGAATTATGAACTAACATTACTGCACAGAAGAATTGATGAATACTATGTTACGATTACAATTTAAAATGACAACTTAAAAAGACAGTTATTGAAGTATTTAAAAATTTTAAATTGATATATATATATATATATATATATATATATATATATATATATATATATATATATATATATATATATTGGATCTTCGGCAATTTTTGTAACAACCAAGTACAAAACTCTACACGCTGGCCGTAATCTTCCGGGCGTAATGCCTAGACACGTTTAATGTGATAAGGGTGTAATTGTTCACGATGTAGTGTTTGCCATACAAAGTTTTGAGATACACGAAAATGCGCTGTGATGCATCAATTACATTTTCTTCGTTATTGGCAATATCTTCTCTAGAGTGATTACCTCGTTCAATAAATAAACAATATACGACCTATCTTCATATAACACGATGTCAAAGTTTTATATATATATATATATATATATATATATATATATATATATGTATATATATATATATATCTCTGTGTGTGTGTGTGTGTGTGTGTGTGTGTGTGTGTGTGTGTGTGTGTGTGTGTGTGTGTGTATTCAGTATTATTAATTCACTACGGCACTAAGCAGTTGTGTTAATATTCCTTCAATTACACACCAGTACTTTTATAATTTTTTTTAAATTGTACTAAAATAGGTTAGAATTGATAATAAAAAATAATTTTCCTGAAATCTTTTATTAGTCGACGATAATATCCGTAGAATCCTAGAAACGATGTGTCTTACTTCATTTTTTGGAATGTGGAAATTTGGAACAGGTAAGGGTTTTTGAGGGTCTGGTAAATACCATTAGAAATTACGACTTGCCCTTGATAAGATACTTCTTTTCTTAAAAAATTGCATTTTTCGGATTATAATAATTAGATTGTGTACCTTGTGTGAATCTTCATAAACTACAATGTCATCTAGATAAATAAAAAATGTAATGCTTGTAAACATGTTAACGCGGGCTCAAAAATGTTGAAGTGTAGCGGTGTGCTGAAAGCTACTATCCCGCTTACCTGGTTGGTCCAGAATATCCCTAATATTTGGGAGAGGAAACGCGTCTCCGATGGTCACATTATCTTATTTTCGACTTTTTCTTTCTTTATGGTTAGTATACATTTTAGGTACTAGTATGACATGGAAATTCCAAGGTTATTTTGCATGTCGCATAGTGTTTTGTTCTAATAATTTATTTGTCTAATTATTAATTTCATCTTTTTGTCCTTAAGGATTTCGATATGGTTTTACGTGAATATATAAAGTAACTCCCAGAAAATAAAATGAATCGCCAACATTTTCGGAAATTTCTAGAAAGAATGTTCTTCCTTGCGACTTTAAACGGTTAATATTTATGGTAATTAATGTTTTTCAAAAGACTATCGGTCTAGAGAGTTCGACAGTGGTTTCTGCCGTATCAAAAATGTGGGAGCAATTTTCAACAATTCCGTCCTGGGTAGTGGGAGTGTAAATCTTTGTAAATTGGTGTTATTCGGATGTATTTGAGATAATGACAAGTTGATGCGTGGTTGTGTATGGATAACTGAAGTAACTTTTCTGGATATAGAATGACGTCCGCTATGGATCAATGAATTAGAAGACAACCAGTTTACTCAATTCTATGGCAACCCCGCTACAGTATTACTAATCGCGAATGGCGATTATCCCATTACCGCTTCCACCCTTTTGTTGTGCCCGTAAAGCCATCTTAAAGTACAAGGATGGGTTCCATTGAAACGCTATTGATTCCAATAATTCATATAGTTTTACTTACAATATTAAAAGACTTTACATTTGGAATATCTGCTCAGATCTGCATTCACGTGGGTTTAGTTAATCATTTTGGCTCACTATAGATTATCAAGTATTTAGTTAGTTATTTTGAAATTTATAGAAGAGGGATAACACAAACCAAAACAGGCTTAAAACTATGATGCATTACGCATTAGTCATATTCTATGATGAAACAGTACCTACATTCAATAACATTCGGAATGTAATGTATGCAATTAAAATTAATAATAATAATAAGGGCAGTTCAAATAGATTCCAAATATCTATTTTATTGCCTTCTTCTCATGATGAAGACAAAGTAACAGACGTCAAGGTTAGCTTTCAGCAAAGCACCTGATGACCGAAATAGACTGTTGTATTGTTGAGAAGCTCTACTGATACTCCATTTTCGCGTAAAATAACCAAGAGTAATTTCTCGATGGGAGAGCGCTTAACCTTATGACTTTACAAGGTTGGTTATCGTTTCGGATTAGTGCTGTTAGTTAATTTCTATAGTAACCTTCCTAGAGCGTGGACTATTACCGGAAATTTTTTCCAGTACATGAACTTTTTGGAAATCGTCCCGAGTCTTGTGTACAAGAAAATACTTCCGGTTATTAATTCAAGATCGTACGGGATGCGGTAAGGAAATTTCACACCAAAATAAATTTTGGTCACAGTAGCGATTCGAAGTATATGAAACTGAATTTGCGAAGTAGACTTTGTATTTTGTATCTGTCAAAAAATATGTGACTAGCTTGTGTGGTTCTCGGAAAAGAAAACCAGGAAAAGATTAGACAAACAATTCAGTGTTTGTTACCCCACAACACCAAAATAACCAATGTAAGTATTTGAAAACAATTCCAAGGATTCTGTAATAAAAAATCATCTAAACTCGAAGACAAGCCTATTTACATTAAACAGTTGGCTCATATATTAGAAGATTTTGCTTCTAATATGAAGAGAAGGGATGGCGAAGATTATAAGGAAAATGTTGTACAGGTAATAAGGAATTTAACCGACAAACAGTTACAAGAAATGTGCTTCAATAAATTTCACATCAAATTTGATCCATTTTCTGACGTTGAATTTGCAACAACTAGAGCTGCACGTGATGAGAAACGTCGGCAATTACAATTCGATCCTTCTAAAATATAATTGAGCGCTGCAGCCCTATTTACCAAAGAATATAACAGAAGTGTTGACATTTATGACGAAGAAACACCGGAAGGTTTGCAACAAAAAACGTTAGATGATGTATCTTACCAATTAGCCTGGAGGGGTGGAGAGGGATGTACAGCTAGTATAAAATACTTTATCAAAGAGAATAACAACAAAGGTGAATTTACAGGCCGCATTGACTATAACCCCGTGTTCTTAAAAAGATAGTAGTTAGCCAATAACTAACGTTTCTAATTCTCAGGTTTACTTTTTAAAAAATTGAGAGAAAATAGACGAAATCTAGTCACAACTGATTATGTGTGACTCAAATCTGCTCTAACTAATGTCGGTATTGATATAAAAACGTTAAAATTATTAACCATTCAGCAAGGGCGACCTCAGTTTCCAATTTGGCAAAAGCAGATGTCAGAAAAGAGTAACTAATTTAGATCACAAATTAATCCAGCAGCCATACAATTAAGCCTTATTTAAAAATGGACATTGATCGTCATAAAAATATTATTGAAGCTATGAGAGACAACATCCCCAGCAGCAGTCACATTGCTCTTCTTGATTTCGTAAACCAGAAAGAATCAACGTCTGTTGCAAATCCACCAGCAGTTATTTATAATAACTGTGTATTTAACGTTAATAATAATTATTGTAACCGCAAAAATAATATTAATAATAATAATTCAAGGTTATATAATTTTCATTTTAATAAAATACTTATCTTTTTTTGGGGTTTTTAATGGTGTATTTTTATATTATACAATCTAAACGTTTAGATAACACTTACTTACTTACTTACTTTGTCGGTAGTAATATCTATTAAAATTGTTAAAGATGTTGAAACAATTATGTGAACGTTGCAAAATTAAAACTGAAACATCAGCCTGCTATTAATATAAGTTTGAGAAACGTATCAAGCCAGCTATAGAATTAAATTTTAGTAAAGAATAACTAGATCATTAAAAATTAAATATTGTTAAACTGTCTTAAAGATGACAAATCAGACACCCTCTAACCGTCGAAGGCTAACAATGAAAAAGGTCAGCCAAAAAACACATTTAACAAAATTTAATCAAGTTATGATGTAAGTGTAAAGTTGTGAAAAACTTCAATTTGAAAATGATAAATAAATATAAACATAACATCGATTAAAATAATCAACTTAAAGCGAACAACGTCAATAAGTGTAAGTGTTATTAACAATGAAAAGCATAATAGAGAACGTTTTAAGCAATTTTTTTATTTTAATTTTAATTTCAACTACTTATGTTAAATAATGCTGTGGTAATTTAATATATAATTGGTAAAGCATTTGCTTCAAGGTCTAGGAAAAACACAGCAAAAAACCTGGACGTACCAAAAGTCAAAATTAAAATCATAATCAAGGCGTATCATTATGCCTTTTTTTAATTATAAGAAGCCAAAACCTATTTAAACAGAGATTTTCTTGTTTATTAAAACTATTAGGTTGTTTATACATGGTGTTTTGGAATAAAGTACCGTAAATTTGGTGCAGTATAGCTCTTGACGAGTTATTAAGGAAAGCTAAATAACATTTTTCGGTAAACACCACCGCTTCCATTTTACAGGGTGATGAAATGAATTTAAAAAATACATGTTTTTTACATATTTTTGGTTAGAGTAGAGACATTAACTTGAAAATAGGTACATGCTAAATGTTCGATACGACGAATTAGTACACTGTATTTCGGCAAATTAGGATAGTCCATTGGCGTACAATTAGGGGGTAATCAAATAATTTTGAGCTAAACTTTCTGCACACCCTGTACATCATACATTAAAACTCATAATTATTCCTCATACAGTTTTCCAAAGAAAAGGTACTCTTTATTAATCTCTGTACAGCACTCCATTTCCGAGATATTTCAAATTCAATTTACACATATATGAAAGCAATTCATTAATTAAATGCAAAAATGCAAAGTTTTATTTTACGAAATAGAAACTGAAACGATATGATTCAAATGAAATACAGCAAGTTTACAGGTTTTCCGTAGAACTGAATTTTCATTAGAACTGGTGCTCATAATAGTTTATAGTCTTCTATACATTAAAACTACAACTAACTACACATCATTGATTTCTAAATGTTACAAATACTCGTCGGATCTTAGTACGCTCCTATCACTCGGTGTAGCTGTCAAAATTTATGAACCATTCATTTAGTACTAGGGGAATGCCAAGACAATTATGAAAACGTTGTGAAAACATATGCTCATAAATATCCAGGACGCGTTGTTTCCAATAGTTTAGGGCAGCAGATATGCGGATAAGAGAAACTGGAACTGTTTCACCTGCTGCTCAATTTCGTGGGAGCAAAAGATGAAAACGACATTGAGAAATGAAGAAAATGTTTTAAATTTAATAAAAGAGTATACAAGAATGGGTACTAAAAGACTATCGCTAAAAACGGGAGTTTCTAAGGTAACTTGTTGGATAATACTAAAAGACCAACATCTGAAGCTCTTTCACTTGCAATAAGTCCAGGACCTTTTAGAAAGAGACTATGAACCTAGAGTTGAATTTTGCCAATGGGGACAGCACCCATTTTACATTAACAGCAAGGAACTGGTTGAATATCAATTTTACAGGCAGGTGGATAGGTCGTGAAATAGACACTCCGGCTAATTGGCCACCACGAACACCGCCTTGAACCCCATGAACTATGGAAATTGGGGTATTTTAAAACAGAAAATTTATTCTGAACGTATTAATACTGTGGAAGAGCTAAGAGGAGGATGGAAAATGCTTTTAGGGATTTGGCCAACGATAGGTTTACTCTACAAAGAACTACTCACTTTATTAAGAAACGAGCCCGAAAATTTATTCAAGTTGGAGGACATCACTTTGAACAATTACTTAAACAATGTATGGCAAACTAAATTCTACGTATTTTGTTGTTTTTAACTGTTCATTATCACGTTAATTATTGTACCTACTTACATACAGTATTTTAAGTTTCAGCTTTTGAGTACTGCACACATTGCATTTAATTAATATATTGCTTTCATGTACGTGTAAATCAAATTTGAAATATTTTGAAAATGGAGTGCTCTACAGAGATGAACTAAGAGCACCCTTTCTGTGGCAAACTGTATGAGGAATAACTATGAGTTTTAATTTTTATGACATACAAGGTGTGAAAAAAGTTTAGCTCAAAATTATTTGATTACCCTCTAATTATACGCCAATAGGTTATCCTAATTTGTCGAAATACAGTGTACTAATTCGTCGTATCGAACAAGTAACACATACCTATTTCCAAGTTAATGTCTCTACTGTAAGTAGAGTGAAAATATGTATTTTTCAAATTCACTTCATCGCCCTGTAAAATTTCTTAATAACTCGTCAAGATCTATATTGCACCCAATTTACGGTACTTTATTCTGAAACACCTGGTATATCTCAATAGCTTCACGTTGTAAACCAACATAATAATGAGTTTTGTCTTGACAATATTTCCATACTGTCAAATTGAGTATCATGATTTAGATTACTTAGGGCATGGTCAGCTACCGCAGACTTCTCTGGTTGACCTAATCTGCAAAATCTCATGTTCTTTACATCTTGTATCAAAGCTATGTTTTGTGGTTCCAATGTTCCAATTTAGGTGATCTTAAATGTTCTTTAATTTTTCTTGCAGGTTTAAAAATAGTCCTAATGCCATATTTAATTAGAATTTTTTCAATTCTATCTGTAACATTAGCTATAAAATGAAGGAAAGCAAAGAACCAACATTCAGAACTGATTTTTCTTTAAGGTTATGTCTAAAAGGTGATTTTGTTAAATATTTATATTCATCCTTCAAAAAGTCAGGGTCTCAAATTCGTTTTACTCGATCTACTAAAGATGTAATTACACCAATTTTTTGACGTGGATGGTGGTTGGATAATTTATGGAGGTATCATCAGTGTGTGTCGGCTTTGTGTAAATCTTAAAAGGTAGTGAATTATTATTTTTAGACATTAATATGTTAAGAAATGGTAAACTTCCATTAATTTCTTTTTCCATGGTAAACTGAATACTAGGATGTATACCATTTATAAAAACCCAAAACTCATGCAGTGCCTCTACTCCACGTCTCCAAATAATAAATGTGTCATCTACATATCTATATCAAACTGAAGGTTTTTTAGGTGTATTTTGTAACGCTAATGTTTCAAATATTTCCAGGTAAAAATTAGGAGTAAGGGGACTACCCATTGCTACACCATCAATCTGTTCATAAAATTTACTATTCCACTGAAAATAAGTTGCAGTAAGACAGTGCTTCAAAAGAATGGTTATATCCTTTGGAAAAAGGTGATCAATGTATTCAATAGTTTCTTTTAGAGGGACTTTTGTAAAAAGTGAAACAACATCAAAACTGACTATTATATCACCCTCTTGAATTTTAAAACTGTGCATTTTTTTAACAAAGTCGGCAGAATCTTTAATGTAATGGGGTGTTTTACCTATATTAGGTTGTAATAAAAATTTAAGATGTTTTGCAAGATTATATGTAGGAGAACCAATTGCACTAACAATAGCCCTTAAAGGAATATTAAATTTATGGAATTTTGGTAAACCATATAGCTTTGGTGAAATAGCTTCAGAGATAGTTAGTTTTTTTTTTATTTTCTTTATTTCCGGAATAGATAATTTAATGAGTTCTTCTTTTTTGTTGGATCTTTTGGTATTTCATGATAAGTCTCTGGTTCCAACACTTGTTCTATTTTAATGTTATAATCGTTCATATTTAATATAACAGTTGCATTACCTTTACCTGATTTTAATATTATTATATTTTCATTACGTTTAAGATAAAGCATAAAGTAAAGCACGTCGTTGACGAAAGGATAAGTTGCTCTTTGGAGGTTTTGTTTTACGTAATATGTTAACAATGTTATATCTAACTTCATTGGCATCAAAAGGTAATGATTTAATGGAGTTTTCGATATTGGAAATTATATCTTCAAAAGGTAATTCTCTTGGTGTTATCGCAAAATTTCCTCCTTTAGAAAGCGCTTGGTATTTTAAAACATTATCAGAAAGGTTTATAACTATTTTTTTTTATAATTAAAAGATGGTCTATTATTTTGTTGTTTGCAAAATTGTTGTTTTATTTTTACGTTGACACGAGAAAATTTATTTCCATAGGTTTAAACGTTTTTTGGCTGACCTTTTTCATAGTTAGCTGTCGACCGTTAGAGGGTGTTCTGATTTGTCATTTAACAATATTTAATTTTTAATGATCTAGTTATTCTTTACTGAAATTTAATTCTATAGTTGGCTTTATGCGTTTCTCAGACTGTTATATTAATACCAGACTGACGCTTATGTTTTAATTTTTCAACTTTCACAAAATTGTTTCAACATCTTTAACAATTTTAATAGATATTATCACTGACGAAGATAACTGTAAGTGTTATCGAAAAGTTTAGATTGTATAATATAAAAATACACCATTAAAAAACACAAAAAAAGTATTTTATTATGGGTAATATTGGTGAACGTATAATACATTTTCAGTTTTCATTTTAAATTACGTTATTAAATATTTTAAAATATGTTTGTGTTTTCTTCTCTATTTCATACCTATGCGAAAGTGTATACAGGGTGTCTCAACAAGACCGTTCATTAGAAGTTTATGGGGTTGTGGCCAAAATAAAAACTTGCAATTTTAGAATCAGATATAATTGATTACACTCTCTTAAACTAAAATTGTAAGCTCCTTTTTTTGTAACCGCAGGTGGTATTAAAAGTCACAGGGGTGGCCTCTATTTGATTTACACCCGGTATAATAGCATATTTTCCCTTAATTTGAGTTTCAAATAAGTATACCGTAAATTAGAAATAACGTATAATATAATTCATGTTACCTAATAGCAACATCCTTGAGGAAGTTGCCATAAAATTATTTCCTATTTATCATTGTTCGAGGGATATTCATAGGAAAATTTTTTGCAACTACATTCCCATATACAGTATACTTGTCATTAACACTTGATTCGTACATATTTAAATTTATTTAATAAACATGACATGTTATGTAATTAAATTTGCCTAGCGACCGATTTACCAAAACTAATAATTTTCCATCGATTGTTTACAGTGTAATCTTAATGTTATTGTCCTATTTTAATCAGATGACGACAAATTAGCTCATTTCATTGGATTTCTGTTTCGGAAAAAAAAATTCAGTGTAATCACGCTTAGGGTACCGAGGATGAAGAAGATTTCCGGTAATGCTCTCTCGATTAGGAATAACTTCACTTGATACGTTAAAGCATGGTTTCAAATGTTTAGTAATATCACAAGACTTCGTTGGTATATTCGAAAAATACTTTCCCGACTTGAAAACAAAATTAGTATTGCTTGTTTCCTTAATACAATACTAATTTTTTTTGAATAACAGAAAGTATTTGAATATACCGAGGAAGTCGAATGGTATTCGATCAGATTATGTCATTTATTTCTACTAACTGTACAATAAAATCAAATTATGTTATGAAATCGAAAACATCACATCGAATATACCAAATCGGGTATACCCCGTTGTTAAGGTAAACAAGTCGTGTTTTCATGAAATACGTTCGTGATTGGTTCAAATTTTGAGAATAAGCAATGCTGATTGGTTAATGTTACAGAAATATAATCATTTATACACCAATTTCCAAACTGTCTCAATGAGTAACAATTGAATTCTATAGTTTTACAGCATTAGTTAATATATATATATATATATATATATATATATATATATATATATATACAAATTTCGTTGGCAAAACATCCTCAGCGGACAAGAACCAAATCTAGTTTTATAATGCTAGTCATATCTTGGTAAAAATTAATTATACACAAAATTATGTGGGCGTAAGATTAAACTCTCTGCCTCAATGTGCAAGAACCGGATTTAGTCGTTTAAGAGTGATTATTATGATTTGGGATCAGTGATTTTGTAATGATACCTTCTCAATCTTCGTTGAAAGAAAAGTAGTTAGGTTAAGACTGGAAGTGTTACTGAACCTTTTGTCACCGCAATTCGAGCCCCGCGCGTTGGGGACTAAATTTTAATGGAGCTGCTCAAATTCATAACGTATTGAATAAGTTAGAAAAATTATTATTTACCCAGGTTAGCTCTTTAATGTGTGATTGAAATGTAATTATAAACTATATTGAATATGAATTGTTTAAATACTGGCAAAACAAGAAAAAATCCGAATTTTACTTTTAGGAAGCTTCAAACTTATTTCCAATGTAAATTATTGATACAATCATATACAATTTCTATTAGAAATTAATCCTGTCCACTTCAGGTAAGGTGCCTTTAGTTCAAATTGTGGAATGAGTTTCTCAATATCACCTTATGTAAATCAGTGTAAGTATAAATTCAATCTTGAACTCTGCCAAAGGTTATTAATATTTAATTTAATACAAAAATTCAATGCTACTGCAAATACAATCAGTTTTATAATTTGTTTCTTAAATCTTCTGATATAATGCTATTATAATAATTTATCGATTCATATAAAGTTCTATTTAACTTTTTAGTTGTATTAATTTAATTGAATCAATCTTTCACCTATAATCTTAAACATTCATTCAAATTTGAATTAATCAAGGTACTTTGTATTGATAATTCATACACGATTGTGTATGATTTTCTGCTTAAGGGACAATGACAAATTTCAGTGTTAAATTATACCTTTTATTTCATACCAATACATTATAAACAAATAAACTCTTAGTTACCGTAACTGTAAGCATGTCATAACTCCCTGGGGAGTTATAGTAGGAAATTATAGATCTATAGCTCCCTCTAATGTATTTTGACAAATATTTGCAAGCTTGTCAGTTGATACATCCATGGTAACAATGCCTACTTAATTTTTAAGCGTTCGTTTAATTTTAATAACCAACTAAATTTCGTTGTCATATTCCATTTATAATGAAATGTGAAATAAAATTATTTATCTATCCGATGAGTTATGTACGTTAGTAACCTCGGGCATCTTATAATTCCTCGGGATTAACGTCCCTCGAGATTGCAATCCGTTGCCCTCGGTAATTAACAACGTCATAACTCCCTTGATACATAAATAACTATTGATCACTTAAAAACAAAATAATTGGGGTAATGAAAATGTTGTATTAATTTATTGTGTATTAACTGCCCGGAATGTCATGTCACAACCAATTTAAATATATCTGGAATTCTTACCACCATTACCTAGGTTAGACTGCCTTTTTGTCCAACTTAATATAATGGTGCCCTCTACTTTAATTTGTACCACATAGAATTAGTTTGCAAATGAAACTTTAAGTACAATTGTAACAAATTTATTAGATGATGTCATAGACAAATACATTGTAATTTCTTATATAGCCCTGTAATCTAGATACGAGTACATATAAATTCAAAGGACCAGCGCTGACACTCGCAACAGTGACTTACTCAATCAAGTATATTAATAATGAATATTAAAAATTTTTTCGATATTCATTATTAATTTCTCCAGTAATAGTATATCTAAAACAAAGTGCTGTACAATAATGTTCCAATCTCTTTGAACTTTGATTGACTCTTAACTAATCAGTCTCTTTCCTTTTCAGTGATACACACTTACACTCTTTAATTACGAACTGTGTACACGTGTGATCGCTTGCAGGTCTAAGGGAAGTATATTTCAGTTTTACTATACAATTTAAAAAAAAAACTGTCCCAATTCGCTATGCATTTACATAAATTGTTTAGTACTCATTTTCTTGTTTAGTAAAGTTACAGGCTTAATTACAGTTCAATCAATTTTTCGAAACTGCCAGTTTTATTCAATTAACTACGAAGCATTTTAATTCACTATTTACTTAATTAATTTTAGAAATAACTTATAGACTGATATATTCGTTGGTTCCCTTGAAGGGTAATGGGTTAAATATGCTTATTTTTGTTAAGCATTCAGTTGTCTGACTTGAATGCACTACACAATATTTACCACTTGGTCAGGTCTCTTAATATGACTTTAGGCGCTTTTAAGTCCAATATTCAACCTCTAATTGATTTAAACAACCTTGTATTTAATGTTTGTCGGTGAAAAACTTTCAATTTTAACTGATTTTAGAATTTTAAACTAACATTCACAATCTTATTCCCCCCTCAAAATTATTTTATACATCTTACCTCCAAAAGCGTAGGAATATATTCAACCTCCTATGATATCAAAGTAAGCATGTCATATGATCCAAAAGTTTCTAAATTTGGATGGGCTTGCTCAAATTTTACTTCCTTATGTTTCCTATATAATTCTCAAAATAAAAATGAATCTCTGATTTAATAACTTTTATAAGACGTAGATATCCTAATTTAAATGAACTAGGTTTTTGAATCCGCCCTAAGACGTAGTCGCAGTTGAAAATGTTTTTGCAAAATTAAAATAGTACGCGAAAGTAATATGTAAAATTAATAAATTGTTTTTATTAAACAAAACACGGCCTTTCAAACGATGCTTAAATTTTTTGATATCATAATAATTCTTATTCATTTTCGTATTAATTTCATTGGCTGCCACTTTTTACAACTTCCAATTTAACTTAAATCAAGGTTATAGCAGTGACGGTTACCTTTTACATCTTCTAAATTGGATTCCAAATTTATTATTGACGCAAATACTAATTCATGGTTCGTTTAAAACTATTCGGTAATTTAAGATGTTAATATATAAACTGATTTGGAACTTAAGTATATGATCTACGTTATATTTACACAAAATGTTCTTATACGTTTGCATTTTATTTTCAACCCTTTCAGTGGCGTAGTTTAATTCTATGTGAATTTGTGTTATGAGATTCATGTTTACATATCAATAATTTTTACTAAGTAAATAAACACTAATTGAATAACAAAATAAACTTAAAACCTTTTCTTATTAATAAAAAATAAAAATAGTTCTCAATTCAAATGCTTATTTAATTCTTTTTCAATCGATATAAAAATTCCCTGCACTTAAACGTAATAGTTATTTAAATTTTCAAAGTGTTTTTGTTAAATACTGTTTCTATTCACATTTTATATTTTTTTTAAATCAAGATAGCTCATGTTAGACTTTACAAAACAATTACACTTCACTTATTTATAATTTAATTTGTAGTAAAGTTTCCCATTTAATAAACTATTTTGATTTTGAGTCTTTAATTAGCATTGAAATTATCTTTCTGAAACAAAACGAAAGGTTATCTCATTCAAGAGAGGGTTGACTAGATTCTCACGATACGAGAGTGTCATGAAAATTGTTTTCTTGAGTCAATGGTGTACGCAAAAAATTGCCCTGATGGGAAACTCCTGGATAAATGGGTGTTCGAAAAAGTGTTGCACAGGTTTATTGCTACACGAAACATTGCTCATCTGAAACATAATAAAGCAAGACCGGCAACTGGCCATGGAAGAAAGTGAGTTCCGTACCTTAGGATCGGTAATCGAAAATCCTCATAGAAGCTCAAGAGTAAGCCGAATTCTTAAGAATTACAAGTTTAACCCATTCCACATCGAGCTTCATCAACATTGGTACGGTACTGATTTTCAACGACGCATTGACTTTTGTACATGGGCTCTTGAGCGAGTTGGAGATCAAAAACGTTTTTTCAACTTCGTTTTGTTTACCGACGAATCAACTCTTCATAATAATGGTCGTAACTTCCATTATTATGATACAGAAAACCATCACAATCGGTGGAGTTTAAGTGTGTTTGGTGGAATAATTCGCGATTACATAATAGGGCCTTATTTTTTTATGGGCACCTGAATGATATAGCATTTTTAAGGTTTTGGAAAGAGACCGTTGCATTCTGCTTGAGAACCTCCATCTAAATATTAGAAGAAGAACATGGCTTCAACTAGACGGCGCTCTTTGCCATTTTCAACACTGAGTCCGAAATTTTCCTAATGGAAATGGATACAAATGAATCGGAAAAGGTATTCCATTAAACTGGCCAGTTCGATCCCCGATCTTACTTTCCTTTTATGGGGATTTGTTAAGAATATTGTGTACAAAAGTTCTCTTACCATTGCCGATTATATGAATACGACAATTACAAATGCGTTCGCATCACACCAAACATACTGCAGAATGTCAGATCATTTGATGGGAGAAATCAGGCTTTTTATCTAAGAAAACGGAGATCATGTCGAATATGTACTATAATATTTTTGTATTGGTCTTTAGCTTTTGTAGTTTTATATCAACACATGTTTTTTTTATACTAATTACGCTAAATTGTATATTAATCTTGTATTAGCACAGTTAGGTTGAATTTATAATTATTTGCCAAAAGAAAATTTCAAAAGCCATTTCGATTGAATATTCACTGTGAAAAATGTCGGGTTATGTCACAAATACTAAAAATATTTGTAATATTTGTAAAATACATATTTAAATTTACCAATTCCAATCCAATATATGGTTTCTTGAGGACACACGTTTGTTTACAAGTAGATTAAAAAAAAACATCCAAAAAGCCGTTTAATTTGCAAAATAGTTTCTAGTCTTATATTCTCGGACTAGTCATGATAAAAGTAGATTAGAACAACAGAAATTTGTTTTTCAATATAGGCCCTTGCTTTTCAATACAAGTATTACATCGTTTCAATAAAACCTTTAACCCATTACAAAAATATTTTTTTGGTTTGCTCGAAAAATGGCTTTCAACAGCCGCTATAAGTTCATCATCGTTCCTAAATGTTCTTCCCAAAAATAGTCACTGGGCTAAATCTGGACTGTAAGGTAGATGATCAATTTCTACAAAGCCACATTTAGCAACGGTAGCTTTTGAAAGTCTTGACTTATGGGCTGGTGCATTATCATGAAGCAGCAGGGCACTTCGCGTTTGTTTTCCGCGTCTTTTCAGTTTAATTACATCTCTGAGGCGATGCAATAAGCTTGCGTAATACTCTCCTGTAATTGTACCACCCTTCTACAGATAATCAATCATTAAAATTCCTTGGCAATCCCAAAAAACAGTTACCATTGTTTTTCCTGCAGAAAGGGCGACTTTACACTTTTGTGAGGACTAGAACCCCTAATATGCCACTACACCCAAGTTTCATCTCCGGTGACAAGTCGATTGATAATTAAATATGTTTCGTCCCCACAAAGCGCCAAAAATTCTTCACACTTCACCATTCGAGTAAGCATTTGAAAAGGCGTAGGCATTCGTTGAACCCATCTCGCACTGACCTTTGTCATGCCAAGGTAATCGTATAAAATTTTGAAAACTGTGGTTTCTGAAACTACTAATAAAGACGCTAATTGTCGCTTATTTAATCTTGCATCTTCCAATACCAAACACTTGGTTTTTTCAATAATATCCGAAGTGATCATGTCAACAGGCCGACCTGGACGGGGATCATCATCTAGTGATTCTTGGCCATGTTTAAACAATTATCCACGTATACAATCAACATTTCTTCACGGTTAACTTTTCGAGATTTTCCTTGATTTGTAAGAAACTTTATAACAGCTCGATATTCAAGTTTGTCCATTTTGGGATGTTACAGCACAAACTGATACTAGAACTGATAATGCTGCAATTGTTTTGTAAATTGTCAAACACGATACCGTGGCATATGTGATTTAAAACCAATAAAATGAAAAATTACATTAACATTGTAAACTGCCTAGCCCGGGAATATAAAAACGATCCCTCGTATACCGTATTTTTATTGTGCAGCTGGTTGTAGTAGCAGAAGTAGAAGCATAATGAACGTATTTTTAAGAAATCCTACTTTTTACATAAAAAAGGAGTTTGAGGTTTGTTGGCACAATGATTATTAGTTTTTAAATTGAAGGTGCATGAAGTTTACACGTTTTTTTAAGTTTGAAGTTAGATAAAATCGAGCCTTAAATATCTCGTAGCATATGATGACGGTCGTTTGTAGTCCAAATTTTATTAGATTTTATCTACAAGTTACATAGTTATTCAGCTTTTGCAAACCTCTGTATTTTTCAATAAAGAATGAAATATTGTACAAATGATAAGACTTAGGTATAGGGAACTCTGAATAAACATGAATTGGAATCGAGTATAGAATTCAAATTTGCTAAAAAAAATTGGACGTTCCTGTTTAAAAAAATATAAGTTTGTGAAATGAACGTTTTGGATCACCCTGTATATTTCAATATATCTTTAAAGATGCGTACGTACATATAGAGAAATTTTTTTACAAAGTTTACTGTTTTCCCCAAAACGACCGAGGCGTTACAGGTGGCCCACCCTGTATAATTACTAATACATAAACTTTATAACTGTGATCAAATCAACTATGGGCCAACTGCTCTTATCTATAAAGAAGTCTAAACCAAATTTTGCCTTCTGCTTAACTAAACTGAAGGTGTTTTTCGCCTGCGTGAATGTGTTGCGTAGCAATGAAACAATTTAGCGCAAAAGTATTCAATTGTGTATAGATACAACATTTAAAAATATGCTTTTATTATGCAGGGTCCGCCTTTGGGAGCTGATCCTATGAGTATCTGCTAAACCAAACTTACTATAATTTTGAAAATTTGGTGACAGGGTAATGATGTTAGGGCTAACTCATCTAAAATATTTTCACGTTCGTACCACTTCCGGTTATACCGGAAGTCGGTATTAGTCGCTTATTTTAAATGGAACACCCGTATATTAATGCATTTTTGGATTCTACGTCGAATTTTAAGGTAAGTTTTTAAATAAACTAGATACGAAATTTCAGTCGTTTTAAAAAAACATTTTTCTAAAAAAATTGACAGATGCGGTCTTAGTAATAACTAGTTAATTGTTCTGTTCCTGTCAAACAATTTGAATAAAACTTTTAGGTATTGTAGGCAAAGGTTTATTGCAACAGTCTGCAAAAATGACATTTGTATTTTTCATAAAAATAAAATTATGAATGTCTAAACTTGACTATCAAAAATGCAAGTTACTCAAAAAATCAAATGGAAACCCTATTTTTATTACTCAGATCGATTTAACGTCAAAAATTAAGGTAAGTTTGTTTAAAACTTTATTTGCCTAAACGTAACAGTTTCATACTTATTATCAAAAAGTCCCAATTTTAAACTTTGTGATAAAATGAGCTACATACTTAAATCTAGTATTTCTTGTTCGTGGTCACCATGGAAACCAAATAATTGAGAAATGAAATAAAGAAAAATATTTGAAAAAGTTACCGTAAAAATTATAAAATTGATAATTTTGTGATTCAAAAGTCGTTTTGACAAATAGAAATTTTCTAAGTCATTTTTCAAATTCGATATACAACATAAGTGTAAAAATTTAATACTTTATGAGTAAATCGAAAAACTACTTTTTACTGCGGAGGTAGTAACTACATAGTACTTATCAGTGCATTCTTACACGATAAAGTCGCTTATTTAGTATTTCTTGCTGGTGATCAAATGTAAATTAATTTACAATAAGTGTTCAAAATGTTGCCCGTTAGACACAAGCATTGTTGAACCCGTCTTATAACGGCTTCATTTGTAGCCCTTTGAATTTCTTGTGGAGAAAGAGAATTGAAGGCATTTTGCACTCTTGCAATGCAATCTTCTCTAGTCGTTAGTGATGTAGCATAAACAATATTTTTAATTCGACCCAAAGGTAAAAATCCATTGGCGTAAGATCAGGTGACCTAGGTGGCCATGGAAAGGGACCATTATTGGCAAACCAACGATCTTCAAAATTTCATAAGGTTTCATGGAAACAGCGTTGGTGTTGTGAGGGGCGCACGTCTTGTTGGTACCATAAATTTTCCTTTCTAGATTTAATCGGGGTTGAATTCGAGTGTTTAATATCTCAAGATAATTTTCTCCTAGAAATTAAATTTATAATCATAAATCGCAATAATCAACTATTTTAAACCTCTCAAATTTTCGTTGTAAAATACACATCAAAGATTTCGTTATTCCGAATAGCACAAAATACGCTAAATTCCAAATTTCCTGAAAATGGAATTCGCGAGTTGGATTGCTATTTTCGTTATTCCAGTAATGCGAGTTTCGGCGATTAAATATGCCATTTTTCGTAAATTTAGATTCGTCCGTCCATATATTAGTCAAAAATTAGGAATTTCTTGTATTTTGAGCAAAATTGTTTTACAAAATTCGATACGTTTCAAGAAATCCGCTTCTTTCAAATGTTGAACTAATTGTAAACAGTATGGTCTAAACTTATGTTTCTTAAGAATTCTTCTGATAGTTGTTGGTGTTAAGCCAATATCTGTTTTCGCGTCGTTTATGGAATTACAAGGATAGGCACGGAAATATCCTAAAGTTATAACTTCATTCTGTTCGTTATCAATAGCAGTTTTTTTGCGAGGCGCAGAGTGTTTAAATGTGCCAAACTGTTCCAAATTTTGAACCACACGTCTTATTGTATCTGCTGATGGTCGGGGGCGCTCAGGATAGCGTTCGATAAATGTTCTTACTGTTCGTTTGACATTCTCTGTGAATTAAAATTAAATTCAAATAATCTGTATTAGAATATTCAAGTCGAGCCATTTCATCAAGAAAACACAAACTGTCAACAATTTCATTAAATTATTGACTACACAAAAAAACAAAATAAATAAGCGTCTTTATCGTGTAATGATGCGCTCATAAGTATGTATTACCTCCGCAGTAAAAAGTAGTTTTTCGATTTACTCAAAAGTATTAAATTTTTACACTTATGTTGTACATCGAATTTGAAAAAATGACTTAGAAAACTTCTACTTGGCAAAAATGGCTTTTGAATCACAAAATTTTCAATTTTTACAATTTTTGCAGTAACTTATTCAAATATTTTCTTTATTTCAATTCTCAATTATTTGGTTTCCATGTAACAACCTTTTTTGTGGTTGTACAAAAAATACGTTAAAACTTCTACTTGGCAAAATGGCTTTTGAATCACAAAATTTTCAATTTTTACAATTTTTGCAGTAACTTATTCAAATATTTTCTTTATTTCAATTCTCAATTATTTGGTTTCCATGTAACAACCTTTTTTGTGGTTGTACAAAAAAATACGTTAATCTAAAATCATTAATTTATTTGGCATAATATTAGAAAAGTTTTAATTATTATTATGTAGAATTGAAAACTGGCAACTTAAATTGCATTTTCTAGAACAAATCTTTTGGGTGTAATATTACATAAATAGTTTTAGTTCCTTTCTTAAAAATTGGATTTATATTATTGTATTCGCGCAAGCGTGAATATATATATACTTGAGTTATGCAGAAAGCTTTGGGTAATTCAGTTAATGCTGACTGTTAACAGCAATAAGAATGATTTTTACTTAATTTTTTATATAGTGTGCCATCATATTTTGATGGTAAGTTTGTTTTTTCTCATTATATTTTAGCTAAAGCCTTTGCTTTTTAGGCACAATTTTTTTACCACATTATTTTTTTACAACATTATTTTTTTCCACATTATTTTTTGTTAATTACTCACTTTTAAGTACGCCTTTTTTATTCATTGAACTTGTATTCGTAATAATCTTTAATGGGAAGAATACAATACGTATTGGATTGAAAATTTCTACAAACACATAGTTAATCGAGTTATTACAAGACTCGCAAGGATGTTGTGAAACGCTATCTTACTAGTTGACATTTCCGTATCCAAAAGAACACTGGAACCATTATACAGAGGTATTTATATAGTAGTGAATTTTTTAGTTTTTAAGCTTAGCTTTAAAACCTTTTCTTTCTCTCCTTATTATCCATAAATTTGGTAATAAACTTTATTGCATATTGTTATTTTTGTTATTATTAGAAAGCATTTAATGTTCATTAAATAGGTTTTGTTATTCCTGTCAAAGATAACATGGTGCCGAGAATTCATTTAATTATATTTTATAATTTTTTTACATTGCATTTTAGTAATTAAAGAAATGAAAATAACTAAACAGGTGAGAAACAAGACGCATTTCAGGTAGGTTAATCAGAGCTAAATTAGAACCCTCCCTATCTCAATCTACTGATGAGCCAGCGGACATTATCAATTAAATTGTGCTTATTATTACAATTTAATTTTTTTATACTTTGGCTTAAGTTAAAGCATTGCTACAAGTGGCGCCCGAGCAGGGACTTGAAATTTATTACTTGACTTTGATTTTTATTGCTTGAAATTTATTGTTTTTATTCATTTGTGTTAATGTTAGACTGGGGCTCGAAAAAGGGGCCTGAATTGCTGTCGTTTCTAATGTTAGTTGTTTTCATTTTGGTTTGTTTATGTAAAGTTGACATAATTTTAAGGAGTGTTACGGTTTATTGTTTTACGCTTGGTCTTTTATGTGTTTTTATAAGGAATTTATTGAATGTGTTATATAATATGTTACGATGTCAACTGTAAATTATTTAGTTGATGTTCTTTATAGTGATGAATTACTTGTCGAATTACAGTATAGGAATGTAATTGGAGCAGAAGCGTTGACTGTAGTAGAAGCGTAAAATTTTAAGACGTTTGTTAAATGCAGAAAAGATCAATCCAAATTTACTTGATTCATACCCGAAGTGCGATATAATTCAAACAGTAGAATTGGAATTATTGAAGGAAAAGTTAAATCATATTCAGTCTTCAATTAAACTTTTAAACATAAGCCATCGAAATCAGAATATCTTAGACTACACACCGATTATTACATATTTTGAAACGGTTGAATTATATTACGTTTGATGATGAAATCTTATATTTACATGATCAATTGTTGACTTTATGTAATGAATCGTTAGAATTAATTGAATCTATAAATGAAAATATTGAATTAAATAATGATGTTTCAAATTTAGATACTTCTAATATTTCGTTGTCACAAAATGATCCTGTTAATACTTCAGTTAATATTCCAACAGAAGATTTTTCAAAATTAATAGATAACTTGCAAATTTCAAAAGGTTTTGTTCCTGTATATAAATTAAATTTAAAGTTTAATGGTAGTGAGAAAGAAGTTTTTACATTTATTCAAAGATGTGAGGAGCTAATGATTGCTCGAAATATTTCTAGGAAGGAAATGCTTTTATCAGGTGTTGATTTATTTGCAGGGAAAGGTTTGGTTTGGTATAGGGCAGTTAAACCGTTTTTGCAGACTTGGGATGATCTTATTACTAAATTAAAAGCGACTTTTACCGGAAGGACATGACGAAGTTTTGTTAGATGATATTAAAAATCGTAAACAGGCTTTTGATGAAATTCCAACCCTTTTATTTCTGAAATGGTTAATTTATTTTCTCAATTAGAGATTCCTCCTTCGGAAGGTGAACAATTAAGGATTATAATGAAAAATTTACAACCTTGGTTTGCTACTCAATTAGCCCTTGTTAGTGTAAATGATATTTTTCATTTAGTAGATTTGTGTAAAAATTACAACAAGTGAAAGCTCAGAATTCTAAATTCAAATTTAATTCTTATTCAGATTCACAAAGGCAATCTGATTATAAGCCTTCTTCGGCAGTGAAACAAAATATTAAACCTAAAGTCCATTTTTCAGGTATTAAACCAAAAATATGAATTCTACTTTTACAACTCCAAAAATTAATACAGCTAAGTCTTCGACAACATGCTTTAAATGTAGACAGTTGGGTCATACCTTTCACACCTGTGATAAGGGTGATGATAGAATCTTTTGTTTTAGATGTGGTTATTCCAATGTTACTTTTTCTAATTGTCCGAGGTGTAAATTTTCAAAAACTTGTAAATGAAGAGTGTTCCGTTAGTCGACACATTTCTTATGATTTTCAGAGGCTGACAAGCATGTTTTTAACAGTGGTTGATTACTGTTAAGGAATTTTTTGGAACTTCGAAAAATTGTTCTAAATTTGTAGAGAAGAATGATGATGTTAGACCTTTTATTAATGTAAGGATTTTTAATGAGAATTTTATTGCTTTATTAGATAGTGGAGCTACCGTGACAATTTTAGGTAAGCCTGCTTTATATTTGATTGATAAATATGATTTAAAATTAAATAGGAATTCGCCTTTTTCATCATTGGTTATTGCTGATGGTTCTTCACAATCCATTTTGGGGAGTGTTGATTTATCTTTGACTATTAATGGTATTACTAAAACTATTTCTGTTATTGTTTCTGAATTTATTACTACTGCAATTACTTTGGGGGTAGATTTTTGTCGTTTATTTGAAATTAAAGCTGATTTTGGTGAAAATTCTTTTGTTGCAAACTCTGCGGAGACAACTTTTCTATGATTAAGAGTATTGATGATCTTAATAATAACCAAGTTTTTGAATTAAATCAAGTTATTGACCTTTTTAAAACCTTATCAACTTCAAAGTTAGGTAAGACAAATAAAATTTTTCATTCAATTAATACTGGTGATGCCGTACCAATTAAACAACGTTATTTTCCATTATCTCCTGCTATGCTGGAGCATGCGAACAGAGAAATTGATGATATGTTAGAGCAAGGAATTATTAAACCCAGTTCTTCTCCTTGGAATTCTCCAATGGTTTTAGTTAAAAGAAGTCAGGTGATTTTAGAGTTTGTTTTGATGCTAAGAAATTAAATTCTGTTACAAAAAGATGCTTACCCTTACCATTTTTAAACGATATTTTGGATAAATTAAGAGATGCTCGTTATTTAACTTCAATTGATTTAAAGAAAGCTTTTGGCAAATACCTTTAGACGCTGAGAGTTGTGAAAAACTGCTTTTACTGTTCCACGTAGAGGATTATTTGAGTATACTGTTATGCCCATGGGACTTACAAATGCACCCAGTACATTACAACGATTTATGGATTCCATTTTAGGACATGATTTATCTCAATCAGTTTTTGTTTACTTAGACGATATTATTATTTTTTCGAGTACATTCAAGGAACATGTTGCGATTTTAAGAGAAGTTTTTAAAAGGCTTAAGGATGCCCAATTGAATATTAATTTAGATAAATGTGAATTTTGTAAACCTCGTTTATCATATTTAGGCTTTGTTATTGATAAGAATGGTCTTCACACCGATCCTTCAAAGGTGGAAGCTATTACTCAATTTCCTCAACCACATACTTTTACAGAAGTTAAACGTTTTATTGGAATGTGTTCTTGGTATCGACGTTTCATTCATGATTTTTCCACTATTTTATCTCCGATTAATAATTTATTGAAAGGTAAGAAGAAATCTCAGAAAGTTTTATGGAATGACGAAGCGAATGATTCATTTTTAAAAATTAAATCTTTATTAGTTAATGCTCCTATTTTAGCGAGCCCTGATTTTTCTAAAACATTTTATTTACAGTGTGATGCATCTAATTGTGGAGTTGGATGTGTATTAACACAAGGTGTCGGAGAGGAGGAAGTTGTTATTGCCTATGGTTCTCGTACTTTAAACAAAGCCGAGCAAAATTATTCAATTACAGAACGTGAGTTACTTGCAGTTATTTTTGGTATTCAAAAGTTTAGACCTTATATTGAAGGTACCCATTTTAAAGTTATTACTGATCATCATTCATTGATTTGGCTCAATAATTTAAAAGATCCTTCTGGTAGATTAGCCAGATGGAGTGTTAAACTTCAACAATTTGATTTTGAAGTCATTCATCGTAAAGGTAAATTAAATGTAGTTCCTGATGCACTTTCTAGAGCACCTTTGGAAGTTAGTTCTTTAGAATTTTCTATTGTCGATTTAGACGATTGGTATAAGAAAATGTTAGCCAACGTTTTTAAAAATCCTGAATTATTTCCTAATTGGAGAGTTGAAGATAATAAACTCTACAAATTTATTTCTAATGATTTAAACATCGAATCGAATTTAGTGGAATGGAAATTAGTTGTTCCGAAATCTTTAAGGAAAGATATTTTACGAAAATTTCATGATGATCCTACATCATCACATTTTGGGGTTTTAAAACTTTTCAAAAATTAAAGAATTTTATTACTGGCCAAAAATGAAGTCAGATATTTCGAAATATATTAGGAATTGCAATGTTTGTAATCGGAGCAAGTCTTCACAATTTAATCATTATGGTTTTATGGGTAAAGAGAAAAATGTTTCTTATCCTTTTCAATGTATTTCTATTGATTTAGTGGGTCCTTTTCCTAGATCGAAGAGTGGAAACACAGTATTATTAGTTATTTGTGATTGGTTTACTAAATTTACTTTGATTCACCCTATGCGCAGTGCTACTGCTAAAAGAATTTGTCAATATATTGAGAATTATGTATTTCTAGTATACGGTGTTCCTCAAATTTGTATGGTGGACAATGGTCCTCAATTTAAAAGTTCACAATTTAAAAATTTAATGAGTTTTACAAAGTTCAATCCGTTTGGTTTAATGCAAATTATCACCCTCAAGTAAATTTTGTTGAGAGAGTTAATAAAGTAGTAGGTATTGCAATTAGATCTTATATTCAAGATGATCACAAGGATTGGGATGTTGAAATTCACAAAATTGCGCATGCTATTCGTAACGCTGTTCATGAGTCTACGAAATTTTCACCTTCCTTTTGGCGTTTGGTCGGACAGTTCCGATTTCTGGAGATTTTTATGGTCGACTAAAGGATTTCAAAGAGGATGATTTATTTATTACTAACCGTGAACAATTAGTTCAAGATTTAAATGAACTTTCACCTATTTTTAAACATGTTAAACAAAATTTACATGCAGCTTACGAAAGAAATTCAAAATCTTACAATTTGCGACGTCGTCCGTTGAAATTAAATGTTGGCGATTTAGTTTGGAAAAGAATTTTACTTTATCAGATGCGACTAAAAATTATAGTCAAAAGTTAGCTCCAAAATTTATTGAAGCGAAAGTTATTGAGGTGGTAGGTCCAACTACGTACCGATTGGCCACCTATTGATAATAAACCCTTAGGTGTTTTCATGTTAAGGATTTAAAACCTCATTAGTTCTTATTTTTTTTTCGAATCCTTTTAATTATTTTTATTCTAGTATTTTTACATTCTGGTTTTCTTATTTATATTTTTAATTATTTTGATAATTTTTCAAAATAATTTTATTTTGTGCTTATTTCGCACATTATTTTATTTTATATTGTTGTGGCTTTGCAAACCACTTAATTATTTTTTACATTTGTTAGCATGATTTTTGCTACACTTGTTTAGCACGATGGTTGATATTTAGATCCCATTGTGTGATTGAATTGCCGACTTTGTGGGACATTAGTTCTCAGGCAGATTATCTTTCTTTATTGGATTTTCCATTTGCTATTGTTACAATAGTAAAATTGAAGATAACTATTTTGAGTTTACCTCTGATCGTTAATTTGACGTGTAAACTCTTTACCATGGATAAGAAAACTAGTAATGCTTCTATACATTTTTATTTTTTGATTGATTTAATTATTTTATTTTTCCTGATTTGTGTAGTGTTACTATTCTTGGACGGTGCTTGAGGACTTCGGTTCGCCTCGTGTCAACCTCGATTAGTTCACTTCCTGATTATGACGTTTTGGTAGTTTTAGGAGGGGATTGTTGTGTTCGTAAGAGTGCATCATCTTTCTCTTTGCTATCTCACCTAGATTTCGATTTATTTATAAATTGTGCGTGTTAGTTAGGGTATGTTGAGTTTTGGACGATGACTGTGGAACAACATGAAACCTGAATCTCGTGAAGGGTAGAGTGGCCTCTTGTTCTCCACGACGAAGCATCCTGAGCTAATTTGCCAAGAAAATAGTCGTTTCTTAGGTTTACCGAATTTGACTTACTTATCGAACGTGACTGTGGTAGTTGTGTTATGTACCTAGGAGGCTTGGTTTGAGACCACCGGGGTAGGGTAATTGAACCGCTCTCTCTCGACCTCAAATCTCGCGATTATTTATTGTTAGTCCGCAAGGATTTTTTAATACTTATACTCGAGTAGAGTGGCGTTTAGCCTTGATTTTTATGAAGTTGCACGATGACCGTTTCCGGGTTCTCTGCCCACTGTCCCTTCAGGTCATGGTAGGTTACGGTTTCCGTTCGTTTTACCTTAGAATCAAATTTTTTTACCGGATACTCATTTTGTTCTTCTGATGGTGGTTTGCTTCACTAACCCCACCAGTTAAAGTTTTTACTTTATTTAAGGTTTCGGGTCCTTGATTCTCGACTAGTGGCGTGTGCGGGTGGTAGCGCGTCATTAGCTTTTTTGGTGTTGCGAGGGGTCTTTCCTGACCAACGTCACCACATTTTCCGTACGTCTTCGTACATTTTCTTGTTATTTTTTAAATATTGCTTATATTTTAATTAGCTTAACATTTTGTATGTTTTTAATTTTAATAATTCATTTATTAGATTAGTGTTTGGAATCTCCGCTTTGGTGATCTCCGAGTCCAAATTTTAAGAGGGGGTGTGTAACAACCTTTTTTTTGTGGTTGTACAAAAAAAAATACGTTAATCTAAAATCATTAATTTATTTGGCATAATATTAGAAAAGTTTTAATTATTATTATGTAGAATTGAAAACTGGCAACTTAAATTGCATTTTCTAGAACAAATCTTTTGGGTGTAATATTACATAAATAGTTTTAGTTCCCTTTCTTAAAAAATTGGATTTATATTATTGTATTCGCGCAAGCGTGAATATTATATATACTTGAGTTATGCAGAAAGCTTTGGGTAATTCAGTTAATGCTGACTGTTAACAGCAATAAGAATGATTTTACTTAATTTTTATATAGTGTGCCATCATATTTTGATGGTAAGTTTGTTTTCTCATTATATTTTAGCTAAAGCCTTTGCTTTTAGGCACAATTTTTTACCACATTATTTTTTTACAACATTATTTTTTCCACATTATTTTTTGTTAATTACTCACTTTTAAGTACGCCTCTTTTTATTCATTGAACTTGTATTCGTAATAATCTTTAATGGGAAGAATACAATACGTATTGGATTGAAAATTTCTACAAACACATAGTTAATCGAGTTATTACAAGACTCGCAAGGATGTTGTGAAACGCTATCTTACTAGTTGACATTTCCGTATCCAAAAGAACACTGGAACCATTATACAGAGGTATTTATATAGTAGTGAATTTTTAGTTTTAAGCTTAGCTTTAAAACCTTTTTCTTTCTCCTTATTATCCATAAATTTGGTAATAAACTTTATTGCATATTGTTATTTTTGTTATTATTAGAAAGCATTTAATGTTCATTAAATAGGTTTTGTTATTCCTGTCAAAGATAACATGGTGCCCGAGAATTCATTTAATTATATTTTATAATTTTTTTTACATTGCATTTTAGTAATTAAACAAATGAAAATAACTAAACAGGTGAGAAACAAGACGCATTTCAGGTAGGTTAATCAGAGCTAAATTAGAACCCTCCCTATCTCAATCTACTGATGAGCCAGCGGCATTATCAATTAAATTGTGCTTATTATTACAATTTAATTTTTATTATACTTTGGCTTAAGTTAAAGCATTGCTACATCCATGGTGACCACGAACAAGGAATACTAGATTTAAGTATGTAGCTCATTTTTATCACAAATTTTAAAATTGGGGCTTTTTGATAATAAGTATGAAACTGTTACGTTTAGGCAAATAAAGTTTTAAACAAACTTCCTTAATTTTGACGTTAAATCGATCTGAGTAACAAAAAGAGGGGTTTCCATTTGATTTTTTGAGTAACTTGCACTTTTGCACCTATTAGAGATATATGAGTTCTCTCCATAACTAATTGCTGAGAATCATATACGCCCACATCCTATCTGACCATCGACGAACAACTGTTATCTTTTCGCGGGCGTTGCAGTTTCAGAATGTATATTCCAAACACGCCGGCCAAATATGGGGTTAAAATTGTCATGGTTTGCGACTCCAGTACCAAGTACATGATTGATGCAAGTCCTTATCAGGTAAAGGCACACCAACTGGTGGTGTTCCATTGGCCACTCACTATGTCAAAGAACTAACCAAAAGCGTCCATGGTAGCAATAGGAACGTTACAATGGACAACTGGTTTACCTCAATAAATTTAGCCGATGAATTGTTAAAGCCACCTATAATCTTACTCTTGTAGGAACAATACAAAAAATAAAAGAGAAATTCTCAAGAGATTTTAAAAATAGTGACAGTAGACCCGGCACATCAATGTTTTGTTACGACCAAAGTAAAACACTAGTTTCTTACGTACCAAAAGAAATAAAGTGGTGGTGTTACTATCCACCATGCATGATGCTCCGGTATTAAATGCTACTACAGGTAAACCAGATACAGTGAATTTTCACAATGAAACTAAAAGTGGGTAGATACCTTCGACCAGCTGTGCAGCAATATGAACTGTGGACGCAAAACCAGGCGCTGGCCATTGGCTATATTATATGACATATGGCGTCAATAAACTCTTATGTTATTTATTGTCACAATATCTACAAAATAAGTAAGAAACCTATGTCTCGTCAAGATTTTATGTTGAAATTAAAAGATGGATTGATTAGACCTTGGCTGGAAAAAAGAGAAAATATACCAACTTTGCACCGCCCACTCCGCCAAAATATCTCCAAAATTCTGAAGTGCCTGAGCAAAGACCTATTCAAGGGGAAAAGAAACGTAAAGCTTGTTCTATTTGCCCAAGCCATCTTCGCCGGATGACCACAACTTTACAGTGTAATCGCCCGATTTGTGGACAACACCGCTTAGACATATGTGTTTTGTGTAGTGATCAGTGAAATTTTATTGAGTTTTTTTAATTTTATTTTCTTGTGTATATCTCCTAAATATTGTTTTTGATTTGTCTTTAATAAAAAAGAATTTGTAAAAAAATTCAGATCTTTATTCTAAGGTAGTAAATTTTATGAATGTCTGGTAACTACGTATAGGAAAATAAGTCTGGTGTTCTAGGGTTAAATTGAAAGTATCTCAGAAATTAACGATTCTAGCTATAGGGAGTGCTTAATAAAAATGAAAGAACATAAAGTGTATTTTCACTTTTTAAAATAAAATACAGGGTGTTTCATTTGAAAAAATTGACAAAATCATATGTTCGAGTTTTGGCTCGATCTATATTCAATTGGTGCAATAATAAAGAAATAGCACTTTCTCGTAACACTGTACCAATACCAAAAAGTTATGCCTGGAAAAAAATATTGTTAGGTTGTTCTGTCTAGGGTACTCAGGACGTTGAAATGATAATGATTTTCGTGTACAACTGACCATAACTTTTGAAATACCCTGTATAACGTAATGAAACCCTATATTTGAAGTATGGGTAAGATGGACTTAATGTAAATTTGAAATAATATATTGGGTGTCTCATTTAAAAAAAAGTATGTTTGGTTCACCCTGGTAATATGTAACACCCTGTAAATGTGAAAATAATTTTATAATGTGAAGTTTGAAGTTACCTATAATTTTTGTAAACAACTTTTTTTGATATCTCCTTTAATAACGGATATATTGTACTTCGACGCACTAATGCCGCACCCTTATATATATATATATATATATATATATATATATATATATATATATATATATATATATATATATATATATATATTATATTATATATATATATATATATATATATATAGCGTTTAAGAACGACGGAAATGTAAATATCTTCCTGTTTATAGAAGACGCGGCAGAGGTCGCTCAGAGGAAAACACAATACATGTGTTGGCATATTTGTAATTTAACCTCATTTTAAGTATCAGAGCAATAGCTAGAGACTAGAAAATAAGCAGAATCACCGTTCACCGTGACAGAACTCAGGTAAACTCATTATATGTAAAATTAAAAGTAGATACCTTTTCATGTGCATAATATATGTGATGGTATAGCAAACTGTCACAATATGCATTATTGGTCACAGAATAATCCACGTTGGATGGAAGAGGTTCAACATCATGGTCGACGCTCGGTTAATATATGGTGTCGTTTCTTAGATGGTCAGATACTTCGCCCCTTTATTTTTGATAACTTAATTAATGGGGGAGATATACCTCTATCAATTCGTAGATCCATGTTCCAGCACGATGGGTGTCCGGCGCATTTCTCCAGAGAGGTTAGAGAATGTTTAGATGATGCACACCCTGATAGATGGATAGGACGTGGAAGCCTTTTTTTTGGCAAGCCAGGATACCAGCCTTGATCGTCTATCTCTAGGGACGAATTAAAGACCTTGTTATTGCAACTAAGCTCACTACTCGAGACAACATGATCGACATAATGCGAAATGTCAGAGTATTTCGAGAGCAGAAATTGAGACTGCTGTTCAATCTAGTAAACGCTTGCGTTGAAAATGGTGAGCGACAATTTACACATTAAGGTCGCCACCAATTAACTTGACTTTTTGTTATATGTTATAGTGCTGTTTGTTTTTATATTTGTTTCAACGTTATATATATATATATATATATATATATATATATATATATATATATATATATATATATATATATATATATATATAATTTGACATGTCTTTTTTCTTTCCATGACCCACTACTTGTTTTGATATATTTCCCCGTGACAATAACAGTAATATTGAAATTATAATTGGTATCATTATTTATAGTACAAGGAAAATAATTTTTAAGGCGTTCAAAATTGTTAAAATTCGTTCAGTAAAACCCGAGTAATATACAGGGTGAGTCACTAATCACTCCCCAGCTCTCGGATATATGTTATACAATTAAAAATAAGACAAAAATGAAGAATACTAAAACCCAGAAAGCGAAGCCGTTTTAGCGTAAAATTGGAATGAAGAATTAACATTTATTAATTTTTCATTTAATTTCTATAAATTCAAATTAAAAAAGTAGCTTGAAATATTGAAAACGAAGAACCGTCTGGGTCGAGTAACCGAAACGAAAACAGAATTTCACTCTTTCCGTAATAAATGCTCAAAAACTTATCATTTTCTTTTTTATTTAACCCTTAAAATACTACTACAGATTTTATTACGTTAAGTACTGCGTGAGGTCCTCGCAAGACCCCATCTGTTTTTTCATAGAAATGTGTTATTATTTCTGTACATTATGTACTATATATTTTTTTATGAAAATGTATACTTTTAGGTAACCCAAATAAAAACTTGTGGACTGAAACAAGGTACTTTATTAAAAAATAGAAAGAAAAAACAGAAAATTAAAATTATTATAAGTTTTTGTTATGAACGAATAAGTTTAAAGGTAAATATGTAATGAAAAATTATTATTAATTTTATTAAATACATAAATAAAAAGTTTACCTCGAGTAGGATTTGAACCTACGACCTGTACTTTGCTAGAGTACCTCGCTAACCAACTGCGCCATCAAGGTTCAAGCCCAATCGATGTAAATTTTGTCTTTACGTATGCAGAACTGATGTAAATTCTAAATATAATGAGATTACAATCAAATTACTTATATTAATGGAATGTGAGCCTACAATATCGCAAGGATTCACACACCCCAAAACAACTTGACTAATATTAAAGTATTATAAGTTTTTGTTTTTTTTTGCGATATTGCAGGCTCACATTCCAATAATATAAGTAATTTGATTGTAATCTCATTATATTTAGAAACGCCAGGATTTTTCTTTGCATCACACAGCCTCCGTTCCATGTTCGGTTTAGCTAACTCCTTGCCTAGGGTTTGAAGAAATGTTTTCTTGCTGAGAAGTTTGGATTCTTTGCCACATATATCATGAAACTGTTTAGGCATGCAATATCAAGGAGATTCATGAAGAGTCGATAAGGCCAGCGGGATGAGCGTCTAGCACACGTATTTTCTCTTATCATCTTATAGGCATTATCAACTGCCCCTTTAGTAGCATTATATGATAAGATAATTTCCGGTTTTCTATATTCTTCATCAGAAACAGACTTATCTTGATGTGTAGATAGCATATGGACCATTTTGTTTTTTTTTTGTATGTAAGATACCATTGTGACGTTTTCAGAAAAAACAAATTTGGATGAGTAAACAGCTCGGCCTCTAGATATGTTCAATTCCTGTGGAGTGTCTGGTTTGTTCTTGCGCATAGTTCCCAGTAAGGTTAGATTTTTGGTGAGAAGGAATTTGGCCAGAAGTAAGGACGTGAAGAAATTATCTGTAGTAACACCTTGACCAGTACCATATAAAAAAGACACTAAATCTGTTACTACTCTGAAACCTTGATTTTCTCAGGTTGTCCTCCTGGCTGCTTGCCCCTGTAAATTTGTAAATTACTCAGATATGTTGTTTTCACGTCGGAAAGTGCCCAAATTTTAAGCCCATATTTTGCAGGCTTTGAACACATATTGCTTGAAGTTACACTTTCCTCTGAAAGCTACCAATTGTTCATCCACCGTAACGTATTCATGGGGAACAAATGCCTTTTTACAATTCGAAACAAAAACTTCCCATGTGTCCCTAAATGCTGCTAACTTATCTGTTTCTCGCCTCACCTGTCTTGTCATCTTATCATCACATCGAATAAATTTAGTGATCTGAACAAATCTGTCACGAGACATTGATGCTGTGAATATATTGCGGCGGATGGACTCATCGGTACTCCACATTTCTGTTACATTCTCTTTTCCACAACGTAGAGCTCCTGCTGTAATCAAAATTCCAATGAACGCATCGAGGTCTACAACATCAATGTCTTTCCATATCTTCTGCCTCTCAAGATTTTTTTCATTGTAGGTTTTGTAAATACGAGTTGCTTCTTGGTTCGTATATTCGCAGATCTCTCTCTCTTCATTTCAAGAGTTACAAAAAGGCTAAAAATTTCATAAGCTGTATTGGCTTATTTGGTGTATGCCGTTGAGCCAGGTCCGGTGGTAACAATATTTCTCGAAGGGCGTCGCGATGGAACCGGCGCGTCAGACGTCCATATACGTCCAGATTTCGCAGTATATGTTTCAGTTGTTAACCTCTCGCCTTCTTCCACTTGTAATACCCTTGCACATCTAAAGAATCATAGTTCTCTGACTCATCCTCCTTAACCGGTACTTCGTCTTCTTTTCTTCCACAACTTCTTCAATATTGTCTTCATCTTCCGATGAACTTTCCTCTCAAGCACAAAATTGGGATCACGATGTTCCTCATCGATTTCATTCTGATCATTACTTTCATAGTCAGTCGAACTAAGGTATGCGGCCTCTTCTTGAGTTAGGTACGGACGACGCCACATGGACATTTTAAAAATTTTTGCACTTTTAGTTCATAAAGTTCACAATACTTTTAGTTCCTAAAGTTTTTTACACTTATTTTTACAATATTACCACTTCCTGATCTTGATTAGCTCCTGAAACAAAAAAAAGTATGAAGTAAAAAATTTACATAAACTACTACATGGGGTCCTCCAGAAACCCCATCCATAAAAATGTAGTTTTATAAAAAACTATTTGCTAAAAATTAGTCCAAGTTACTAAATATTGTGTGGAAAAACAAAAAACTCAGCTACTTGGAAATTCATGGATAAAAAAAATATTATCGTTCGAAAAATTGATAAATGAAGACCTGAGGTCCCAAAAGGACCCCACGTAGTAGTTTAAGGGTTAAGGAACTTGCGAAAATATTGAAATATTGAAATATTGAAAACGAAGAACCGTCTGGGTCGAGTAACCGAAACGAAAACAGAATTTCACTCTTTCCGTAATAAACGCTCAAAAACTTTTTTTCTTTTGTATTTAAAAAACTTGTGTTTGAACAATTTAGTGCCAGACAAAAAATGTAGTTGCCTTGGATTTACTTGACTTCCACGTTTTTATGTTTATTTGATTTGTACCATTTAGTGAATATTGGAAGCTTCAAAAATATTTTTAAATTCAAGATGCCAGAGTGTACTAACAGAGAATACGTCGATATGATAAAAGGTTTAGGCGCTTGCAATCATAACGCCCGTGCTGCCGAGCGTTTGTACAGAGAAGGATTTCCGAACCGACGTCATCCAGATCACAAAACAATCCAAAATGTAGAAACACGTGTTGTGGAGACAGGATGTATCGCTCCAAAACGTTCTTTGCATGCCGGCTGACCTAGAAAATTTACTTGTCAACAACAGGATATTGAGAATTCTACCAGTACACGTTGGTTGTCAAGAAATAGACGCCACACCCAATACTCATAGATGTCTTCGAAGATACAACTGTATCCATACCATCTACAGCCTGTTCAAATGTTACATCCAGGAGATAACCTATTTAGAGTAAATTTTCGTACACGGACATTACACGAAATTCAAAGCAATTCCGACTTTTTCCATAGTGTTTTACTTACTGACAAAGCTCATTTCAACGAAGAAGGAACTTTAAATTCTCACAACCTTCATTATTGACACTATGAGAATCCGCATGTTGTACATCGGCGAAATCAGCAAAGGCGCTGGTCTGTAAATGTTTGGATAGGTATATTTAGAAAACGAATCATCGGTCCATATTTACTACCAAGAACACTGAATGGTGAAAATTACAGTAATTATCTAGAGAACACCTTGCCAGGTTTGTTAGAGGATCTTCCTTTACAACAACGTGCAACAACGTTTTTTCAACATGATGGAGCGCCTGCGTATGCTACATTACAAGTGGAAGATATTTTGAATCGCCGTTTTCCTAATAAATGGATTGGGCGGGGAGGACCAATAGCGTGGCAGCCCGGTCTCCCGACTTAAATCCAATAGATTTTTGGCTGTGGGGATACATAAAAGAAAAGGTCTATTTTACTGTGCCTGCCAGAGTGGATGACGTTATTTCCCGGGTTCACGAAGCAGTAGCAGAAATAAATCATGGCACTTTCACTTCTGTTGCCAGGAACTTCACTCATAGGTTACATACATGCATTAATGAAAATGGTAACAATTTTGAAGATTTGTTAAGCAATTAGATGTTTATTTTCATTTCGCTTAGCTCGACTCAGATAGTTTTTGTTTTTTTAATATTCCAATTTTTGTTTGTGTTTAGATTTGTTAAGAATAAACAAAAAATTTAGAAATGGTAATTTTTTATTTCAATTTTACCTGAAAACGGCTTAGCTTTCGGGATTTTAGTATTCTTCATTTTTGTCTTATTTTTAATTGTGGAACACATATTCGAGAGCTGAGCAGCGATTGTTGACTCAACCTGTATATTCAAAGGAAAATCCTTAAAATTTACACATTTCTTAAGATATCTCGGGATAGAAAAAAGATATCGACATGCGGTTTTCGCCATTCTGTTGCTAATTTTGTCTACTTCTGTAATTTTCAATTAAAACTGCATACTGCTGTTTAATATTTTCCAAAGAAAACTAGATCGAAAAAAAAAATAAGTACCATCCTCTAGCGTATAGGTAATTTACTAGGTAGTGTCGAAATTATTACTCTTGCATTAGTGGAAAAGAGCTGTTTTCAACAAGACTAAGTTTGCAAAGATCGATTAAGCAGAACCGAAGTTACAGGCGTACAGGTTCCAACTCTCCCCCACCTCTTATTTGAAAAGATGGACTAAAACTTGTGAAACCAAATATACACTGAATTTTTAGAACATAATGATCGTATTTACAATGCCTCTTAATTAGGCGAAATTTGTAAAATATTTATTTTTTAATTTTTAATTTTCAGTTATGCTCTCTAGCGGTTGTCCTACAATTCTATAAATAATTTCCAAGTTTTTCGCAGGGCCACTTTTGTTATTAAAGTTTTTTTTCTGATGGTGTACTATAAGCGGTTTCTGATATATGGATGAGAGCCGGTACGTACTTACTGATTTTCCAGGGGAGACGTAGTCTCAAAGTCTCTCCGACGAACAGCCAATGGATATGACCTCTAACCGTACAATTATTTGCATAACATTTTGTAGCTCTCACGTGTTACTTAAAAGGCGATAAGAAATCCTTTGTCTTTAAACTGTTAATATAGGTACTATTTTATGTATCACGGTGATCTACTTTTGTTGTTTAGATACATGGAACAGAAACGCTTAATACATCCAAGACGATTCGATTTACCATTAAGAACTTTTTGTTTTGGAGTTTCAGGTCGAAGGTTAACTTCAACAAAAGTTATAAATTCGTAAGAATGACAAACTAATAAAATAGATTATAGAAAGGAAAGGTTTTGAAGAGACAACATTTAACTACTGGTAAGTATATCAAAGTCTGTTCAGTGACATACGCTGTTTATAGTTTTTCGAATACCCACAAATATCTAAACAGTTACAAAGTTATCTTATTCCTAATTTATTACTTGTCATTGTGAGTCGAGCAAAAATCAATTAAAATAATAGGGGATTTCGTTCTGCTATTGTGTTATTCAAGTCTAATTAATAAATTGTGAGTTGGGTAACCATAGCATATTACAAAAACGATATTGATTTATTAGAATGACGCAAAGTGGAGATCCCGTTGTTGTTTCGTTGAAAGCACTTGCATAAAATTTACATTACAAAAACTTTTAGAATTTAATAAAGATTTGGAGGTTTCTTAATATTATTTGTGTTGATCAATACCAATTAAGTATTTAATATTGAGATAACATTAAGGGTCGTAATAAATGCAATTTCAATAGCACTTCTAATAATGTAAAAATGTCTCTGATTCAATCTACCTAATTTATTCTCTCGCAGAAGCGATAATGGGAAAACCGAAAACCTATCTTCGTACAAGTTATAGTGAACAGAAAAGAACCGTGTGCACATGACAGGAGGGGCGCCAACTCATTTAACCACTATACACGAAATTTCATTTTGTCTTAATAAGAGAAAGCCCTATTTGCCTTGTTTTTATGAGGTGAGAGGCAACGCAACGGCGTGTGAGACCATTAGGGTCCCTAGGGAGATTTACCACTCGTTAGAACATGATGGCTTACAAAGAACAAGAGTTTCAGAACTGCCAACGACATTTCGAGCACTCAAAACCAAGTTTATGCTATTTTTGTCTGTAAAATATCTGTATATTTTTTCTAATCAGGTTGATAAAAGAAAATGTGTAATTGTGAATTGCCGAAATCACTTTCATTCATTTCCAGTAGTTCGCTAAGATTGCTGCTATTGAATTGTAAGCTTTCAAAACATAACGTTTATTCATAAACATTTGTGTTAAAGAGTCTGATTTTAATTCAGAATTTTCAGTTCTATATTCAAATTTCGTTGATTCTATTTAAAAGAGAGTCTTATTTCTAGTTGAAAATAACGTTCTATCGTCATGGGACACATAAATCTTAACTGATATACCTTTGTTGCTTTTAAGATTAAATTAAACTGAGTTATTATCTTAGTTTATATTCTTCGTTTGATATAATAATTGACTAATTAAAATGATACAATCTTATATTTTCTTTAATCGGCTCAAAAATCACGAAGCAATCTTTAAGAATACATTAAAAGAGTAAAGAGATAATCGCGATTCCTTTGTAAACTAATTACCTTCCTGAGAAAGATTTATGCAAAAAGTTACTTTTTTTTGTATTTTAGAAAGTTCATTATTCCCTTGGTGAACGATCCTTGTCTAGTTAACAAAAGAAAATACAGTTAAAAAAAATCGCCTTATTCCAAACGCAATCTCTGGTTAGAATATATATTGTAAAGTCCTGCACAATTCCTCTTCATACCCTATTTAAGATATAATGTCACTCTTGAAACGTAACTATCCGTGAAATCCCTTAGCGGTAACCTCAACAAATCCTTAAGATATCTTGAAGTATGTATATTTAAGGTAATATATTTTGAAATCCCTACTTGATTCAAATATATAATTTCAACAGTGCTATTAGAGAAATCAATAAAGCAACGACTTTAAGCTGAATTGATTTAAAGTAAAAGAATCGTTAAAAAAAACTAGAATAAATACAATTTACAAAGTTTTTTTTAATAGTATTAAATAATTTGAGATACACTTTAAAACATTGAAATATACGAGGGCTGTTCTTTTTGCAGTGAGACTAGTAACGTACAACGCAGTTTAATAATGAAGAACATCTATAATTTTTCATAATATTCTTCTCTACTGGCTATTGCCTGCAACCCACTTTTTTCCAATCTTGCTTCTCCAGTCGATGTAAAACGGAAACCCCGTAACTTATCCTTTACCCGCGGAAGGAAAAAGAAACATTAAGTACCAAGTCTATTTATATTTTGAGCCTAACGATGAAAAAACAGTAATTTGTCATTGAAAATTGCTTCGTGTTTTTCGAAATATTCTTCTTTATGATCAATACACTTTTGCATTCGTTCGACCCATTAGTCATAGCATTTTTTCCAATCTTCTTGAGACACCTCCGTAACCTGGTTTTTGAACGCACCTTCTTCTTCCGCAGTCGACAATAGTTCTCCACGTAATTTATTCTTGACATTCGGGACCAAGAAGAAGACATTGCGTGCCAAATCAGGACTATACGGCGGATGACCCATCAATTCTATTTTTTGAGTGTTCTAGTGGATCTAATGTGTAGGGTTCCCTAAATTCACAGTGGCAAAGGATGAAGCTTCATCGCAAAATGTGGAAGTAAGTTCATGGATGCACTCTTGTCTTGAGAATCCACGTCGAATATCGAATAGATCATGGCACGAACATTTTCAGAACTTAATTCCATTTCTTTGCTGACACGTATTCTTCAAGTAACCGTAATCAACACAAATAACGCTGTTGACAAAAAATTTGAAGTATGTTATTGTCAGCAATGTCAGACGATTCTATGGAAACGTAAAACGGCGCCTAACTGCAATCAGTGTTGCCAAGGCTTAAAATATAAATAGTGGCCCTCGTATTGTTTCAACGTTTTGAGGATTCAAATACTCAATCGTGTGTGTAAATTTTAAGGAGCATACGGTAGATAGTTTGTTTTTTCTCTTATTTTTTTTAAATTTCGGATTTAAAAGAGTTTAACTTTTTGCGAACTTTTATTTGATCAGCTTTTTTTGGATTTGGAGACATTCACAGATGGAATTTTTGTTTATAAAATTACGTTTCACTCATAGGTGATACTGACGTTACTATTAGATTAATTTTAGAAGAATTAGAAGAGTTTGGGTAAATAAATGTTCTCGTTGTTGTAACCTTTAGGAATGTCGTAAGTTGAAAGAGTGAAATTACGTTTTTTTTTTTGGAGAATCCAATTTGACATAAAATTCCAGTTAGCTGAAATTGTAGTTGTGTAAATTTTTCAAGGTTTGAAATTAAAAAGTATTTTGTTCCAGGTAACATCCACGTGTAATGTCGTTGGAATGTGGTACCTGAGATCTTCCTGAATGTAGTATACCTTATCATTTTTGCTAACTTTTGTCATTGAAGGATGGGAATAATTTATTTGAGCTACAATAAGTACCAAAGAAAAATAATTAAGCGATATCATTTTCTGTCGGTTGCAGGGAAGCTGACATTGCAGTTTGCAGCATGATGTCATTTCTTTCTCTCGACTATTTTAGAATTTGAGTATCGTTTTTCCCGCGCTTAAAATTCAAGCGATTCTTTATTATGATACGTTAATTAAGATTTACGTAAGATGGAAAGGGTTAGAAAGGAATATGGCAAAATCTGAACGACGCTTGTCAGTCAAGTCCATGATGTAGGGCTAGATTCACGTCTCTTGTTTGTTTGCGATTATCGTAATGTATACGAAAGGGAATAGTGAAAGAAGGTTAGAACAAGTTATGCATACCGGGGGTGTATCGAACTATAGTGGACTAATTAATCTCCGTTACCTTATATGGGATAATATATAGGTTCACCACGTCCTCCGGTTATTTTTTTTTTGTGCATCACTTTGTCAAGGATGACATTTTTTTGGCCACAGAAGAAGTGGTTTTCGTGCATTCTTAAGTGCTTAGCCTCTGTTCGGTGGACCTGCTGTAACGCATTTTGTTTGTGCGGATTATTTTTAACAAGTTCCTGGGTTAAATGATAGCTTTCGCGTACACCGACGACTTTAAACAAATCACATAATCTGCTGTGAATATAATGCTTGATAAGTTTCATATAAACATGATTTCGTTCTAATGAATGTGTACATAGGGACCAAGAGCGCTTTAATGTAGTAGATTTGCCAAAGTTTCATGTGAAAGATAAAATTTAAAAGTTAATAAGTATTGGTTTCCGTCAATTACATACCGAGAGTAGATTCTCCTATATCGTTGTAGGTAATGAAAGGAAGTTCGAGCGATTATTTGTGCTGTGTTAGGGTAACTGCATACTTTTGCTGCATTTATATGTGTTGGTGATTTTAATAAAATGTTTGGATAAATAAATATGCCTTTTGGTTAAAGTTTAATTAAGGAACGCTTAGCTAGCAATTCAATATAAAGCATATTCACTCGTAAAATATATCGGAGTGTGTTTTGAATGTTTCATTCTATTAACGTTATACAAAATTCCGTAGTGCCAAATTTGTAAAATTTCGATGTTCGACGATTTCTGCATTTTAATGTTAATTATAATTTAGGGGACGTAAAATAGATAAATTTGGGGTTGTTGGAAACCTGCAGGAATTATTCCGAATTAGACTAAAGACATTTTCTTTAAGTGTTACATTTCAGATAATTAATAATTTATATTTCATGCGTATTGATATTTCGCTATTTATTTTTCCATGGTTCTGATTATTTTGAATATATATATATGTAAACTGTTTATGTTTATGGGTTTAGTTTTTTGTGTAAATATTTTGTAATCCTCGTCGTTACTCACAACGCTAATATTGTTACGTTCATTCAAAATCTAGAAGTGTTGTTATTTTAGATAACATTCAAAGTTTATGAGTAATTTATTTGTGGTATCTCTTAATTTGCACAACTTTGCAGTGTCATTTCTTTATAGTAGATTAAAGTATTTTATGAGAAGTTCGAGTTAAATAATTTTACAGCGACAACATCCATTTATCGTTCATTTAGCTTGTAATCAAATGTTATGGAAGTTATACAAGTTCTTTTTAAGTAATCTTTTGAAGTTTTAGTAAGCTTTAATTTAATGATTAATGAGAATTTCTCGATTTGAGCGTTTGTTTTTTTTATTTTGTTAATAAGTTAGTTTAAAAATTTTTTTAGAATAATCTAACGTAAATTGGGTAGGGGGTCGGTTATTGACCGAACAGCTGTTTGATTTTGCACACGAGGGTTTGCGAGAAGTCGCAAATATCTTTGGAGTACATTTTATAGGTATCGACCTACCGATAGTAGACATCATAGACTGCCCTGATTTGCCAAAAGGTAACAAGTTTGCTATTTGTTTGGAAATGAACTCTATTTTTCTAGAATTTAGGTATTACATCTCGATATCGACGTTTCGTAAATTTTAGGATTATATACATTTTCAACCGCGTTTAGTTTTGTTGTAGTGACGCATTTTTGTGTTTTAAATTGAAGAACTAGCTATCGTATTTTCATTTATTTTTGGTTGTCTGAGATAATAATTTTTGCGCTTAGGTTTGGTGAGATTATACGAAGTTTTGGGTTTTATTATCGCATTGTGCGGCTTACATTTAAAGCTTAAAATTTCATTGGAATTTAGGTGAATTTGGCGTCAAGACTTTTGGAATAGAATTTTTCGTAGTAGAGTAGTTTTGGTTTCCCGTTAGGCCAATCTAAGATCTGTTCATGACGTACTGCCGCTATAAATGTATTTGACAGGTGGCTCCTTTTTGACACTTTTTACCGGAATTTGACGTTGTTGGAGTTGTGACGATTGCCCTATTGCAGTGTTAAGTAAGCACCCGCCCACAACACAGATATGCCGTGTGCACAATTGCCTTTACGCGCTGGATTCTCTAATGGGTATTCGGCCTTTAACACGTTCGAGAAACAGTGTGAGGCCAACCGTTATCATGACGAAACATGACCGTAATCTTCAATTATATTCTAAACAAGACCAATTTTTTTCGATAACGTCCTGTGGTAACTAACGAACACGGCTGGTCACAAAATGCTAGACTGATTTCCTCAAAACATTGTTTACGGTGTAAACCATGTTTAAAATTTGAAAACAATTAAACCCAATAATGCTCTTTGTTCAATCCCACGATTTTATATGCAAAAGGTAACTAAACTTATGTATTTTAAAAGTGCTCATGTATATTTGTTAACAAACACTGCCATTAAACTTGTAAATAACTAGCTTAAAATGGAAAACAGAATGTCTTCTAAAATATGGCCTGCAAGGTAGGTTCATTGGAAAAAGAACTGTCCTCGTATACACTATGAAACGAATGGAAATGGAAATCTCCCTATAACTCGACTATGACTGCATGCATGATACAAAATTTGCCACAATTACAATTTTAAATTTATAATCTTTAACCTTACTTCGTGGAATTCGATGTTTAATAGCACTAACGTTTTAAATACAATATAACTCCACAATCTCTTTTATATAATTATTTATTTCTCTACGAGTTTAAATGCAGCATGTATCATTATCAAGAGAAAATATATAAGCAAAATAATAACAAGTAGTTATGATCCACATGTCGTTAATTTCAAATGCTTCTAAAACGTCTAATTTGTCTTTTTTTATTACAAAAATGTAATTATTATTTAAAATTTAATGCTGTTTTTTGAAGTCACAAGGTGATTACCTACTATTATATGTATGCATAGTTTGATTTGTCTGTGTGTTTACAATAAATTGTAATAGCTAACGTGCTATTTGTATCTAATATCAAAGTTCCTAAGTGTTTGTCCAATATAAACAGAATTACCAAATGTGCAACTATGAATTGATATATATATATATATATATATATATATATATATATATATATATATATATTGTGTGTGTGTGTGTGTGTGTGTGTGTGTGTGTGTGTGTGTGTGTGTGTGTAGGGTGTCCGGAGTGCGACAACAGAGGATATCTCCATACACAATAGGGACAGAAAAGAAGTTTAAATACAAAGTTTTCAGTAATCAAATACGCATTTAAAGACAATATTTTCGTTTATACAGGGTGTCTCATATAAACTGGAGAGCATGAAACTTCACTTTTAAATAGGACACCATGTATTTTATTACATTTTCTGATTTTAATATAATTCTGAATCGGTTTTATTAAGGTCTATTATCATCTAAAATTAATAGTTTTTCACACATTTAATGTTTTTTAAAAATCACGATTTTCACGTGTCATTGACAAAGAGCATACTTTTTTGTTTGATATCCTTAAAGGAAAATATTTTGCAGGTTACTAGTGCATAGCCACACTTACTTTGTGTTCGTATAAAAATTTGAAAATATTATACAAGGTGTTGCCAAAACTATTCACAAGATCATAATCTTCAAAACACAAAATCTCAATTTCTTTAAATGGAATGACTTATGTTTTTACGGAAAATGTTGATGAAGTGATAAGCTAACTGTTTTATGAAACATGCCCTATACCTATCTTTCATAGTTGAGTTATTTTAGTTTTAAAATCTATTTTTATAATACACACCTCAATTTTAAAATTTATATTAGTTGGCCATGGTTGTCATGGAAACATTAATAAACAAACGTTTGTTTGACACTGACAGTTTAAAAATTCAATTTAAACAATATTGAAAATGTGAAAAATAATTTTATTCGTTAACTCTATTTAATAATACTAATAACAAGTAAACAAAAAATGCAAAAAACAATTTAAATTAGATATTTTTAAAACAATATAACTAAAAATCATAAAATAACTAAAAATATTGTTCTATATGTCTGCCCTGACGTTCTTCACTCAAACGAATTCTTTCAACAAAAGAATTGCTTACCTTTTGAAGCACTTCTCTATTTATGCCTTGAAAATCATTTCTTATTCTTTCTTTCATGTTTTACTTTGTTGTGGGAGGTATTTGGTAAACTTGATTTTTTACAAATCCCCACAAAAAAAAATCAAGTTTTGTAAGATCCAGGGATTTAGATGGCCAAGAAATTGGTCCTCTCCTGCCAATCCATTTATTTGGAAATTGCAAATTTAGATGATTACGCTCAATACCATTAAAATGGGCAGGCTCCATCCATTTGAATCCACAGTTGCCGTAAAACTTGAAGCGGTAAATTATCAAGGTAATCTTGTAAATCGTTTTCCAAAAAATTTAAAAAGGTTTCACCATTAACTGTTTGATCAAAAAAGTAGGGTCCCAAAATTCTAGTTCCAATAATACCAGCCCATACGTTAAATGTTCATCTATGTTGATGGTCTAATGGCATCACATATCTTGGATTTGTATCACTATAATAATGGAAATTATGACGATTTACATATCCATTTCTGTGGAAGGTAGCTTCGTCAGTAAACGATACGTAATCAAATAAGTCCTGTTTTTCCTCTATTTTATTTAATGCCCAAAGGCAGAAATTTCTCCTATTTATAAAATGCTGATCCGTTAATTCTTGTACTACTTGGATGTGGATGAAACTTTTGCTTGCGAATTATATTTACCGTTGATTTTCCGATATTGTTGTTCAGTGCGATTTGCCTGCAAAAAGCTTGCGGACTTTCCACGACGGCTTTCATGACATGTAACTGAGTTTCCTTGTTTGATGCAGTGGTTGATCGTTCGCTATTTAATTCATAATTGATGTTTCCATTCCTTTCAAACCTCTCCTTGAGCTTTTCAAATGCCAAGCGATTTGGATGTCTTTCTGTATTTGGGGATTTTTGAGCGTAAATTCTACTTGCTAATAAAGAATTTATTTAAATTATTATAAGTTTTTGTTATGAACGAATAAGTTCAAAGGTAAATATGTAATTAAAAATAATTGTTAATTTTATTAAATACATAAACAAAAAGTTTACCTCGAGTACTAACAAAGTACAGGTCGTAGGTTCAAATCCTACTCGAGGTAAACTTTTTATTTATGCATTTAATAAAATTAACAATAATTTTTAATTTATTTAAATATTGTTCAAATTGAATTTTTAAACTGTCAGTGTCGAACATTTATTTATTAATATTTCCATGACAACTATGGCCAACTAATGTAAATCTTTGAAATTGAGGTGTGTATTTTAAAAAATTGGAACTGTGGTTACCTAGACTTTCTCGTATACTAACGAAATTATAGTAAAGTGAAATAAAAATAGGTGTCTGTTAAAACACTTTTAAATAAGAGAAAATGAAAATCAAGACGTTTGTGCTCAATGGCATAAGCTATGGTTAAAACCATTAGAATATTTCACAAGATCTGTTTGCGTTCACAAGATCTGTTTGCGTGACACAAATCAGTATTTTTTTCACGATTACAATACCTTCTCTATACAGTGTATATGAGAAAGTTAAAATAGATTTAAAAACTAAAATATCTCAATAACTATGAAAGATAGGTATAGGACATGTTTTATAAAAAAGTGAGGAACACAAAGTAGGTGTGTCTATGCACTAGTAACCTGCAAAGTATTAACCTTTAAAGATATCAAATAAAAAAAGTATGCCCTTTGTCAACGACACGTGAAAATCGCGATTTTTTTAAAAGACATTATATATCTCAAAAACTATTAACTTTAGATGATAATAGACCTTAATAAAACCGATTCAAAATTTATAGAAAAATCAGAAAATGTAATAAAATACAGGAAGCCCTATTTAAAGAAATGAAGTTGCATGCTCTCCAGTTCATATGAGACACCGTGTATAAACGAAAATATTTTCTTTAAATGTGGATTTGATTACTAAAGAACTTTTGTATTTAAAATCTTTTTCCATCCCTATTGTGTAAGGAGATATCCTCCGTTGTCACACTCCACTGACATGTATATATATATATATATATATATATATATATTCATGTATCCACGTACACCATAGTTTTGGTTTGTAGGTGTTGATTGTAGTGCTTTGATTCAGATTAAGAATGTCATTTGAAGGTCTTAATCTAATAGAACACTGTCTGAAGAACACATACTTCACCTATGAAGACCAGCGATACCGACAAACAGAAGGAGCACCGATGGGATCACCTCTATCACCAGTGATTGCCAATATATTCATGGAAGATTTCGAGATCAAAGCACTACAATCAACACCTCACAAACCAAAACTATGGCTGCGTTACGTGGATGACACATTTGTGATTTGGACACATGGAAGGGAAAAACTAACCGCATTCCTGGAACATCTCAACACCATCCATCACAAGATCGCGTTCACCATGGAGGTGGAAAAGGATAACAAACTGCCATTCCTAGATGTACTAGTGTATAAAAAGGATAATGGAACATTGGGTCATACTGTATACCGGAAGAGCACACATACCAACCGGTACCTGAATGCCAAATCGCACCATCACCCAGCACAGTTATAATCAGTGGTTAGAACACTGATCACAAGATCGAAATGGCTAACAGATAAGAACAACATTCTTTAAGAAAAGTTAACATCAGAACGGCGTTACTACAAAATGGATTCTCCAAGACAAACATAAATAGAGGAGAAAACCAACACAACGGAAAGATACGACACAAACATACTAGTAGCCAAACCCTGTCTAGCATATGTACAAAGCACGATAGACAGAATCGGAAAAATCCTTTGAAGACATTACATCGAAACCATCTTCACGACCAACAAAAAGTTATCGAACATGCTGCAAACCCGAAAACTGAAATAGCACTCGAAGATCAAGGGTGTACGAGATTACATGCCGGGATTGTTCACGAACATACATAGGCCAAAAACAGACGCATTAATGTAAGAAGAGAGGAACATCGTAACGCAGTACAAAAGACCAGAAAACGTCTTCACTGGCCCAACATGTAAAGGAGACCTCACACGCGATAGATTTTGACAACACAAGGATAATAGCAAACATACAGTATCTATCACACCGGATTATCAGAGAAGCTATCGAAATCGAAAAACGACCACATAATTTGAATTCACGAGACGAGACTAGGAGATTGCCATCGACCTGGAAGCCTATTCTCAGGAAACACCAGTCACGAACGAAAGGTAAAGGAGAAATCGGTTAGAGAAAGGAGGAGAAAAGGAGAAAGTGAAAGTGAAAGTGAAAGCGAAAGTGAAAGTGAAAGTGAAAGTGAAAGTGAAAGTGAAAGTGAAAGTGTATCATCACAACGACCAATAACCAGGGCATCGACCAAGAAAGTCAGCATATAAAAACCACCGACCATCAAAATGTAGCTTTACATTTTAAACGAAGGTCGACTATTGTTATTGGAAACGAAATAAATGAGCAAAACTGAACATTATTGAAAAATGGACGATAGTTAATAACGTGTACTGTCCCATCTTGCATTAAGGACTGCTTGCATTCGACGAGGCATACTCTGAATTAAATTAAGGATTAGATTCTGGTCCATGTTATTCCACTCCTGCAATAGCAAATCTCTTAGCTCTTGGGCAGTTCTTGGGGCTGTGTATGCCTTCGGATACGTCGCCCTAACTTATCCCAGGCATGTTCGATGGGATTTATATATGGACTGCCTGCTAGCCAATCAAACCGCGTAATTTCTACTTCATCTCAATCCACTGACAATCCTGGCAGCCTGTTGTCCTATTTTATCATGTATGAAAATGTCTTGCTCGCCCATACTGACCATGAAAGGCATAATATGATCTTCCAGGACCTCCGTTATGTACTGTGAGCTATTAGATAGCTATTCTCTGCGAAAACCAACTCTGTACGTGCTTCTGAAGGGTTACCTACCCAAGCCATAACAGACTCACCCCCAAATTTACGTATAACGTCAATAAAACGGAGGAGTATCTTTCTCCGGGTCTTCTCCTTACTCGTTGACGTCCATCTAGTCCATTGAGGGCGACAGTAGTATAGCTATACGGATCCTGAGCCACTTTTGTCACTAGATTTGTCACCAGATCTAGGAAAAAGTCACCAGAAAAGTTACTAGATTTCAAGGTCGGTAACATTGCCTATTTCAAGGGGTAGCTCAAGACCACAGGTGTGTAACTCTCTTCAAGGTCATGCTTGCACGAGTCCTTCAAGGTCACTAGAAAAGTTACTAGATTGTTGATTGTCCTGAAGGTCATTGCCCTCAGTCTCAAGCAAGTCTATGCATGTTTCAAGGCCACGCCCTATTCTGAGAAATCATGAACAAAGGGGGCCCATTGTTTAAAGTCTATGCTTTCAAGGCCACATGAGAGAACAAAGACGATCTATTGTTTTGGCTGAGTCATTCTGAAATTTAGGAAATCAAGAACAAAGACGATGCATTGTTCAAGCCGACAGTTCAAAGTCTATGCTTTCAAGGCCACATGAAAGAACAAAGACTATCTATTGTTCCGTTATTCTAAAATAGATTGTTATCTCAATTCTAGGAAATCAACAACAAAGGCGATGCATTGTCGACGGTTCAAAGTCTATGCTTATAATTTTCAAAGGTTACATGGAAATGAACAAAGACGATTCATTGTTCTGGTTGATTTATAAAAATAGATTGTTATCTAAATACGTCTCTTTCAAGAACAAAGGCGATCCATTGTCAACGATTTAAAGTTTATGTTTACAAGGTCACACCTCTGAGAAATGAACAAAGACGATCCATTGTTCCGTTATTTTAAAATAAATTGTTATCTCAATTCTAGGAAATCAAGAATAAAGGCGATCCATTGTCAACGCTTCAAAGTCTATGCTTACAATTTTCAAGGTAAAAGAACAAAAGCGATTCATTCTTCTGGTCGAGTTATAAAATAAATTGTTATCTCAATTCTGAGAAATCATGAACAAAGACGATGTATTGTTCAAAGTCTATGCTTATAATTTTCAAGGTAATGAATAAAGACGATTCATTGTTCTGGTTGATTTATAAAATAGAGTGTTATCTAAATACATCTCTTTCAAGAACAAAGGCAATCCATTGTCAACGATTTAAAGTTTATGCTTATAAGGTCACACCTCTGATAACAAAGACGATCCATTGTTCAGTTAGAAATAGATTGTTATCTCAATTCTAGGAAATCAAGAGCCCTGAGGTGCATGTTTCAATGCCACGCCCCCTCAAGTGCTCTAAACAGGTGGCCGTTCCCCTAAACAGGTAGCCGTTTCCTAAAAACAGGTAGCCGTTTCCTAAAAACAGGTAGCCGTTTCCTTAAACAGGGGGTCCGTTTCCCAAAACAGATAGCTGTTTCGCAACCGTTTCCCCGAAAAGGCGGTCTATTGTTCAGGTCGAAAATAGATTCCACATCTCAATTCCAGGAAATCAAGAATGAGGCTCATTGTTCAAAGTCTATGCTTACAATTTTCAAGGTGTAAGAGCAAAGACGATCTATTGTTTTGGCTGAGTCATAGCTTCTGAAATTCTAGGAAATCAAGAACAAAGACGATGTATTGTTCAACGGTTCAAAGTCTATTCTTACAATTTTCAAGGTAAAAGAACAAAAGCGATTCATTCTTCTGGTCGAGTTATAAAAAATAAATTGTTATCTCAATTCTAGGAAATCAAGAACAAAGACGATGTATTGTTCAACGGTTCAAAGTCTATTCTTACAATTTTCAAGGTAAAAGGACAAAGACGATTCATTGTTGAGTCGTAGCTTATGAAAAGGTGATCCGAACTTATCCGACCTTACCCGATCTTATCTCTATATAAGAAGATAAAGAACAGTCCCACGTCAGTCGATACATTACAATCGTCACAACAACAAATTACCTAAAGTAAAAAGCAACTATTATTACTCACCAGTGTGTGCATCATATTTTACAATCGTGACTAGAAGTTTTATTGTAAATCGGAGAGCAATTTGTTAAACGTAAAGAGTAACTATTATTGCTTAATCTGTCTGTGCATCATATTTTTACAATCGTGACTAGAACCGTTGTGAAGAGCAATTTGTTAAAAGTTCATTGTTACGTGTGTGCTTCATATTGCTAGCTATGAGTATGCCAAGTAGTAGTGAGATGGTTAATTTAACAAAGCGCATTGTTCCCTTATTGAAAACAAAAAAGGAATTTGCCAGGCACATCCGTATAGTTAACACCAATATCAAACTATTGCAAGATATAATTAAACATAAAATTTATTACGAGACCAATGAAAGCTTGCTTAAGCTTGAGAGCAATTTAGCATTGCTCAAGTGCTATCTGGTTAGATTAAGACGGTTAAAGAACGCTTCAGAAAGTTATAGTGGAATTATCAATAAAAAGGTATGCATAAGTTACGTTGGTACGCCCTAGACTCATGTTTTGATGGTAGGCTGCTTACAGGAATTATAATCAATATGTCATCAAACATTAAGGACCCTTTGACATTTTTACTAAACACATATAATAGTTTTGCACGTAAGGTGAAATTAATGTTAAGGCAATCTATGTTAAAGGTAAATGTGGTCTTAGGCTGCAATTTCATGCAACCCCAAAATCATAATATTGAGTTGAAGACTTTTGCCACAAAAAATTGCGTTATTGATATTTCAACCAATATACGTGTCTGGTACAATGAAAACGTGTATGATAAGTTACGGATAAAATTAGAGGAGTTTTCCGAAAAGGATTCCGGTTGGGCAGTACATTTAAAAGTAAATATTAATAGCTATGTCCCATTTAGAGGCGGTCATTAAACCCATGTTAAAGTTCCTCGCTTCATAGCAGTAAATCGTGCTGTTGTTAATGTTAAAAATAACGATGAGTTTTGCTTCCTGTGGGCCGTTATTTCGGCATTATATCCCGCTTCACAGCATTCATATCGGACTTCTAGTTATCCTCATTATCTAGACGTTTTGAATTTTGATTCAATTCACTTCCCCATTCAACTGGATGATGTAAAAAAATTTGAGGAACTAAATAACCTCGCAATTAATTTGTACTGTATAAATGGTAAAAAAGTTGCACCATTTGTATTGAGTAATCAGCAAAGCGATAAAGAACCCATAAATCTTTTAATACTTTCTGATCAGGCCGCGGATGATACTGTATACCATTTCACATGGATTAAAAACATGTCAGCTTTATTTTCAAAACAGATATCGAATTGCAAGGGCAAGCAATTTATTTGTTACCGATGCTTGAACCATTTTTCTTCAGATCGCCTTCTACAAAAACATATCACTCACTGTCAGCAACTTAATCAATGCTCTACTAGGCTGCCTACCGAAGCGGAAATGAATTTACAGTTCAAAAATTTCGCATTCCAAGAAAAGGTGCCATTTGTCATTTATGCCGATTTAGAAAGTATTTTAGAGAAGTGTGCAAATGGTATCGAAGGTAATACTTTTCACTCCAAACACACACCTTTCAGCATTGCTTACTATTTGAAGTGTTCATATGATGATTCTTTATCCCGTTTTAGGCTTTATAGAGGAAAGGATTGCATTCAATGGTTTGTTAACGAGCTTCAAAGTATTGCACATTGGGCTACCGAAATAATCAATCAAATAATTCCTATGGCTACTTTAAGTCTCAGTCAGGTTGAGCAATTTGAAAGCGCCACGGTTTGTCACATTTGTCGAAAACCATTTACTACTTCTGATATAAAAGTTAGAGACCATAATCATCTTACGGGGGCATTTCGGGGGGCAGCGCACCAGGCGTGTAACCTAAACTATACAGACTCCCACATTCTGCCAGTTGTATTCCATAATTTATCAGGTTATGATTCTCATTTCATCATTAGAGAATTGGCTAGTGTTCCCGGTTTGATTTCACTGCTACCCATAAACAAAGAAAGATATATCTCTTTCACGAAGGTAATGGAAGGCACCAAAATTAAGTTTAGATTTATTGACTCTTTCAGATTTATGAGTAGTAGTATTGAAAAGTTGTCAGACTATTTGGAGGATAGTAAAAAAATTATTTCCCGCGCTAGTTGCAACAATGATGAGGAATTTTCTCTAGTAGTTCGCAAAGGTGTGTTTCCTTATGAATATATTGATACGTGGGATAAATTGAACGAGACCACGCTCCTCCTAAAGAGCATTTTTCAGTCATCTTAATAATGAGGGAATCAGTGATGAGAGTTTTGCGCATGCGGTTAACGTGTGGAACAAATTTAGTATTAAATCGTTAGGGGAATACTCGGATTTGTATTTAAAAACAGACGTTCTACTTTTAGCAGATATTTTCGAAAACTTTAGGCAAACTTGTATAAGTACTTACGAGCTTGATCCTCTGCACTATTATACAGCTCCCGGTTTAGCATTCGATGCTATGCTTAAAATTACACAAGTAAAGTTAGAATTATTTACAGACATTGATATGCTAATGTTTATTGAAAGAGGGATTAGAGGTGGTGTAGCTCAATGTTCAAATCGGTATGCTAAAGCTAACAATAAGTAAAAGGGGGAAAATTTTGATCCCACCTCCGAAAGTGTGTATTTAATGTACTACGACGTGAATAATTTATATGGAGCCGCCATGTCAGAATATCTACCATTTGGCGATTTTTCTTTTGTTGATGAAGCTAATTTTGAAAGTTTAGATTTAATAAACCATCCTGATGATTCGGAAATTGGGTATATAGTCGAGTGTGATTTAGACTATCCTATAGAATTACATGAGAGTCACAGTGATCTACCTCTGGCACCCGAACATATGGTTCCACCCACACCTGATTCCAAAATGAAAAAATTACTGCTTACATTGTATCCAAAACGTAATTATGTAATTCATTACAGAAATTTAAAAGTATATTTAAAATATGGATTGAAGTTGGTAAAAGTACACCGTATATTACGTTTTAAACAGTCCCGTGGTTAAAAAATACATAGATTTAAATACAGCCATGCGTCAGCAATCTCAAAATGAATTCGATAAAATTTATATAAATTAATGATTAATAGTGTTTTCGGGAAGCTGATGGAAAATGTACGTAAGCATAAGGACATACGGCTAGTAACGAAATGGGAGGGTCGCTATGGTGCTCGTGCTTACATATCAAAACCAAATTTTCATAGTTGTACAATATTTGACAATGATATGCTTATCATTGAAATGAATAAGCTTGAAGTATATTTCAATAAACCTATATATGCAGGATTCAGTGTTTTAGACGTTTCAAAACTTTTTGTATAATTTTCATTACGGTTACACGCTACCCAAGTTCCATAATAGTGCTAAGATCTTGTACACGGATACGGATAGTCTCATATACGCCTTTTCGGTTCCCGACATCTATGAATGTATTAAAGAGGACATTGATAAATTCGATACATCTGATTATAGTCCCGACAACATCTTTGGACTCCCATTAGTAAATAAAAGGTCCCCGGCTTAATGAAAGATGAAAATCATGGCAAAATTATGGTTGAATTTGTAGGACTTCGTGCAAAAATGTATGCTTACGCGGTTGATGAAAAGGTTGTAAAAAATCAAAGGGTTATACCCACGCAAGCGTGAGGCAGATCACTATTAATGATTATAATCAGGTTTTATTTGATGGTGGCGTAATAAGGCGCTATCAACACCTCATAAGATCAAAGAAACATGATGTGTTTACCATTAAACAAAATAAAGTCATACTCAATCCTTATGATGATAAACGCTTAGTAAATTTTGATTTCACTGATACTAGACCCTGGGGTACAACTTTCAGTAAACAATGAGCAGTCTTCAGGACAGCTTGCAGGAAGAGCTGCAGTGCAGTAGTGATCAAATCTACAAAAAGTACCTGAAGCGTTCTTTGACCTCTCCTGAAAACTATACATTTATATTGAATATATTGCAAAATATTGTTATTCCCGATGAGTGTTTTAACTTGTGTGCTATAAACTCAAAGTGTGCAAATGAAGTAATTATTAAGACATTATTTGATAGAAAAATTAGCTTAGACAATACCATTAAAAGTTTTACGAACTTGTGTACCGATAAAGGTTCGTTAACCTCTAATGATGTAAATAGGATTTTAGATGACATGAATTTACTTGGTGACATACCCTTAAAATGTACATATACAAGTTATTATGGGGTGATTCATTGTGTACAAATGCTAGCGTACAAATATTGTTTATAAAGACACTTCCTCTATTATAAGTGAATGTATCGAGACAGCAGCATATTATGCTAATTACAAGTGTCTCACTATTTTAATTGAAGTATTGTTAGAACAAAACATTACATATAAGTTTCAACCGTGGGAAAATGAGGAACACCACAAAATTTACCGCTGGATTTTGGAAAACATTGAGAAAGGTGATTCCTGCTTGGGATGGAGATGTGGGCCAGATTCGGGGATATGGCCGTCTAGTAATTTAAACGATTGTAGAAATACCTTAGGTTTACTATATGATGATAAGATAAGATGATGTAATATTTAAATAAATACAATTATAATTGTTTTATGTGGTTTTAATTCATCTAAAAGTTACAATCCCTACAGCTATATTATAAAACTAAATCGTCTTTATTGATCCATGATCTTTCATCCAATCCCCACCACTTTACGAATAACTTATTATTCTTGGAGCGAAGCACTTTTTCCACAAGGTACACATCCGGATACTTTGTTTTCTGTAATTCGTGTTCATAAAAGGCTCCCTGTACAGGTGATCCTTTCATGTCCTCCAACATGTAAGTGGTTGGGTTAGTAATGCAAACTTTCACAATCTTGAATAGTTCACTTGACCAATTGGGGGTGTATCCTTTAGCGAAAATACTTTTAAACTTACTGATTCGTACTATGTCACCCACACAATAACGATTCTTATCAACTATTTTTATGTGAGTGTAAGCCTCTAGCTTTGTATGATTACCGACATCTTTAGGCTTCATTCCTGTAGTTCTATGCTTACGATTGTTATAATCCATCGTTACGGTGTCAATTGTATCAATCCATTTATATTTACCCTGTAGGCTGAATGACTTATATAGAGTAGACTTAACGGTCCTGATCACTCGTTCCGCAATTGCTGCCTTCTTTGTGCTATAGGTGGAGTAATGGTTGACTCCATAACGCTGCATTAGTTTAGTGAAATGTTCATTGTAGAATTCTTTTCCTGCATCTGTCTGCAAATTGGAAGGTTTTCGATCCGTTTTGAAGATTTGTTTTAATCCTTTGGTCTCACAAGTATTTCGAAAAACAGTCAATAACTACTAAAATATACTTGTAGCCCTTATTTTGTTTGGCATATGTGTTAAATTCGGCCAAATCTGCTTGCCAGAGGTCATCATATCCCTTAATTATTGTGCGCCTTCGTTTAAAATTTTTTCTTGCGGGTTTGTGCAATTCATTGACCAGTTGTAATTTGGACATGGTACTAATTTATCCACAATTTCTTTAAGTTGATGTAGTTTTTCCTCCAACACTAGATAAGCGTTAAAGTTCCCTTTAACAGCTTTCTGAATTGCTTGCAAACAAAAATCAAGGTATCCTTTACTTATAGCATCACCATCCTCTTCCGGATCCGCCAACTGGGTCAAACGGTTTCCATCCAAATTCAACCTTGTCGATAAATAGTATTGCTTGGTGATGGCATCTTGAGGATCTATGGGGTTAGCAACATTGCTGAGTCTCTTATTCTCGATATCGAATTGATTATCAATAATAAGTTGAAACTGAGGGGTTAATTTCTTAAATTGATACTGGGCATGTGGCCGTCCAAATTTATCAAGAGGCATTTTAGTTATGATATGTCGACATCAATGCAGTCTGATTTATATTGTTCAGAAAACTAGTGTTTGGTCTTTCAATGTATCCATCTTCATACAATTTCTCTACAATTGATATTATATCATTTACAACACCTGTGTTTCCAGCCAATTTTTCTGCCCACAATACTTCTAGATCACGAATTAGTTCATGTACATCATTCCAATACTTATATTCAATCGGTCTGTTTGTTAATTCCTTAAAAAACATAGCTCCACCTCCCTGAGTTGAGGGTGAAGACAGCAAGGGTTTAATTATTTGTGTATACTTTTTGCTGCGGCTTCCTCGAATCTGTCCACTTACATCATAATCTCGCCTTGCAGCATTCGTAGCTACTAAAATACTTTTATAATTCTTTCTATATTTTGAGTTTACTAGATTTAGATCGGGTTCATTCATAATAAGCAGATCATATAAACCTGGAGTCCCTTTATACGTGACGCCTTTAATGATCATATAGTTTCCTTTAATTGTGATGGGGGTATTACCAATTGCCCATTTGTCTGTTTTGGCGTCGTAGTGGACTCCATAAGTGTGATCAATAGCACCTTCAAGATCCCTCATAATACGTTCAACATATATACGAGGTAATTCGTGGTACTGCTCGAGAAATTCTTCAGAGATGGGTTCATTACAGGAATCATCTGTGATACTAAGAGGTTCTTCTTCTTCCTCGGTAGTAATCTCTCCTACAACAGATGTTTCTAGGAAAGGTGGTGTGTACGAGGAGGGGGATTTATTTGAAACAGCGGAAGTTGAGCTAGGGGGCTTGTCTTCGTTGCTAATGAGTATGCTAGAGGGTAGTAGTAGCATGTTTTCTTCGAAATATGAACAAAGGTGAGTTTTTGGGTTTAACGGACTCCTTTGTTTTCTTATCAGGATGCATTTTATTCGCTATTTCAGTTAGAGGTTCTATTAGAGGTTTATAAGTACTTTCAAACATTCTTTCATTATCAATGCGGGTAGTTTTAAGACTGTTGTATTTCTGCTGTATTATTTTACGAGCCTGAATAATTTTTCGCTTTAATATCATCTCCTTATTATCCATTGTAGCAAAATGGCTGTTAATACCTAAACGGATGTGTAACTACTAAACCACTGAAATCAGGCTAAGGTATTATATATTCATCAAACCTTTTCCTATAGCGACCATTACTGACTTCAGCATCCTTATTTATGACTATGAAGCCAAACGGATCTATCCAGCACTTTGAACACATATCCCGAAACAATGTCATGCTTATGGTGGGGCTTATATGATCCTCATACACATGTTTTAGGTTTAATTCATCTTGCTCAAATAATATAATTAGATTCGCATTGTCACGAATTAATTGCTTTGGAATTTTACTGTAACTTTGACCCAAATAGAAACAATCAATATCGTTATGTCTACCCATAGAAAAATATGCCCTTATGTTATTTTGCTTTTCACAGGCGATATCATCAAAGATAAAGATAGAGTTTGCTTTTGCACAATTCGGCTCAATCACATCTTGATTATCACTGAACGTAAAGTAACCTATATCCTTTATCGGAAGTAGGATTTCCTGTAAAAGTTTGTACTTGTTTTGATTTAATGACTTGGAGTATACGTATACATGTTTAAATTTCAAACCGTTTTTCTCAGTAAGCAAACTAATCATTGCGTTTGTTTTGCCGCAGTTGGAGGGGCCACATATAATGCCACGTATACTATTAGGAAGTAAATCGCCATGTTTTGAAGTACCAGACTTTTCATCAAAGTCATGATTTTGAATTGGAAGTTTTGTTTCTGCGCAACTACATTCATCTTTGATGGATGAAATGAAACTAAACGAATAATTACAACATTTTTATTTATATAATACAGATTATAAATTTTTCACTTCTCCAGTGAGTGGGTTGTACTGCACAATAGCATCGTGGAGAATAAGACCATAGGCAACGATTCCATTATCGAAAGGTGTTAGAGATTCCATTTCCAATTTGATGTCTACTGTTGAGTTTTTTAAGGATTCATTCTGTTTAGAACAGTCCATTACAAATACTGGACATGATTTGAATTCGGTGTAGTTGAATAACGCATCTGTATTATCTTTATCATAGTAGTCACATCGGAAGTTCAAAAATTGCGATAGGCAGGTATGTATTGGTTAGCACTGAAGTTCAAATGCATTGCTTCATAGGGATAATACTCTGAATTCAGATGTACTTTAAGGTTCCTGATGTTAATGTGATCAAAATTTCCGGCTCTTGCAGACTTTGTGTACTTTTACCTTGTTGGAATGCAACAATTATCCAGCGCGGTTTTTCCAGTTGCGTTGACGTTTTTATTGGCCATATATCAGAGGTTGCCTGTTTTAAAGCAGGTAATTCATATAACTCCCATTGACGAAATGGAACAGTAACAATAGAATTCTTATTTATTCCTTCAAACAAGTCTAGTTTCGCGGCATCACTAAGGGTTAAGTGTGGTACTTTCCATTGAATTTTATTTAGGGTTATTTCCGCATCAACGTCACCATAGTAGCAGTTTGTATCGCTTCTAGATCGAATTAAAATCAACTCTTGACGCATATTCACGATCACTTGACGATAATCCTCCATTATTCCAAATATGTGGTTCAATGGTATGCATACTGTAAAGGATTTTTCGCCATTTCCCTCATTGAATTCTAATTGTAATGGTTCCTCATTCTTTGGTGACCACCCCAAATGGCTTAATGCTTTGCTCTTGCTTGTCGTATAAGAAATATATCCTTTAAGTGTAGATGTTATGCCGGGATTTCGGCAAACGTCCACTCTTTGACCGCCTAACTCATAACGAATCTCTTCGAAAAGGAAGTTGGGGAAATTATTGGTTAAGTTACATGATTTTCCTTCATATTCTTTCTTCAGCTTACCTTCTATGTACAGAAAACTATCATAAGTAGCTGTAATTAAATCCTGACTTTGAATTAAAATGCGTATTTCTTCGGAAGGTCCATACTTAGAAGAGCCATACGGAAGATAGGTGTGAATATCTGATTTAATTATAGTATCATCAAAATGTACGTTTTGAAAGATGTTTAATGATTCAGTCATTGTGTAGATGCAAGGAGGGTTGATGAGTAATTAAAGATTTACTAAGGGATGATGTCTTTTATATGAATTTCTTTTCAAGCCTATAAATTAATTGTTATTAATTATGCCTTTTACAGTTTGTTTACTTCATATATTTTAAGAAGGCACTATAAATGCTTTCATTGTTATACAAAGAAAGTCCTTGTTCACATTAGCACACTTATGAATGCAAACCTATTGTTATTTATAGCGAAACTTTTTTCCTCATAACACATTTTCATTAATTATTATATTACTAATTATGCAATGTTGTTTTGGTAAGTTTTAAAGTTGTTAAAAATAATTTTTAAGAATGCAGATGCATTGTGTGTGTTTTATACAAAGAAAGTATTTATTAGCTTGAATTTTTTTGCACACTCCTACAAATTTTTAAGAATGCAAATGCTATTATTAACAAAGAAAGCCCATTGTTCAATAAAACATTACATATTTCAGATAAATGCATTCAGCTTCACGTGTGTAAGCGGGACATATCATTGTGTAAAAGAGATAGACATTAAAGTGAACTTCATTCAACAAATTTAACATTTCTTAGAGATACATGAATTCTATTAAAATGTACGCTTTGAAACACGTTTAATGGTTTGCTCACTCAGAACTTTCAATCCAATTGATGTTAAAAAGTATTTCTCTGCAGATGTTAACTGCAATGAGGGTTGATTGGGTCTTTTGTATGAAGATGTCCTGTGATTAATTCGCAGACCCATGTTCTTTTAGTTCTAAGCGTACCGTGAATGGTTCACTTTCACCAAAGTCTATTAACTCACCCTTTTGATTTGTCAATTTGATTGTTATATTACTGATTATGTCTGTGTTTATTTCTAAATATTGAGTGTTGGTTGGAACTTTATCCAAACGATAGCCCGAGGGTACGGAAACGTCAATTTCGTATATTACCTTTGCAGGTTTACCGTTTCGATAAGATCCCTTTATAATGTTGCACTCCACATGCAGATTAGTGTGTTTAATTATTTGGATGTCTAACGCAGATGTGTGGAGAACATTCGCTTTTAGTATTCTAGGCTCAAACCCGAGCATGCGGCCAATGCTACTCTCTTTAGTAAAATCGATCTCAAATGAACTGTTTATCTCACACTTAAGCGTATTGTTGTTTGCCCTAATGAAAAATTTTTCTGTGGGTATCTTTGATTTCAAGTAAGCACTAATTTCATCTAACTCATAGGCACCGTGTGGAATATTAATCACTCGCAAATGAGATGAATTTGTTCTAAAATAAAATCTATCGTTGCCGTGTAAATGTTTCTAATGCTGTTGCACCCGTAGAATCCCACCAATCCAACAACGTATTTCTTCTCCAAATCTAGCTCTATCGGTGGGTAGAAGTTGCAGCTAGCTATGTTACCAACACCTTCTAAACTGAATGTTATTGACATAACTGAGAAAATTTAAGGTTATGTCGATTATTTATATAGAAATTGTAGGCATAGGTGCCCGCAAATAATGCTATTAAATTCCTGATCTTGATTGTAATTATAATAAATTTTACATCCCCGAAAGTAGTTAATCGCTTCAACTGGTGGTCGAAGATTACCGAAACTATCGTAATACCATACCTTTTCACCACGCTTTTTGTAGCAAACCCAATGTGTACCCGGTCCACACTGACTATCTAAGTTGATGATTCCAGATTCATTTTTCTGTGGTAATTTAGGCAGGCTATCTCTCATAAAAATACCCCTAAAGTATGGTACACCTTTTGTGTATTTCTTTAAATCAATATCTGTTAAAGCTCTTTCGGGTAATCTACTCAGTTTTTGGAAACGGTTTTAAGTATAATGCACCGCCAGATTTGTATGGTTTTAGATAAATGCGCCACCAGCGATCGATTCCATCATACGATTATGGCGCGATGTCTCCTCTTGCAATTTTTAGCATTTTTGCATCATTGACTGCTTTGGCAATTCCCGATGCACCGCCAGCTAAAGCACCGATTGCTGATAATCCTGCGAATAACGGAATAAGAAATGGTAAAACACCTCCTTGTTTAGGTAAGGAATTACTCTAGGAACTTTAATGTTTTCTTTCCCCAACCTTTTTACTACACGTTTTGCCGTTGACAGTGCTGACTTTATAGTATCGGTGAAATCTCCGTTAGCTTTCATTTCTTTAGCTATTGTTTTCCGTACATGCAATAAACTTTCACCATTCTTCTTCTTGGACCGACGTTTAAACCCCATCCCAAATTTTCTCTTTGCCTTCATGGTGGTACCGACTGCTAAAGCTGCAGCTCGTTCACCTAATGTTGCGTCTGCTGATTTAAAGCGTTCCCAAGCTTTTGTTCTAAAATTTTATCTGCTCTATGTCGACTTTCTAAATCTTGGTAGTCTCTATAACTGATATCATGCAGTTTGCACTGCGCATCTAATTGATTAATACCGGGGTCGCCGCGTGCTAGTCGTTTCTCTAATTTTGTACCGGGACCACAATACTGGTAACCGGGTAAATTCAATTCCACCGGAAGTTTATTGATTAGTGTATTCACTAAACCACCTGCACTCTTCCGCTTCTTACCTATCATTGTTCACCTTGGGGATAGGGTAGGGTATTTATACCTAAAATCATGTAAAACTTTATTTTTAGTAAATGCTATACATTAGATAAGCAGGGCGATAGTACAATATTTCCATTAAACATACAGTGTTATGTGAATTAATATTATACTTGGCATTTATAACATCATCAATGTCTTTATAAATGTCATCATCACCGAATTCCTTCTCACGAAAACGACGGTAGTCAACCACTTGTCGTATGAATTTTCATAGAAACACACCAGATTGTAAGATTCAAGAAATTCCAATCTATAGCTTATTATATCCTTCAAATCGAATAGTTCTTCTATGTTATAGGCAGTGAATGTACACGAACAACAGTTGTAGTTTTCAATCATAACAGTTTTCAAAATTCTCTCATATCCTTTAAGCAATTCCCAATTGTAATAAATACCGAGATTACTAGATAGAGATTCGTAATCTTGCTCATGTATTATATCCTCCTCGTTTACATGTGACCAATCAATTTGGCTTTCAATTTCTTGGATCGAAGAAATTGTATTTCTACATTGAATACCATCTTAAAAGTTCATTCCATTCCTTCACGTCTAATACCACGTTGTTGCCACATCCCATACGCACTACTGGTGCAAGGTTAAGGTGTGTACTGTATCCAATTTCAATATGCGTATTGTTCGATAGTTTATAGGAAGCACAATCGATTAAGTATTCATTAGCTGCCTGTTTATATACCTCAGCCCTATGTTGAAATGATGATGACCAGTCGGAATAACCTTCATCTTGTTTCTCTTCATTTTGCTACTACTACTACCATCACTATTTTGACAGCATGAACAACAAAATGTTAAATTATTATTCATATTGTTATTACATGAGGTATCCAGGAGCGATTTTATTGCTTTTTCATGACTTTACTTGTCCACAACCGCACTACGACTAAACACTGAAATGCATGTTTACATATGGTTGTAATGTTATATGATCCAGCAAAGGTATGTTAAGTACAAACTTCCCATAATATGTGTATTTACTTAAATCAATTTTTATCTGTATATTGTGGTTAATAAATTCTTATAAAAACGTTTTACTTGTTAGATGACCTAATCAGTCTGAACAATGCATCGTCTTTGTTCTCGGAATTTCATAAGCTATGACTCAACAATGAATCGTCTTTGTTCTTTACCTTGAAAATTGTAAGAATAGACTTTGAACCGTTGAACAATACATCGTCTTTGTTCTTGATTTCCTAGAATTTCAGAAGCTATGACTCAGCAAAACAATAGATCGTCTTTGTCTTACACCTTGAAAATTGTAAGCATAGACTTTGAACAATGAGCCTCATTCTTGATTTCCTGAATTGAGATGTGGAATCTATTTTCGACCTGAACAATAGACCGCCTTTTTCGAAACGGTTGCGAAACAGCTATCTGTTTTGAAACGGACCCCTGTTTAAGGAAACGGCTACCTGTTTTAGAAACGGCAACCTGTTTTTAGGAAACGGCTACCTGTTTAGGAACGGCCACCTGTTTACAGCACTTGAGGGGCGTGGCATTGCTTGAAATATGCACCTCACGGCTCTTGATTTCCTAGAATTGAGATAACAATCTATTTCTAACTGAACAATGGATCGTCTTTGTTATCAGAGGTGTGACCTTATAAGCATAAACTTTAAATCGTTGACAATAGATTGCCTTTGTTCTTGAAAGAGATGTATTTAGATAACACTCTATTTTATAAATCAACCAGAACAATGAATCGTCTTTATTCATTTACCTTGAAAATTATAAGCATAGACTTTGAACAATACATCGTCTTTGTTCATGATTTCTAGAATTGAGATAACAATTTATTTTTATAACTCGACCAGAAGAATGAATCGCTTTTGTTCTTTTACCTTGAAAATTGTAAGCATGGACTTTGAAGCGTTGACAATGGATCGCCTTTATTCTTGATTTCCTAGAATTGAGATAACAATTTATTTTTAAAATAACGGAACAATGGATCGTCTTTGTTCATTTCTCAGAGGTGTGACCTTGTAAACATAAACTTTAAATCGTTGACAATGGATCACCTTTGTTCTTGAAAGAGACGTATTTAGATATCAATCTATTTTTATAAATCAACCAGAACAATGAATCGTCTTTGTTCATTTCTCATGTAACCTTTGAAAATTATAAGCATAGACTTTGAACCGTCGACAATGCATCGCCTTTGTTATTGATTTCCTAGAATTGAGATAACAATCTATTTTTAGAATAACGGAACAATAGATAGTCTTTGTTCTTTCATGTGGCCTTGAAAGCATAGACTTTGAACCGTCGGCTTGAACAATGCATCGTCTTTGTTCTTGATTTCCTAGAATTTCAGAATGACTCAGCCAAAACAATAGATCGTCTTTGTTCTCTCATGTGGCCTTGAAAGCATAGACTTTAAACAATGGGCCCCCTTTGTTCTTGATTTCTCAGAATAGGGCGTGGCCTTGAAACATGCATAGACTTGCTTGAGACTGAGGGTAATGACCTTCAGGACAATCAACAATCTAGTAACTTTTCTAGTGACCTTGAAGGACTCGTGCAAGCATGACCTTGAAGAGAGTTACACCTGTGGTCTTTAGCTACCCTTGAAATAGGCAATGTTACCGACCTTGAAATCTAGTAACTTTTCTGGTGACTTTTCCTAGATCTGATGACAAATCTAGTGACAAAAGCGGCTCAGGTTCCGTATAGCTATACTACTACGTAGTAATATAGCTATGCGATCCTAGACTTTTTACTATACTTTTTCTACGAGTGTTTCTGCTCAAGGTTATCACATATACGTCCAAGTACATGGTTTATCAAGGTCATCATCTTCAAGGTCACCTCGTCATGTAACTCTTCAAGGTCATGCTTAATCGCTTCAGTCACTAGAAAAGTCACTTGAAAAGTTACTAGATTGTTATGAACATTTTAGGTTATCCAGCTTATATGCATCTATTCCTGAAGGTCATTGCCTCGGTCTCAAAAGTCTATACATGTTAATCTGAGCCACAAAACAGGTAGACGTTTATTCTCTAAAACAGGTAGCCGTTTCTAATAAACAGGTAGCCGTTTACCTATAAACAGGTAGCCGTTTCCTAAAACAGGGTCCGTTTCCAAAATAGATAGCTGTTTGCAACTGTTTCATACGAGAAGGCGATCTATTGTTCAGGTCGGGTTAATACATCTCAATTCTGAAATCAAGAACAAAGACGATTCATTGTTCATTCTCATGTAACCTTTGAAAATTATAAGCATAGACTTTGAACCGTCGGCTTGAACAATGCATCGTCTTTGTTCTTGATTTCCTAGAATTGAGATGTATTAACTCGACCTGAACAATAGATCGCCTTTCGTATGAAACAGTTGAAACAGCTATCTGTTTTGAAACGGATGTTTTGAAACGCTACCTGTTTATAGGAAACGTACCTGTTTATAGGAAACGGCTACTTGTTTTAGAAACGTCTACCTGTTTTGGCGGCGTGGCCTGAAACATGTATAGACTTGCTTGAGACCGAGGGCAATGACCTTCAGGAATAGATGCATAATGTGTGATAACCTAAAATTGATGTGACAATCAACAATCTAGTAACTTTTCAAGTGACTTTTCTAGTGACCTTGAAGGACTCGTGCAAGCATGACCTTGAAGAGCTACCTACCACGTGACCGAGGTGACCTTGAAGATGATGACCTTGATAAACCATGTACTTGGACGTAGGTAATGTGATAACCTTGAGCAGAAACACTCGTAGAAAAGTATAGTGAAAAGTGGCTCAGGATCGCATAGCTATACTACTCGCGACTCATCTGTAAAAAGTACCTTGCTCCAGTCATCATCGTTTCATGCCAAGTAATTTCGAGCAAAGTCCAATCTTGCTATTCGATGCTGGCGGTTCAGTGTTGGCCCTGTAGCCATACTTCTGAAAGACAAACCATTAGCACTAAGCATTCTTCTAACTTTCCATTCGCTAACATTAACACCTCTAACCTTTTGAAGCTGATTTCTTCTGGTTATCTTTTCTGGTTATAAGACCATCCCCTGATAGCACTGGTACACATTTTGTACAGTACATATGCTCTTACCAACAATTCTGGCGGTTTCATGATGTCCTCTACCATCTTGTATCAACGCTACAATTCGTGCCACAACATTAGGATCTAGAGGCATTATGGCCTGGTAAATAAACGGTAAGAACAGTAAACCGCCACTACCCGCAATAAACCATATAACGAATAGGTTTTAGAGAAAAAAAATAACACTTAACTGAAAAATAAGCAACGAAATGTGAATGTTTGCTTAGGACTGATTTTTGTTGTTTAACAAACGTTGGGAATACGGTGATAGAATGTAACAGACGCCAACAATATAACTTTCACCGCCTACTGCGCCTATGACTCCCTGATTAGTTTTATTTTTTAAATTGTTTGTAATTTCTTAAGTTATTTAAAGTGACTTAAATTTTTTGCTCGGCATTGTAGATATCTGCTAAAATATTAATTTAGAATGGTAACATGAATTAAAGTTAGTAGTGGAAATTAACTACAAGTGAATAACAGTCTGTTGGGATTGCATTATAATTATTGGGTAACGCTCGAGGCATTGAGTAGGAGAGATAGACATCCGTATTCATATTCGGGAGAACAGAAGTTCATGTATTTTGAAATATTAATCAAATGCAAATATATTTTTTCGTTAATAAATTAGTTACGTCCAAGCGAGCTTAATTTATATAACGGTGCGAGTTGATTGTAGGTGTCATTTGCAATCAGGTATTATTCTTGATCAATTTACAGATTTTTCTTTCCAGAAATGACAATTTAGGAACGTAAGGAAGAGTAAAGAGCTTGGAAAACATTTTGGAAACTGAGAGGTTCAATATATGAAAGCAAGATGACGATGAGTCTATAGTAAAATACATTAAAGTTATGTGAAATAATATAGCACAAATAATGCTTTATGAAAAGTGGCAAGCGATTACCATAAATACCCATCCCTTTCAGACAATTGCAATTAAGAAGATAGGAGATGGTAAAACCCGTCAGTGGAAAAAAATATCACGCTAATAGTGCGTGCAAACTTATAGTGAACACAAAAAACACAATTGAACGTCCATCTAAAGTCTATTTTAAGTTAATACGAGGGAAACTCATTTTAACAGAAAGGTAACATTACATTTACGTAAAACTGAGGCTACAATGACTTTTGGAGGCCTGAACTGATTTTTATCAATCCCGCAGAACAAACTGAGGGACTTTAACCCAGCACAATGTAAAAAGTATTACGCAGTAGCAGACGAATTGAGAGCAAGTAGTACAGAACATAGCCAAGTACAATAGAGAAAAAGTTATATTACTTAAACACTACCTAAATACATCACCGGTATGTATGAGGCGCAAGTGATATTATAAACTTTACGATAGTTTCCTTGAGCTCACTAATTCCGTATATCGAACAAGAACAAATGCAGGTAAGTAAAACACGTAATTGAAATACAAAGATTTCAACCAATTTCAATAATATTTTAGGTACACGAAAAAACAGAGGAGAGGGTTGAATATAATTTGAATATATGAGTCATTCATTCTACAACATTTTCAATGCTTGAAACGGTAACAGTTTGCTGTTGCTTATCGGTTAACACTGCACTAACGACTTGATACGCAGTAGATGGAATAAACGTAAATTTTCATTAACCTGTTATTGCGATTTACATATATCTGTAAAGATAAATGAAAGCATCCGGTAGTGATGAAGTTAATGCCTGCAGGATGTTTTCTTAATTTTAGGCAGTCTTAGAGAAATGACGTGTAGGATCTATTTGTAGAAGAGATCGCAAGTGGAACGGAAAATGATATAGAAGATAGTAAAGTAATTAATATATAACCGATTTATACCTGAAAAAATAGATAATACTCATCATGTGTGCAAGAAAAGAACTAGTTTTCCAAGAACCAATTCTATTTCGACAATTTAAGTCGGGGCGGAAAAAACGAAAAAATTACAGTGCCTACATTTACATAGTCAAAGATTAATTAACTGAGTGTAATGAGCAAACAAGGGAAATAGTTTATGTGCTTGTTAATGGAAAATGCTTTTTAACAATCTGCAAATTTGGCAGTTTTAAATGCACTGAATATTCTATTTCTTAAACCATCTACATTAATTACTCATGTTGTATTGTACCGGGTGGTGTTTGTTATTTCAAATTAAAAATATTTTGAACTAATAAAAATTTCCAGATAACTAAGAAATTGTTGTTTTAAATTATGTTGCCGTCTTTTGTTAGCCATGGAAACCTGGATGTCTGCAAGCAAAATATTTTAATGTATAAAATGCAAATAATATTAAACCTAAATATAACAAGCGATCAAAATTTTTCAAAAACCCCAAAATATACAGGGTGGTCAGTGTGAAAAAATGTAGTTCAGAGTCATATAAAAATGAACACCCTGTATTTAATCCGTTTATTCGGTCGATTCTACGTAAAGAAGTACTCTTAAAAAGATTTTGCCAAAATCAATGATTTTTAATAATAAGAAAGCTATTAAAGAAATCGACCAAATTCGAGAAACACCCTCTAGCGACCAAACGACTAGAGATACCTGAATTCTGTTCACGCCAGTGATTTTTTCGTTAAATTTGAGGTCCAGACACCCAGGTATATCTTTTCTATCTCTTAAAATAGAGGGCGTTTCCATAGAAAGCATCCAATTTGTACCACCCTGTATACTAAGGACTTTACATGTCCAGGAAAAAAATGTAAATTGTTTAAGCCAGGTGACGTAGAGGGCCATGAATGTACCATTGGCATACTTTATAATCACTTGAAACAACAATTCCTACTCTCTTCGAAAGTGATAAAAAAAACTTTGACACTTCACAAAATTAGACACTACCCACAAATCGGTGAAATATTTCTCAAGGGATTAATAAAAGAATCTTGTTAGAAAAATTTTGACTTTCTGTATCTCTAAAATGAAGCAAAACTTTTCTATCTGAGCTGTGAGTTTTTTAAATAAACCAAGGATAGTCCGTACCCCTCTCGAGGCGATTCATCTAGAGGGCATGGCAGTGTTCATACACAATTATGATTGAAACAACCTATACGAATGTATTAGTGATTGACGTCATCTGTGTCCAAAAATTTATTGAAAGGTAAAATTGCATCATCTTTGGTATAATACACCGTACAAATACTTCAGTTTGACGAAGTAATGCTTTATTAATTTTGCCAATTTTGTGCTAACATTTAAAATTTACAGTTATGCATGTTAGATTACCTTGTTCTGTCATTTAAAGATATAACTAGAAATTAATGGTTTAAACCTTAATTATTGTTCAGACTTGAAAGGTTTGCAGCAACTACGATGCCGTTTCGAGATTTTAACAGGAGCGATAGAAACCTTCGTTAGATCAGTGAAAGTAATGCTTGGACGCTAAAATTGGTTCTTTGGTCTCAAGTTATGGACATCTAACGGGAGAGTTGACGTTTTTCTAGAAATAAGTTATAACTATGTGGCATAGGTACCAGAGTAAAACAGGCGCCAACATAATTGCTTTAATTAGTTAGCATATGTACATACCTATACACTCTTTAATTTTTCTTATTTTTCTCAAGTTTTCCGGCTTGTTTTTGATAAATGTTTGGAAAATATTTTCATTTATTTAGAAAGGGAGAAAGATACAACAGTAATCCCGAAGACCATTTAACCACCATAGCCCGTGCGCTATTACCGAAGGAAGGCAGGTCTGGTGTCAAGCTCTGAACGTTCAAGGTCTACGATCTTATGCCACTTCCGGTTAACGCAAAAATTGTTTTTTTGGGTTACGTGTTTGGATGTTCAATTGTCTCTGTGTTTCTATGTTTTACATAGTTGTGTGCTTGTGAGCTTACCTGATGCTGATATTCTTTGTTTGGATGTTTTTTTTGTTCGCAGTTTTACGTTTTTAAGTATCTACTTGTGTGTATAGATGTTTGTGGTGTGTGCTGTATATTTCGGTTTCTTTGGTATGTCTTATTGATTATTTGGGGTATTTGTTGGTTAGTTTTTTTTTTTTGGGAGTTCATTGAGTTTAGGTTTGCCTGTTTGTTTATTTGTGTGTATACGAGCTCACGTATTTCTTTGATCCCTTCTCTTGCTTGTTTGGTGTGTTAGGATGTACCCCGGGGCTAGTTCCATTGCTTTGGGTATTACGTGTTAGTATGTTTTGGACGTTGAGCAATTTGTTATTTTTTGTATTTGAAAAACGTGCCGAGACTAATTAGTTATTATGCCCTGACAATTTTTTAAATTGAAAACTTTTCTAAGAAGGTGCATTAAAAAAATATTATTTGGAATTAGACCTTAACGATTTTAGTCATAGCAGAAGTTAAACAATTTGTGATCTTTAAGGAATAATTCTAATTATACTACTAGATTATTTGTATTGTAAATTATATTGGTTTTATTGGCTTTTAAATTGCACCAAAAGATGGCACTCTAATTACACTACAAGGTGGCTCTGATGGTTTAGCTAGTTTTAAAATTATACAACAAGGTTGCGTTGAAAATTGCTAACCTGAAATGTAACCACTATATGGGGTTACACTTACTTCTAACCCCAAAGAGAGAGAGAGCAAACTGATCCATTAAGAGGGACCGTGAGAGACAGGTATGGCCCCATAAAGAACTTTTGGTGTTGAAATCTGTTTCAAGATGAATGTCTACGATGTTCAATTTTGCAAAAAGAGCGCATTTCTAAATGCTGAAATCAGGTTCTTTCACATTTAGGTCCTATTCTGCCAAAGTAGTCTTATTTCAAGATGTTGATACCACCATCGTAATCCTTACAAAAGGGCCTCATGTGTATATATCAGATTCCAAATGTCGGATATAGAATTTATTTAAAAGAAACTTATCTTAACGAGTCCACAACTGTCGGACTAGGAGATCCATACATAAATAAGATAGCGCAAAACCAACAAGTGACAAGGAAATAAGATGCCGGTTACACAAAAAAAGGTGTATGTAAACAAGATTATGGTGAGCAAAAAAATGTACACCCTAACAAGTCGGATGAATTCCAAACAAGCACACGTAGGTAGGACGGCGAAATCCTAAAACGACACATTAAAACAAATTTGCGAAATGCCAAATACACACAGACTTAAGATGGCGAATAGCTATAATGGCACACGAGAACAAGATGTCAGAGAGTCAATAAGGCGGCCGTAAACAGAAATGTAGGACCAGAGTTCTAAATCAAAGTGCACAACCCAAGAGCCTGCAACCAGTTTCAAGGCGATGTTCCGTTCTAGATATGCAATCAGGAAACAATATTGGTTTAGCCAACTGTTTGATAAATTGCATGTTAAAGCCGTTGTATTAGGGCGGTTACTGAGATTTCACAGAAAATAGGCAATAAAAACGTGCAATTAGCAAAAGAACTTATATTTCAATATGATAACTTACAAGTTAAGTACAAAAAAGTGTTTTGCATCAAATAAAAGTGTGTATGAAATATGTAATTTAAGTCAGCTAACTTACCAGTACCATGCGTTAATAACTTTCGCTAACAATAACTCAAATAAATCAACTTAATGTAGGTTAGTAAGGTCACTCAAGTCTTCTATAAACCCAACCATGTTATTATAAGTCCTAATCAAACTAAATTAAAAAACAAGTCATGTTTTTAAGTGCTGTTTGTTGTTTCAAAATTGAATTGGTGAATTTAAGGAGCATTTAGATACATTTATACATGAAATGGATAAATTCAATGCATATGTTTCTTCTGAGTTTACGTGCGTGTGTGCGTGTGTGCGTGAGTGCGTGTGTGCGTGTGTGCGTGTGTGCGTGTGTGTGTGTGCGGTTGTGCGTGTGTGCGTGTGTGCGTGTGTGCGTGTGTGCGTGTGTGCATTTGTGTGTGTGTGTGCGTGTGTGTGTCGTGTGTCGTGTGTGTATGTGTGGTGTGTGCGTGTGTGTGTGCTGTGTCGTGTGTGACGTGTGGTGTGTCGTGTGTGTGTGTGTGTGTGTGTGCGTGTGTGCGTGTGTCGTGTGTGCGTGTGTGCGTGTGTGCGTGTGTGGTGTCGTGTGTGCGTGTGTGCGTGTGGTGTGTCGTGTGTCGTTGTGTGGTGTGTGCTGTGTGGTGTGTGCGTGTGTGCTGTGTGTGCGTGTGTCGTGTTGTGCGTGTGTGTGTGCTGTGTGTGTCGTGTGTCGTGTGCGTGTGTCGTGTGTGCTGTGTGCGTGTGTGCGTGTGTGTGTGTGTGCTGTGTGCGTGTGTGCGTGTGTCGTGTGTGTGTGTGTCGTGTGTCGTGTGTGCGTGTGTGTGGTGTGTGCGTGTGTGCTGTGTGCGTGTGCGTGTGTGCTGTGTGTGTGTGTGTGTGCGTGTGTGTGTGTCGTGTGTGTGTGTGGTGTGTGTGTGTGTGGTGTGTGTGTGTGTGTGTGTGCGTGTGTGCTGTGTGTGCGTGTGTGTCGTGTGTGTGTGCGTGTGTGTGTGCGTGTGTGCGTGTGTGCGTGTGTGGTGTGTGCGTGTGTGTGTGTGTGGTGTCGTGTGTGCGTGTGCTGTGTGCGTGTGTGCGTGTGCGTGTGTGTGTGTGTGTGGTGTGTGTGTGTGTGTGGTGTCGTGTGTGCGTGTGTGTGTGTGCGTGTGTGGTGTCGTGTGGTGTGTGTGTGTGTGTGTCGTGTGCTGTGTGTGTCGTGTGTCGTGTGTGCTGTGTGCGTGTGTGCGTGTGTGCGTGTGTGCGTGTGTGCGTGTGTGCGTGTGGTGGTGTGCGTGTGTGTGTGTCGTGGTGTGTGCGTGTGTGTGTGGTGTGTCGTGTGGTTGGTGTGCGTGTGTGCGTTGGTGTGTTGTGTGCGTTGGTGTGTGTGTGTGTGTGTGTGTGTGTGTGGTGTGCGTGTGGTGTGTGTGTGTGTGTGTGTGTGTGTGTGTGTGTGTGTGTGTGTGGTGTGTGTGTGTGTGTGTGTGTTGTGTGTGTGTGTGTGTGTGTGTGTGTGTGTGTGTGGTTGTGTGTGTGTGTGTGTGTGTGTGTGTGTGGTGCGTGCATTCGTGCGTGCTGCGTACGTGGTACCTGCGTGCTTCCGGGCGGGCGTGCGTGTGTGTGCAATTAAGATTATATGTAGGCTTTTGGAAATTCCGTGCTTCACGAATGTTGTCACACTGCAACCAACCAATAACGTCGCTTGCACAATAATTTGTCGTTTACTTTTACTTACAATTTGCTTGCGTAAGCAATATCTGCTCTATAACTGTAATACTTTACTATTAAAACCAATAGAAATTTAAAGAAATGCAAATAAACGTAGGGTAATAGGACTCGCCAGCTTGTTTGGTTACACAGAAAACGTTTAATGCAAACACGTACATATATATGACAAAAAATACTAATTTAGATGAAATATTATGTTCACATTAAAGAAATAAGGCAACATAAAACGTCCAGATTATTATTTTTATTCAATTTATTTAATCTTTGATGTGCTACGAATATCTGTTATTACTAAATCACGTAAACCTAATCTAAACTTATATATGCAGTTGTCTGAACATTGCAAACTTCAACATAGATTTAATTAAGCAATAAAGAAACTAAATAGAAAATAAATTGGGATAGACATTACGGAAACAGCAAGAAATTGCTGATTAAGTTTCGGTAACTGCGGGAATTAAATGATATATATAGGTATAGCGTGCACACAAAACCTTGACCATCATATTCTGTTTTATAAGCGATGCCGTGCATGAATTCGGATCTTTACTTACTTTTTGTGATTAACTAAAACACTGCCGATTCTCTAATATACATTTACAGTTATTTTGTTTCAATTCAAATGATGTGAAAGGATACAAGTACACCGAAAGGGTAGATAACGAAAACATAGGTTAACCTGCAGTATTAAATCCCTAACTAGTGAAGGTGGCGTATTTGCCGTAAATTCTAGTAGAGCATTTAATTAATGGTTGTAATTAATTAATGAATAATTTAAAGCTTCAAGATTTTCATCTTAAATTATTCCGAAATTTGAAATCTCATTTACATAATAAGTTATGCCATTTTATTAATCCTAAGCCATCACAGGTATGATTGATTTTAGGGCTCTTATAATATATAGTTGGTTAAGTGTGAACTAAATTGCGACTTTTATTAATGTACTTCATTATAGGAAAATTCAGAAAAATATATAGATTCTTAACGTCCACAAATATACCGTAAAATATGAGTTTGAACTGCAGCTCAAAAACCGCTGCAATAAGCAACGTTTAAATATAATTAGAATGCATTAGAACATTTAGAGTAACACGTTTCCCAGAATTAATAAAATGTGTTAAATATTCGCTAATACATCACTGACAATAATTCAATGGTCAACATTTACAGAAACCAGTTTATCTCAATGATTGGATTATAATTCAATTCGTAATTATTCTTAAGTAATAACTTTACTTTGTGCATCGTATTGCTTTACTAGTCCAAACAACGCAAAGCCTAAGTAAATCAGTTTGGACAAACGTCTTACAAGTCAGAAATAGGGGTACTAAAGTGTAATTGCACATACTAAATACACATTTATAACTTTACACAGAAACATGTAAATAACACATAAAATTAAGAATTCGAATTGGAACTCATTTACTTCTTGAAAGCTATGTATCTAATCCTGCATCTTTATTATTTTTTTACAAATTATATCTATATGATAATAGCTTTAAGAAAACACGATGTGAAATAAATATATGAGATTTGAAAACGCAAATATAAGCCCACCATAATAGTTAGTTAACGTATAAGAAAATTTTATTAGCTAGACCAGGTATTATTAAACCGCCTTCAAAATGACGCCCTCCAACGAACGAAGAATAACAATAAATAATGTTATAATTAAAAAACAAATTTATTGAAATTTAATCAAAGTATAATAAAAGTCCAAAGTTGTGAAAAACGTTAACTTCAAAGTGATAAATGCATTCACAGCTAACAACTTGACATCTAGTTAAATTATAACAAATCCAACAAGGAAATAATTTTCCGACAATTCTTAAGGTCTGTAATTGATATTATACAAAGAAAATATAATACATACATAACATACTTAATCGGTAAAGTATTTGCTTTAACACCTAGGAAATATTCAACAAATCCATAACAAACCACCAGTTAAAATTAAAATTAGGGCATTCCATTTTATCTTTGCTAATTATAAAATGTCAAAACCTATTTGATCGGACTGTTTCTTCTTGTCTGTTTAAGTTATTTTAATGTTTATATATTCGAATTGCTTCTCGAAGATAATAATGATGAGTTTGCCTTGATCCTACGTATGCACATCCTTGCCATATCAAAAATTCTGCACATTTTGTTGAAAAAATACGTAACTTTAATATGGAAGAAAGCGACACTATGGTCAGTTTTGACGTTGTATCTCTATTTACAAGGTTTCTGTAAAGAAAACCATTGAACACATTAATCACATTTTTTTGAAAGGTATAACAATTCTTTTTCAGAAGTGTCTTAATACTACCTGTTTTAGATGGAGTAATACATTTTATGAAAAACTTGGTGCAGCTAATTTTTGCATGAAAAACTTTAAAATATTATCTCTGCAAACTGCGTCAGAAAAACCAGTAACTTGGTATACTCGTAGATGTGTTGATAACACTTTTGCGATTTGGAGACACGGTGAAATAGGATTAAATGAGTTTTTAGATTTTATAAATGATATTCATCCAAGCATTCAGTTTATTGTAGAAAAAGTAGCAAATGGAAGTTTACCATTTTTAGATGTATTTACGTCCAAAATAAGTAATCTATCTTCGTCTTGTAGGGTTTATCACAAATCTACACACACCAAAAGGTATCTTCATTAACTATCAAATCATCATCCACGTCCAAAAACTTTTTTTTAATAATATGGACCTGAATAGGCTAAATTTGGCCTATCGTGCTAAAGTAAAATAAGTATAATAAAAGCTCTAGTGACGTAACTAAATTTCTGATCTAGAATGTTTAGAAGATGAATTTGATGATTTGAAAAAAATTATTATTCATTTTACTAAATACTTAAATAAAAAGTTTACCTCGAGTAGGATTTGATCCTACGACACCTAGTTTGCTAGAATAGCTGTCTAACCAACTGAGCTATCGTGATACAAGCCCCGGTCAATGCAAATTTTGTCTTTTTGCATGAATTAATAATATAATTAAACCTCTAGACATAGCAGTATAGAACAAGGCGTATACCAACACCAAATTAGAAAATCGGCTTTTTCTCTTAAATCGGCGTTATCAAGGTCTGTCCACAATAGTTTTATTATAATCTACGTAAGCTTAGAAACACTTTCTTCTTTTAGCATTTTCACTATTTTATTAAATCATAGTTAAGTATTAAGCTATTAAAATAAAGGAATAAAATTTAATATACTAAATGCCTCTTGGAAGGCGTATCATTGACTTAGAGCGGATAAAAAGGGACCAATGTTATGGGAGAATGCTGTGCAACGGCCCTAATACTGAAGAACTCAAAAGTTCAAATTGTCACCGTACTGTTTCACACAGAGCTGCACTCTCTAAGACGCCACCCGAGTAAAAAAGTTTTCTTCTAATTCGATCGTTTGCGAAGAACTGGAAACGTTCGTGTTCCTGTATACCGCAGACAACGCAGGGGACGCACGAAAGAGAACATTATTAATGTTTTAGCTTATGCCGAAAAACTTTTTTTCCAAGACCTGTTTCATGTTTCTTTTTATGGAATCGTCGGAGACCGCCGGAGGTCGAGTTTGGTTTTTTTGGATACCGCTCAGCATAAACCCTTGAGCAACAGTTGAATTATTCATGTATTCAAAATATACAACAAGTATATCAAATGTTATTTCACTTGTTAACGGCATTTTGAAATCAAACACGAAAAGCTTTAATGGAGCTAATATTATTTTGACGAAAAGCAATATTTAAAGCGGCTATTAGTAGGTAAGATTGGAGACTTTTGGCACACACCACATTTCCAAGGTTACCACATTTCCAAGGTTGCCACAAAACCAAGGTCCCCACCGTACCAAGGTCAAAAAAGCGCAATGTCTGACCTAATTACATATCATTACCACAAAACCAAGGTCACAAACCCCGCTTTCCTGTTCCACAATTACAAGGCCATCACTGTGACCTACTTTAAAACCCCGCTTTCCTGTTCCACAATTACAAGGCCATCCGTGTGACCTAATTACATATCATTACCACAAAACCAAGGTCACAAACCCCGCATTCATGTTCCACAATTACGAGGCCATCCGTGTGACCTATCACGCATTCATGTTCCACAATTACGAGGCCATCCGTGTGACCTATCACGCATTCGTGTTCCACAATTACAAGGCCATCCGTCTGACCTACTTTATGCTTAGCCACCTGGTTGCCACTCTTACCCACTTGTATTTTGTGCCCACCCACAAAATAAAAGAAAACGATGTGTTAATATATTTAATTCATGTAGAAATAAAGACATGTACAAATTACATTTAATTCATGTAGAAATAAAGACATGTACAAATTATATTTAATTCATGTCGAAATAAAGACGTATAAATTATATTAGAAACATGTATTACTCAGATATATGATTTTCTTTAGGAATAAAACATTTTGATTTAGTACAAGTGCAGAAGGTCCTCTCCACTTCCGTTTCAGTGCATCTGCGCGGTGCGAGGAGCTGAGCAGATGTGCAGTGTGGTGCCCATCGTAGATGTTCCTGTAACGGATTGACATCTGGGTGTCACAGGAAACATTCAACCGTGTCGTCTGCTGCTCAATGGTCTGTAAAAAAAAAAAATAAAAAAAAAATTATCGTGATGCAGGAATTGCTGTTATAGAAAAGAAGAAGTGACGTTAAAAAAGCAATAGGTAACAAATGATCTGGTTAACTATTCTTTCGTTCTAAAGAAAGAAAAGCAAAAAAAAAATAATTCAAAGACAATTTTCATACGCATCTGGTATTTGAAGTATAAGCAGGAATTGCTGTTATAGAAAACAAGAAGTGACATTAAACAAAAGCAATAGGTAACAAATGATCTGGTTAACTACTTTTTTCGTTCTAAAGAAAGAAAAGCAAAAAAAAATAATTCAAAGACACACAATTTTCATACGCATCTGGTATTTGAAATAAAATATTACATTGATGTATTAAGTACTGTTACAAAAAGGGATGACATAGAAAGCGGAAGTTAAATTTCGGAAATGTAGTGTTAAAAAAAAAGCATCGAGCAAGTTTTGAAAACTAATATTCCTTTATAACATGTAAAAAGTTTGAATAAATAAAACGGGGAAAAAACTATTAGTAAGTTATAAACGAGAAGCGCGTTTATTAATATGTAGTAATTACATTCATTACAGAATAAAAAAGGTTGAACTTCTGCCATAGATATGAAAATATTTAAATATTTAATGATTATTATATATAATTATAGAATGCAATTATGTATTTATGTGTACTGAGTACAAAAGGTTTTTATTTTTTCTGAAGCTCAAGTTCACATAAAACCAGTCTTGAAAAAAATAAAATAGTTAAATCACGTTTAAATATGCAAATAAACGCTGATCATCATTGATACTTTATAAAATTTTTTTAATTAGAATTAAAACAGGTATTAGTTTCAATTACAGACGAAAAAAAAAACTGATGCGGATATATCTCAAAGTACTTTGCGTTAGTATATTTGCATGAAAACCCGTTATACATATATGCAAAATATATTCAACATACTATTGACATATATAAAATGTATACTTACCTAAGAAATCAAGTAAATAACATGCTTGTTTTGCACTAATAGTAAATACAAAATATATTTGTACTTTAAGTGCTGTATATTTATCTAGGAATATATAATTGTAACTGAAAATAATTGTTGAAAAGAAGTGGTATATATAAACAGCAACATTTATTATGTCTATTATACGGGAGTTAATTTACATATTACAAAGCAATCTCGGCATTGGATGTAACTTCTCCATATATGGTGATATAGAATTTATTATTCTGCGTATGCAGGTGTAGCCTTGCTTTTTTGATATAAATAGCATGCGTTTTTAGTGTATTGGTTACAGTTCCAATTGAACATCTGCAGTAACAATAGGGTAAGAAATCCTTTTTTATTAATTAATAATTTATTTTAAGGTATATAAATAGATTTAGTATAGCATATTATTATATATATATATATATATATATATATATATATATATATATATAAGTAAGTGGGTAATCTTGACTGATAATGAATATAAGATAAGTTTATTGGGAATGCAGTCAATTATGAAGGCCAAAAGTAAAAAACCCTTTGTTAATGTGCTAAGCTTTGAATGCTTTATTCCTTTATCAAGACAAGCTACTATAAATATAATTAAATTATTTATAAATTAAATAACAATAAGAAACATACCTAACGTGAGTTAAATAGTAAAGTTAAAAACAGAACTAACAATAGGAATTTGCAGGAAACTAAATGGAATGTGACATAATACAAATGGTTAGTTACGTATTAAAACATTAACAACGGTAAGTGTTATGTTATCAAAAGGAAAAAGAACATTAACAAAATTACTAGAAGAATAACTAAAAGTTTACCACATTTTAGAGACATATTTTTTTTGTATATATTAACTATTAGTAGAAATTTGATTAAAACTATGTTCATAAGATAAAATGTAATTATAAATAATGCTAAGTTTATTAATATCTGATTTTTATTAAGAGTGTGCTGTTTTCATTAATGCAGACCATTTCACGAAAAAGACGTTTAGTTAAATTATTTTCTTTGCATAATATAGTAACTTCATTAAAATTCATGTCATGGTTTTGTTGGATGACATGCTCAGCTAAGCTACATGAAGCAATTTTCCTTGTACAATCACTTTTGTGAGATGTTATTCTCCTAATAAATTTCTAGACGTTTGCCCTATGTACACTTTAAAACAATCCTTACATGGGATAGAATAAACTATATTTGAATTTTCTAAAGTTGTTAAGGGAGATTTAATTTTAGTATATAAGTTACGTAAAGTTTTGATGTTACTTGTGGCTATCTTGGCATTGAGTACCTTGAGAACTTTTAATATCTGAGGTGTGAGAAAAGGTATATAAGGAAATGAACCATATGATATACTATTATTGTCATGATTAATATTATTATTTTGTTCGCAATTTTGTTTAGAATTAATGCAATGCGGTGTATTGAAAATAAGTTTATTAAGTAAATATCTAGGAAAAGAATTTTCTAGTAATATATTTCTAAGTGTATTAAGATCATTTTAAGGTAATTAATATGAGAAAGTTTTATGACTCTATTTTTAATGCTAAGACAAGATTGGTTTTCATCTTAAAAGGATGTTGTGAGTGATAACTAATGAATCGATTACTAAAAAGGTTTTCTATACCATTCTGTACGTAATATGTTGTGAAAGTCTCTGTGGATCAACATGTCTAAGAATGTTATGCAATTGTTATCATCTCTTTCATATGTGAACTGTAAATGTTCATTGTAATTATTAAAGATTGCCAAAACTTCGTCTATTTTGTCTTGTGTTACAGATAGGATTAAATCATCAACATATCTCTTAACGAAAGGTACATGGAAATGTATTTTATCTAAACAAGCAGTAATCAAGTCATCAAGTACAAAATTGCACAGGATTGAGAAATCGTGGAACCCATAGGGTACCAAAAATTTGTTTGTAGTAGTTATTATCAAAAATAACGTAATTCGAATCAAAATAAATTTTAGTAAATTTTAAATGTGTTAAGGTTCATTTTACAATTAACAGAAATAGAAGGCCAATGTTTTCAATGCTCATTATAATTAACGTTAAAGGAAGATTGGTGAATAAAGATACAACATCAAAACTAACTAAAACATAATTTATTAATTGTATTAATTCTACACAAAATTGCGAACAAAATAATAATATTAATCAACATCCTTTTAAGATGAAAACCAATCTTGTCTTAGCATTAAAAATAGAGTCATAAAACTTTCTCATATTAATTACCTTAAAATGATCTTAATACACTTAGAAATATATTACTAGAAAATTCTTTTCCTAGATATTTACTTAATAAACTTATTTTCAATACACCGCATTGCATTAATTCTAAACAAAATTGCGAACAAAATAATAATATTAATCATGACAATAATAGTATATCATATGGTTCATTTCCTTATATACCTTTTCTCACACCTCAGATATTAAAAGTTCTCAAGGTACTCAATGCCAAGATAGCCACAAGTAACATCAAAACTTTACGTAACTTATATACTAAAATTAAATCTCCCTTAACAACTTTAGAAAATTCAAATATAGTTTATTCTATCCCATGTAAGGATTGTTTTAAAGTGTACATAGGGCAAACATCTAGAAATTTATTAGGAGAATAACATCTCACAAAAGTAATACTTTTAAAAATATAGTTAATTTTACATAGATATTCAAATTCGATTATAGGAGATTTACATAAAAATTCGTTGTGAGGAATTTTATAAATCATGCATTTATTACTTGTAAAGCGACTTAAATCTTTTCAATTTCAAATTATATATTTGTGTAACTAAAAGAGCAGTGTGATAATTTTATTATGTAGTCGAAATCATTGTGTAGAACTAATTTTTTAAGTCGTCTAATGTAAATTGTTTTCTTTATAATCAATTCAGTCGGCGGGTCCGAAATGCGCACTTTCTACCTGGTCATAAACATAAATGTCCGAAATGCGCACCAACCCTCTTCGGTCCATTAAAGCTATGCCCAAAATGCGCACTGCCAAATTGCATTTCATTAGAATGGGACTTAATTAATTAAATAAACACCGAATTGTAATTGTTCACATATGTATAAAGGAGTTTATTAATATATAACAATTATTGATACATCATTTTAAACATTATTTTTATTTAAGAAACCTATACATTTTATATAATGCAATCTACTAATTTTTTTCCTACATAATCACTAATTTTGTTAGAAATAAATTCCTGCCTACGGCGTGTATTAACATCTTTTATTCAGGAGTTTCTTCCAAGCTTTGCAATTTTATATACGACTCTGTTTGAAAATTGTTTAAAACGTTTAAAAAGTGAACAAAGTTGGATGAGTTTGATAAAATTTTTGTTAAATTTATCGTGAAATGATTCGTAACAATTTGTTGTTCTTTCAATTGAAGATGTTAAACTTTATCGATCTTTAACGTTTGTAATGAACAAAATTTTTAGTTAATTTGTTTTAACGCCAATAATCCTTCATTCTTATTGTCACGTTAATAGCAGGTTATTAGCCTAACGGTAATTTTATCTATAAACTTTATCGATATTTAACGTTTGTAATAAACAAAATACTGAATTATAAAAAACACGTGTACCTACATTGAATTACTTATTTGTAAAATATAGTTGGTGCGCATTTTGCACTTGGAAAGCAGGTACCCAGTTAATCCTCTTTGGGTAGCCCATTAGCAGTGCGCATTTTGGATACGTCCAATTCAGTTAATACAATTCTTAATTTTTTACATTTAAACAGATCCTAAAGCAGCTATACAGATCTAATTCTAATTTCTTTATTACTCGCTCTTATAAAAATTACATACAGTTTACGGTTATCTAACAAAAGTTTAAAGCAAAACCGAGTTTCTTTATAGGTTTAATTCTTGTTACGTACCTAGTAGATGCATTATGAAAAAAATTTTATACTTACATATTATTAACAAGATTTCACAGTCTAAAGCAGGTTTATTAGTTTTAATCCTTTGGAACTATTAATAATTTAGTGTATTTCTAAATCTGGTAGTGTATATTTGCAGATAATAATTTGATACTTATTAATTTTATTCAAAATTTCATATTATGAGGTGATTGACAGGTTTATAGTCATTTTGAAGTATTACTTGTTAAAGGAATTTTATTATAGAACTTTTCAGTTTAAATATTAATGTGTTTTAAAATAATTTTTCATCCCAATTAAACTATATAATAAAAAAATTATTCTATTCGAGTTTAAATACATATCCTTTGCTATATATTTAGGTACATAGTATTATGTATAAATATTTACATATTAGTGACTTAATTGGATCAGACTATTTAGTAGGCTAATTTATATATATATATATTATATATATATATATATATATATATATATATGATAGTATTATTTATTGTTTCTGGAAAAACAGGTGTCTATTTTGATCTGTTTTGAGCTGTATTTGAACTGTTTTAAGCTGTATTTGAGCTGGTTTTGAACTGTATTTGAGCTGTATTTGAGCTGTATTTGAGCTGTTTTGAGCTGTATTTGAGCTGTATTTGAGCTGTATTTGAGCTGTTTTGAGCTGTATTTGAGCTGTTTTGAGCTGTATTTGAGCTGTTTTTATTGTGTTTCTAGAAAAAAACAGATGCCTGTTTATCCTCCTTGCTATAATATATATTATATATATATATATATATATATATATATATATATATATATATATATATATATATATATATATGATAGGTTATATTTATTTTATTGTTTCTGGAAAAAACAGGTGTCTGTTTTGATCTGTTTTGAGCTGTATTTGAACTGTTTTGAGCTGTATTTGAGCTGGTTTTGAACTGTATTTGAGCTGTATTTGAGTTGTATTTGAGCTGTATTTGAGCTGTTTTGAGCTTATTTGAGCTGTATTTGAGCTGTTTTGAGCAGTATTTGAGCTGTTTTGAGCTGTTTTGAGCTGTATTTGAGCTGTTTTGTGCTGTTTCTAGAAAAAGACAGATGCCTGTCTAACCCACTCCCTTGCTATAATACAACACCCGCATGGGGCCCCAATACCTACTATTTTGATCGTATATTCAATCCCTCTGAAGTGTCTCGGTAGTATAATGTATTAGGGGGTTTGTTACGGACGCTATTTTTGTTTGGGGTGGGGGTAAAAAATAATTATTAATATCACGCGCGGTGTGTGCGCGATTGGCGTGGGATGCCATGTTGAAATGTACGAAAGTAGAGCTAGAATTACTCACGGATATGGATATGTATCACTTTTTTAAACAATAATTCGGGGTGGAGTGAGTACTTGTATCAAGCGGAGAAGCATCGCTAATAACGAGTTTGTTCCAAAATATGATCCTAAACAACCGAAAGTGTTTTTACAATATTTGGACGCTACGAACTTATACGGCTGGAGTATGCAGCAATACCTGCCCCACGACGGGTTTATGCGGTTACCTCAAGAGGAAATAGATCACTTTGACGTATTAAAGATTGATGATGACGCTGATGTTGGATTTGTACTGGAGGTTGATATACATTATCCCCACCATCTGCATGACGAACACAACGATTATCCGTTTTATCCTGAAATGATCTGCGCACCACCTTCCCAGGAGGAGAAGTTAATCCCTAACCTGTGTGATAAGACCAACTACGTTATACATTACCGCTATTTAAAACAATGTATAGAGCATGGCTTAATTGTTACTCGTATTCATAGGGTTTTACGCTTCCGTCAGAGTCCGTGGCTAATACCATACGTAGACCTTAATACAGCTCTCCGCAACACTGCACAGAACAAGTTCGAAAAGGATTTCTATAAAATTATAAATTATGGTGTGTTTGGTAAAACAATGAAAAATGTCGATAAAAGTAGAGTTATTAAACTGTTAACACATTGGGAAAATAACGGTCGTCGGGTAGGTCTAGCACGGTACGTTGCCAAACCGCAATTTAAAAATTTTATTCATTTCACTGACAAATTGTTTGCGGTGGAATTGTCGAAACAGGTAGTTACGTATGAAAAACCCGTCTATGTCGGATTCAGTATTTTAGATCTTTCCAAAATTATAATGTAGTGTCGGTTTTTTTATGATCATTATGGCAAGAATATCACGTTGCTCTATACTGACACGGATTCTTTGATTATTGAACTAGTAACTGATGATATGTATGTACACATGCGAAATAATTTAGACGAATATGATACTTCCAACTATCAAACTGAGTTGCATGGTATTCCTACGAATGCTTCCGTCGTTGGACGAATGAAAGATGAGTACGCAGGGAAAGCGATTCAATATTTCTATGGTGCAGCATCGAAGTCATACTGTCTGAAGCTTGCTGATAATGAAGTTGTTAAGAAAGCGAAAGGTGTTAAGAAAGTTGTTATTCAGAAAGTGCTTGACGGAAGTAGATTACAAAGCGGTTGCGGAGGGTCTGATAAAACAGTGATGTGTAAAATGCTTGTGTTTCGATCAACCTTACATGATATATACATACCGAAATGTTAAACAAAATTGCCTTTAGGTCCCAGGATGACAAACGGTATCGACTACGTGATACGTGTTCCACATTGGCGTGGGGGCATTGGCGAATACCGGAATTGGAGAATGCTGATCCTTTGAGCGAACTATTGCAGGTTGCTAAGCAAATGAATTTATATTAACCGGAAGGAAAGAAGAATAGTTTGGGTACTGACACTTGCTAATTTCTTTACTATATTCTCTCCATAATGAAACTAATATTAATACTAATTTGTATTGTTCCTTTAGTTGTTTAACATATATTAATATTATGTACTAATTCGTTAGTAAGATAATATATGCTATACAAATACTATGTGATATAAATTAAAAAAACGAGAATGACTATTTACTATTTTTTATTAAAGATGTGTACAAGACTTATTGCGTTATATATGTATCATATAAATACTATACCGTACTCAAAGCACAGTGACATAATGATTTACAATGAAAGTAACAAACGGGTTGCATAGCAGGAAGAGGTGGACTTTCCTCAAGTTCAATAACAGGCTGGGTCACAAATTTTCTGATGTAATCTGCTCTTGACATATACAGAATCTGTTGGGTGAATCAATCTCTCGAGCATTCTTCGAAAGTGGTGTGGTGGTGTATACCCTTCTTCCCATTTAATACAGTGCTGGTTATGCATTAACCAAGTAGCTTGACGACGACTCTCGGCATCTAACGTATGCCAGGGATACGGTGATTTAAAAATAAAATGGGCAATTTGTTTCCCATTATAAATGGCGAGTTCTTTTGGTATAAAAGCTTTTGAAATTTTAAACCCTTGTACATCGACTATGACGGACATTGTATTACAACTGTCGTACTGCTTTGGTTAACGCGTTGTATGTAACTAAACGATCGTGGAGTATAACACAGTATGCTGTCGTATTGGCAGCTATGTTTGTCGCTGTTTCAAACTCCACACGAAGAACTACTGCTTTAGAGTGTAATGCTTTGAGCAATCTACGACAATCAACGGTGCAGCTGTGGTAAATTACGTGGGGTGAGTAATGGTTGCCCGTCTCTTTGGTAATGACATTTGGAATTTAGCAAACATTTCATACAACGTAGCAAAGCAATTGTTATCATAATTAACGTTGAGATTGTCATACGGATAACGATCCGTGTTCAGGAACACGCGAATATTATTTAGTGCACATTTATCGAATCTGCTCGTATCTTGCATAACATTATTCTCTCGCCCAGTTTGAAATCCTATAATAATGTATCTAGGTGTTTCTGTACTAGTAGATGTTTTGATTGCCCATGTATGCTTATCTGTTGCTGGAACGGCGGGATATATGTGGGTTTCCAACTTCTAAATGCTACTGGCGTATTTACATTTTATCAATGTATTTCGTTAACGCCAACTCCTCTGCTAATGCTGGAATGATGTGTGGAACTTTCCAATATATCTTATCTATGTTAACTTTTAAATGCTTCTTCTACAGTTGAAATTACTGCGTCGGTATCAATGTTACTACGAATTAATACCAGTTCTTGTCTAATGTTCAAAATCACTTTATTGTAATCTTCGGCAAAGCCAAGTAGCATTCGCAACGGTATACACACATTAAAGTATCCTTGAGCATTTGTTAGTGTACTGTTTGCAGTAGGAAACCAACCTGTATTTTCATGACGGGCGAGATCATTGGACGTCAATGATACCATTCCTTTCATTGTCGACGTTAATCTTACTTTCGTTACGGAATCTACCACTATTCCATTCATTTCATATCTAATTTCACTGAATAAAAATGCGATACCGTTATTAACGAACCTTGCGGTGTTAGAGACAGTACCATCCTGACGTAATAATCGTCCCTCTACGTAGACATAGCTTTCGGATGGTAGCGTGCACATGTCTTCCTGAATGGGTATCCTGATTTCATCATTGTTTCCAAATCTGGTAGTGTATGGCTAATGGGTATGCAGTTCGGAATTAACGATAGCATTATCAATGACAACTTTTTCATTAACGTTTAATATACTCATTGTAGTACTGTAAAGCCGAGACATTCCAATAATGCTTTGTTCTGCGGTGTCAATGCTTTGCGCGCTGAACGCTTACTGACTCTCACCTTTCCACACTTTGATCTTTTATAGTTTGATTTGCACTGGTTACATGCACATGTGTTATAGCGCGTCACCATCTTTTCATTAAATGTAGTCCTATCGTTATGACTTCCCAGTTAAAATTGACGAGATCTCCGTCTTGGTCTACTATTTTAAGCGTTATTGTCGAAATGGTAGATGTATTGATAGGCAGATAGATGACATGTTGAGGGGACTATATTATTTTATACCCCGCTGGTACACTGGGAAAGAACTGATGAATTATGTGTGATGTTTCACCATTGTTAAAACTACCACTTGTTATATTGCACTCGATAATTAATGAGTTAATTTTGATAATGTTAACAGGATTATCAGAGGTATGCACTTTCTGAGCCTGGTAAACAGTTTTATTAAATCCCAACATAGGTCCTATCGAATTTTCCACATTGAAGTTAATGTCATGGGTTGCTTTCATACTTGCTTTCATAGTATTATTATTCGCTTGTAAATGCATAAATGCTCTCGATCTTTTCACTAACTCATTAATATATTTATTCACATCCGCGATTTCGTATGATCCTGGTGGTATTGTAATTTTATCGTTTCCAAATACGAGTTGGTTATTCTTTGAAGTAACATTCTGTATAGTATTGAAAGATTCAAAACTAGTCAACCCATTACATATTCCGACTCATTCTCAAGAAAAATCGGTGGATTAAAGGTTGCTTGCAAGATACAATTTTACCGGTAAATGTAAATGTGTACGACATTACGATCACGTAACGACTACTGAAAATCAGTAGAGCAGTCATATAAAAAGGGTAAGACTAAATGACCGCAGTTGTATGTATCAAAATCTTGAACCTTGGTAAAGTTATACTCAATTGTGTTTCTGCTACCATCACTTTTAAAATAGTGGAGTAATTCAAAGGGTGGTTTAATATGTCCCATGCTATCAAAATATGTAATATGCCTGTTACGCTTAATGTAAGCTGTCCAGTGTGTACCCTTGTTATTTTGATCATCCAGATTCACAATACCACATTCATTCGCATGGATTCGTGTAGGTAAGTTATCCCTCTAAAATAGGGAATCTGTAATTGCTCCACTGACGTGGCAGCTTCAGTGGGAGTTTTTGAATACGGTTGTAAATATATACCTAACCCTCGTTTATATGGCTTTATGTATAAACCTTTTCCTAATGAAGCTGCTTCCATTGCTTGGTTGTGTCGTTTGGTTTCTTCTAACGTTTTGTCGCAGCTTTTGCGTCAGTTACCGCTTTTGCGACTGCCGCAGCCCGCCACCTAGAGACCCTAAAGCTCCTAATGCTGCAAAGAGGGGAATAAGAGATATGAATCCCCCACGTTTTGGTATTGCTAATATTCTGCTCTTGGGTGACATAATTTTTTTGTGTTTTAGAGCGCTCAAGACTTGCTGTATTGTCGATTTTAAAGATGATCGAAGTTTACCACCAACACGACCTCGGGCTAGAAATTGCTCTGCGAGAATGCTTCCTTCGTCGTGATTTGTTTCCCATTCCCAATTTCTTTTGTCCTTTCCGTGATTTGCCACCCATTCCCATTGTCCGTTTTCCTTTCATTATAGCAGCTATGGTTAATGCAGCTGCCCTTTCTCCAAAGTTAGCGTCGGTAGAACGAAATCTATTCCAATCGATATCCGGGTATATGCAACTCCACGGGTAATTTATTTATTAAAGTATTAATTAACCCTGAACCTTTTTTTCTCCTCTGACGCTGGGATGTATACTTCATACCACACTGACTGACACTTCACTACTAAACTACTTTCTGCACGTGGTGTGTATATATACAAGCGTCATACAAGTCGTGGTTTAGTACCATAATGGGTGACATCCGTTTCATTCCGCAAGATACAAAATTACCTATCAAAAATTATAACATTGCTCCTAACAAGGAGCAGTACTCTAAACACCGCGGTTTACTAAAAGGGGGATGTAAACGAGGTATAATCGTCGGACCATCCGGCTGTGGAAAAACCAATGTTATGATTAGCTTATTAGAACATCCAAATGGCTTACGTTTTGAAAATGTCATTTATATATATATATATATATATATATATATATATATATATATATATATATATATATATATATTGCAAATCTTTATAACAACCTAAATACCAGTACCTGCGGGAGGTACTGGCCCCCATAAAGGAAATTAGGTATTTCGAATACAGTGATAATAGTGATGTTATACCTCCTAGTGAGTCCCGTAAAAATTCAATAATGATTTTTGATGATGTAGCATGTCATAAACAAAATGAAATTAGAGATCATTTTTGTTTTAGCAGACATCGAAATAATGATTGTTTCTATTTGTGCCAAACGTATTCTTCAATTCCAAAACGCCTTATACGTGATAATGCGAATTTTCTTTTTCAACAAGATCACACTAATCTCTAAGCATGTGTATGATGATCACGTTAATGTTGATATGTCATTTGATAGATTTAAAGACTTGTGTTGCTGTTGCTGGCGTGATAAATTCGGATTTCTTGTGATTGATAAAGAAAGCGATGTTAATAACGGTCGTTACCGTAAGATTTGACTGTTTCATTGCAGTATAAATAATCTACTAGGACTGTCAACGTACAGTCGTAATGGAGGAGCGCTTAGTACAAGACATTTTGCGTGCTCGCAAGAATGTGCAACAGAAATATGCTAGTTTGAAAGAAGATACTGCACTTACAGAACGTGCAATGGAGGCACACTTTAAACCTATCACACAACCATTAAAACAATTAATTACTAAAATGATGGTTCTCTCATCAAAGCTGAACCCCTTACGCCAGAAGTCGGAAAAAGGAGTCCATTGCACATGAAAATGAAGTATTTTTACATTATACACCGAAAACCTCTAGAATACGTAAGGAGCCGCGTACTATTGTTCCTGACACCATTTCCACACCTGTACAGGAATCTGTAATTGCAGATGTCACACATGACGACGAGGTGGAAATTCCTACTTTACAACAATTGAAATCGGAACTACTAGCTGCTGGATCTCAACCGCCTTTGAAGAGTATCTTAATCAATACCAAGGATTAGCGAAATACTACGTCGAAGGTATTCTTTAGAGATACCGAAGATGAATATGACTTAACATACGGTGTGCATTTTATTCCTGAAGAAGAGAAATTTTTATTGGCGATGCTGAACTAGATTTTGTTGGAGAAAATTTGCGAATCGCTCTTCCCGATGGATCATCCCTAGACTATGAGGAACACCGGGATTATATGAACTACTTTTTAAAAAGTTCCTACGGGATACAAAAGAGGATCTACAGCAATACAATGACATTTTGCGTCGTACGCATGTTGCCCGACGTAATTATAACCCTGATGATCAAATCCGAGGAACTAATAGTAAGAAGTACCTTGAAATCATTAAACCATTACTTCAACCTAGAAAACGTGCTGCCACATCATCTATTGCACCTCCAGCCACCAGATCTCGAACAACTTCTATATCCAAAAGAGGTGGTAAACTACAATAATACAATAATAAACCTATTGAGTTTGTACCGTGGAATAATCCGAATAAGTTAGGCGTTTGGTTAAGGGAATTATTAGGATCAATGTCGGCCGGAAATACTAGCAATCACAACGAAATAATATATATAATTGATGAACTACGTAATGCAAAAGTAATAAAGTAACAGAACTTGTTATAAACCTACCAGTATAGTCACTTCCTTTCATTGTTACTACAACTATCACTAAAGACAGTACTATATGTCCACCTGTGATGCCTATAGATAAATTTGGCGGCCATCTTGATCATCAAATGACAGTGGATAAATTTGGGAAACATATTGTTCATCATATCGATCTGTCTTATGAAACTTTCATTTCATTTTCTGGAATCGCCGCAAAGAAGACAATTAGTCTATCTACCGGCGTAGGTGATCAATATACCTATCCCTGTAACGACGGCACTATAGTATATTGCAGGTGGAGTCATCCAAGTCTTGAGCTTAACATAGATGGTACAAACTTTGAGCTGGCAAAGGATGTAATTGGTCAACCTCTTAAGAGGAACGATGTAATCGTGTTACCATGCCGACGTTTGTAAAGTTTTTAACTGCAACGTAGAGTTCGTAGTAAAATCCAAAGCACAAAAAAAATGAGTAAAGCCGATGTTGTCGAAGAACTGCACAAACCTGCAAGAAGAAATTTTCCGCGGCGTTGTGTTGTACTAAAAGGTTTAAATGATCTATTTCAAGCTGATTTAGTGGAAATGATACCATATCCTCGGATGAATAAAGGATTTCGATACATTTTAGTAATAATAAATGCATTCTCTAAATATATCTGGGATTTCCCCATCAAACGCTAGAATGGTAAACTGGTCGCGGATGTAATGGATAAACTTTTGTCTGGTTTGAAAAGGACACCTACACATATACAAACTGATATGGGAACTGAGTTCTATAATGCTGAATTCAAAAAGTAATGAAAATATTTATATCAATCATTACAGTAGTTATTCCACCTTGAAAAGTAGCATAGTCGAACGTGTAAATCGCACCCTTAAAGCAATAACGTGGAAAACCTTCAGCATGCAAGGATCCTATAAGTGGCTATCAATATTGCCGCACATTGTCGCCGAGTATAATTCAAGAAAGCATAGAACAACTGGATACAAACCGGTAGATGTATCGGAAAAAATAGTGCATCTATTTCAAAACATTTAAAATGTCAAAAAATTCTTGACCCTAAAACACCTAAATTTAAAGTGGGGAAACTGTACCCCATAAGCAACAAAGAAGCCTATTCTCTAAGGGGTAAACACCTAATTGGAGTTACGAAGCTTTCGAATATCAACAGTTAAACGTTCAAGCCCACTCACCTATACATTACGTGATAGTCGAGATGAAGAGATTCAAGGTCGGTTCTATGAGCCCGAACTACAAAGTGTTAAACATCCTGACATTCACCTAGTTGAACGTGTCATCCGTTAAGTGGTTGGGATTTGATACTTCTCACAACTCCTGGATTTCTACCAAAGTCATTGTGTAATACGCTAATTAACCTTAATTATATATACTGTAATATTAATATGCAATAAACAGATCTTTTTTTTTACTTTTTTTATTAATACTATCCTATACATATATATCACTATATACTACTAAAGCGTCTGACAAACACACACTCACGATGCTGTTTTTCGAGGATTGGTGAAATTATATTACCACAGTCATCTATTCTTTTTTTAAATCATGCAGAATCTCTAGCTATTTGTTCCCATTCTCCTTTTCGCGCATGCCTGTGCGCCAACTCCCATACTACTATGTAGTGAACTACGTTTTTGGACTCATTAATGCACACCTTCTTCACTGGGTGAGTCGTCATCTGATGGCTCAAAATTCGGTAAATATCTTTCTATTTCGTGTATAAATTGCTCCAATGATATTTCTTTAAGGTCTTCTATTAATCGCTTTATACAACAAATACACTCTATATCATCTACATGCGATTTTAAGTATTTTTCACAAAGGCGTATTCCTCCCCCATACTTATTAACTAGATTATTTAAATAGTCATCACTAAATCTACCCATTCCATACACTTTTCATGATCAGCATCGAATTCTAATGATTGTAACTGGCATATTAGTCATTGGACTGCACTAACACAATCTACAGCTTTAGGCCACGACTCCGCACAATAACACATCCACATATTGACTAACATCTAATACTATCCACTATTGACTACAAGCGCGTTATCCCCCTTCAGTTATAGGTTTGGCAAGATCCATATCCATATACAGTTTCTCCTTGGTAAATTCTTCCATTTCCAGAGGCAGGCTACGTTGACCTCAAATACGTCATGCAATGGACCTATAACTTGGTGAATGTTACATTCAGGAATTGCCGCTGCCGACTTTATTAGGTTTTTATAAAACTCTGGAAAGTTCACAGTATCTGCCAACTCCAATCGGTAATTTATTATCTTCAAAAGCTTCCATAACTGTTCTATAGACTCCCATCCTAAATAGACATCAGCTTCTTCACTATCACAGAGGCGTATAATTTTGTTCTTGTTAATATTTTCGTACGAGACAGTCTTCGATCCCAGTTTGGTAGGTAGCCATGTTCCTTCAGGACTGTAAAAATAATTAGTAATTACCCCTTGATTATCCATAAGTATACGCCATTGCTGCTTGTCAAACACCACTCCACTACTCTTCTATCCACCGAGTTTTACGACTGGCTCAAATCCAAATTTGGGTGATAGACCGACACTAACAAACTTTGTTTTACTTTTATTTAAGAAATAATGCACATTATTAAGCAAAATATCGCAATATTTACTTGAACTTGTAGCACCGATAATCTTCGCCTTTTCTATGGCTTGACGTACGATGTTATCCATTATATACGATACTGGCTTTACATACATTCCCTCTCTTTTATATATGACATTCTCCCCACTATGTGTCCTCCTCAAGGCTACTTACGTGACCTTCACGATTATACCACACATTGCTTTAGCGGTCTTGTCGGTTCCACCTTTTCAAGGTTTTCTTTTCGTTCAAGGCTGTTACACATTTTGTTTTTTCCAACCTTGTATTCACCACTACTTCAAGGATTCCTAGGCATACTTATTTCCAAGGTTGTTCCCCGTTCCACTTTGCCACAACAAGGTCACTACACAAGGTTACATACCCCCACTCAGTATTATTCGTATACTTAAATGGCGAGGTTTTTTACATATACCATAGTTACCGATCTTCACTATGTCAGTTACTCCAGTGCAAGACGATTGGAAGACTCCTGAAGTGTACCAACCACAAACCCTATTTCAAATTAGTGCGCGACGGACATGTCAATTAATTCTGAACTGGGTAAAGTTTGAAAAAAAAGGAATACTACCGGCTTCCATAATTAAAGTGCTACGAAATAATTATGAACTGGTTCAGTGGAATTCAGCGTGGTATGCCGAATTGAGCAAGGTAATACGCGAGCACTTTTCGGCAAGCCGTGTAACAGCATATGCCCACATTGTATCAATATATGTTCGCTACCATCTGGTGGACTACATGCATTTGTGTCATTGCTGTTTCGCCCGATTGAAACCATCTCATTACCGGGTAATTGACCATCATATGCACATGGAACGATGGACTGTGCGATACCACCTGTCGCACGAATATTATTGGTGCTCGTCGTAGGGCACCTCTCACACAGTTATATGATGTGTACGATGATGACTCATGTATACTGTGTGATGAGGTGTGCTACATAGACGAGTAATCTTTACTGCATCTATTTTATCTATATTGTATGTATTGTACACATTGTATATTGTATATATGTTGTATATATTGTATAGAATAAATTATTTCCTGTCAGTATCATACTGTTTTCGCTGATGTTAACATGTGTGACCTAAACTTTTATTATCCTCAGTATTACAACTGTTTCGATAAACGATTACTAACGTATCGAACATGGTCTGGAGATCACTCACCCTCATCGCTTGCTGCAGCAGGATTCATTTCCACATCTTCAGACGATACGGTTGAATGTTTCATGTGTGGAGTAAGAATAAACCGATGGCAGCCAGATGTCAATCCGTTACAGGAACATCTACAATGGGCACCACACTGCACGTATGCTCAGCTTCTCGCACCACGTCCACGCGGATGTAATGAAACGGAAGTGGAGAGGACCTTTTGCACTTGTACTAAATCAAAATGTTTTATTCCTAAAGAAAATCATATATCTGAGAAATACAAGTTTCTACATTAATTAAATATATTAACATATTGTTTTCTTTTATTTCGTGGGTGGGCACAAAACACAAGTGGGTAAGAGTGGCAACCAGGTGGCTAAGCATAAAGTAGGTCAGACGGATGGCCTTGTAATTGTGGAACACGAATGCGTGATAGGTCACACGGATGGTCTTGTAATTGTGGAACATGAACGCGCGTTAGGTCGCACGGATGGCCTTGTAATTGTGGAACAGGCAAGCGTGGTTTGTGACCTTGGGTTTGTAGTGATGATATGTAATTAGGTCACACGGATAGCCTTGTAATTGTGGAACAGGAAAGCGGGGTTTTAAAGTAGGTCACAGTGATGGCTTTGTAATTGTGGAACAGGAAAGCGGGGTTTGTGACCTTGGTTTTGTGGTAATGATATGTAATTAGGTCAAACATTGCGCTTTTTTGACCTTGGTACGGTGGGGACCTTGGTATTGTGGCAACCTTGGAAATGTGGTAACCTTGGAAATGTGGTGTGTGCCAAAAGTCTCCAATCTTACCTACTGCTATTGTTTTGTGTAATTTTTGGCATTTCAAGACATACTTGATTTTACTAGACTGCTATTCTGTCTGCGTGAGAGATTGCAGCTCTGTATTGAACAGTACGGGTGATAATTTGATCATTTGGGGCGTCATTAATCTTTCAGAATTAGGGCTGTTGCATTCCATTCTTCCATAACATCGGTCCCTTTTTATCCGCTCTAAGTCAATGATACGCCTTCTAGGGGGCATTGGGTATACTAAATTTTATTCCTTTGTTTTAATAGTTTAATACTTAATAAACTTTAATAATTAATGGCAGTTAAACCTGTTTTCTAATTCTGGTTCTTGTAAAACATACTGTTACATTTCTTTTTTTACATCCGTGTAACGAAAGAAGATATATCTCGTGCGTTAAAAATAATTGTACCCTTGCATTTAAAATTTTCGAGAAAATTGCAAAAGTTTACGGCATTGTGACAAAACGCCATGTACCGACTAGAAAAAAAATTACCGACAATGTTAATATTTTATTAGAAGCACCCGAGGTGTCCCTCTCAAACGTCACTCAGTTTATAAAAATCGGTAGAGTTAAAAAGAAGTTAAGGCATTTTTTCAAATGAACATTTACCTCTCCCCACTTCCCTCATTTAACAAAATAGAGAAAAATGCTAAAAAAGAAAATGTTTGTAAACTATTTTCGACATATATTGATAATGGCGATTTAAGAGAAAAAGCCGATTCTCTAATTTGGTGTTGGTGTACGCCCGCTAGCGGCCATAGCAAGAACTTGAAACTAATTTCCAGCCATTTTTCTTGTCCGATTTATTTAATAGTATTTTTCTCCAATGTTAATAGATTGACTGTTCCCGAGATATAGCCGGCGTCCATTATTAGTTGACCACCCGGTACATTGATGGTACCGTTAAGACTTTTTCGAATTTAAATACTTCTCTACAAGACTCCTGGCTATTTTTATTAATAATGATTCTAATCATTTTTTATGCTATAAAAGCTTTCGAAAAGGACGTTTAATTAATCCAGCACATTATGATGTAGTTTACATGGGAATGCACGTATACCTAGTACATCTTTACTATTTGCACATTTACAATTGTTCAAAATTTACGGATGCACGATAATAGTTTGTTAACATCCTCCGAAAATGTAACTTCCAAGAAAAGAGCGAATCAAGGTGAAGTCTCAAAAATGTAACTGTGTCAATAACAGTAATAGATTTTTTTGGTCTAATTTACCTGGAATACTAAAGTTTGATGGTTTATTAATCGTTGCCCATTATATAAGCTCAGTTTCTTGCGCAGTTTCGTATCAGACTATTATAATTACATCATTCCAGAGTGTTAGTTAAAACTTATTTAGAAGCCCCAACAGACACGGTCATCAGCTGTTGGACGTATGGTGTTCAATGTCATTAAAAAATAAAAATAAAAGAGGGCCCAATATACCTCCCTTCAGAACAGAAAATTTGAGTATCTTATGCAATTTTAATAATTTGCGTCCTGTTAGATAAGTACAAACCCAATTACTCAAGATCAGGTTCCCAAATACCATATCTATAAAGTTTGTCTAGCAAGAGTTGATGATTGATGACGTCGAATGTTTTAGTCAATCCAAACAGAAGTACAGCACACTTGTATTTTGTTGTCAATGAAGTTAATAAGAGAGTTATAAAAAAGTGCGGCAGCATCAAGCGTTAATTTCCCTTTCCTAAACCTAAACTGTTTGTTAGAAATTGATAGATTTCTAACCTCATCCCTTGACACTGGTGTTAAAAATTGTGAGGTAATGTAAGGAGTTTTATTCAACACAAGTTCATTGTTTGGCTTTACTAAGTTGGTGATAATTGGAGTATGTTAGAGATATTTTAGAATGTTGAGTGTTCTTATCCAAATTAAATTCGTCTTTAGCTAAATGCCAAGCAACCTTAGATTTATTGTTAGAATTCAACAATTTTTTATCCTTATATTCTCTTTTGACAGTTGTAAGGAGATTATTACAATCTCTTTTAAATAATTTATAGTTGTGGGTTATTGTTTGCTTATAGCTCCAGTGCATATTTCGTAAAGAATTAGGTAAACCACGAATTTCACAAGTAACCCATAGCTTAGATTTACGAATATTATAGTACTTACATGTAACTAGGGGACTTGAACTATTCTACTATTTTGGAGAGAAATTCAGTGAAATTACTGTCAGTACTGCTATTCAATAAGAGTAACGACCAATTTACCTTGAATAAAAGACCAATCAAAGTGAATACATTTGTTTCATTAAATTTACGTTTTGAAAACAGTTGATTATTAGATTTAAGAGTTTGTTTACAGCTCCAGTGCAATTGTTATCGAAACGTTTAAATTTGTAAAACTTTAATAGAAATATACGATTACATAAGTATTCTAACTATGTGTGATAACCGTGGAAGTTGGAATTTTCATAAAAAATATCTGGTGTAGAATACCTACGACCTTCCAACCTACAACATGGAAATTAAAAGAAATGAAATAATTTTAATAACATTTTTTTTAGGATAATTATGCAACCTCTTTTATGAGAAGTTCATTACGAAAATATGCAACATTGTAAACGCAAAAACAATAATCCATGTCAAACAGACGTTTAAATCATCATGACAGACAGAGGTTAATAAGCGTATAGACAATGTATACTAACTCCTTATTGTAAAACCACTCAATGTTAAAATTGCGGTCTCATTTTCTTCGCATGAGAGCGACGTCTTCCTCTGGTGTTGGAAATGAGGTATTAAAACAGTTAATTGCAGTTTTCTTCAGACGTCTTGGTGTATTTTACATGCGAGGTTGCCAAAGGTTTAAATTTATCGCTATTTTTGTTACTCTCATAAGAACGTATGTCTTACTCACACCAATGGAAAACGTGATTCACTATTGTCTGAGATATGCCGAGTTTGATATTTGATTACTTTGTCGAAATAAAAATAACATTCGCTGATATAAGTTTTAGTTACTAAGTTGTTATACCTATTCCGGAAGCGAATACATAATCTTGCACATTTAGTGATTAGCGTCACCTTAGCTCCAGCATTGACTAAAACTAGGGTGTTGTAATTTTATATCCCCTTATTGCCAGCAAATCGTTCCAGACATTATAAAACACCGCTAATTCACCACATAATTTTTTGTTTCCATAGCTCCACCTTGTTATGTTAATAAATTATTCATGGATACTAAAGTATATGGTTAATGTTCACTCCAATATTTATAATATTACTTATTTACTTATAATGTAAATATTATTTCTGTACTTAATGCTTCACGTGTTCTTTCTTTTCAATTTTTGGGATAATAATAAATTTTGTTATTTATTTTAATTGTTTATTTACAATTCTTGTCACGTGGGGGGAGAGCCCATTATTAGATTTGGAACCCGGGCCCGGCGCCTGCTAGTTAAGCCACTGGTTGTAAATGTATATTTTATTGCTTTTATCCCTACAAACTAAAATTTAAAAATTTCAATTTTCAGTTTAAAATTTATATTTCAAAAAATGTCAACTTCTATAGTCTGCAGTTATTGCAATTGTCTGAATAGTAGATATAAAAATAAAGAACTATCTTTCTTTAAATTTCCGGTTAAAGACATTAACAGGTGCAAACAGTGGATAGTGAATTCTGGGAATATTACATTGGACGCTTTAGAAAATGATGAATTAATTAAAAAATGTTTGTGCGAAGTACATTTTAAAAATACCGATTTTTTTAACTCAAATACAAGACCGAAAAGATTGGTACGTAGTGCAGTACCAATATCAATTGCTTTGATTGAAGAAATTTCTGTTGAACCCGTTCCTTCATATAGCGGGACACAGACGTTAAAAACGTATTCCAGAAATAAAAGACCATTATCACAGTCTTCATCTGATGATTCCGAAACTCTTCAGATGTTAAAACATAGTCCTGGAGGTCAAGTAAGAAAGCAGACCATATCTTCTAGTTCAAGTCAAGATGCATTCATATCACCAACAAGCATATCATCTGCAATAACTCATACACCCAGAAAAGTAAAGCTAAAAAGAAAATTGGTTGTAAAAAATAGGCTCGTAAAAATCTCCAATCAACGCATTCGTCGATTACAACATTTACAACAGAAATTAAATATTAAAATGACACCAAAATCTAATAAGACAATAAGTCCAGCAGCAGCAACATTAACAGCTATGCAGCAAAAGGGAAAGAGACAACAATGCTCACTTTCCGAACAAAGACTAGCATTATCTCTTTACTATAAATCCCCAAGTAATTATCATTACATGTTGAAAACTTTAAACTTTAAACTTCCAGGAGTCAGTACGATCAGAAGGTGGCTAAACATTTCGCATTTAAGGACAGGAGTACAAACTACTGTTATACGAAAATTAGGAAATAAACTAAAAACTATGTCTTTATACGAAAGACAATGTATCGTAATGTTCGACGAAATATCTTTAAAAGTTGGTGTAGCTTTAAATTTCAAATATGGGTATGTGGAAGGTTTCTAAGAATATGGACAATTTGGTAGAACACCTAAGAAAGCAACTCACGCAACTGTGTTTTTATTAAGGGGTCTACAATATTCCTGGAAAATTCCGTTTGCGTATTATCTTAACGCTAACATGAAGCCAGAAAAGCTGAAAAACTTAATCCTACAAGTTCTTCAAAAGTTATTTTCCATCGGTCTGCTTCCGAAAATAATAGTGTGCGATCAGAGTCCAATAAACAGAAAAGTGTTCAATTTGTTGCAAATTTCGGAACATCATCCACATTTCGAAATTAATGACAATAAAATATTTGCGTGTTACGATGTACCTCACTTAATAAAAAGTGTTAGAAACAATTTTTCGAACAATAATGTCATATTTAAAGTGAACGGAATAGCAGTAAGATGGAGTGACGTTGTCAACACTTATAAAATTGATAGTACCAGTAACACAGGTAAGAGAAATTTTCCAAGAGAAATTAATATATTCCTTAGGTAATGTTAATTTGAAAATTAACATTTTTATTTGTATTTCAGGAAGAGCCTCACCAAAACTAACAAGATCGCATATTTATCCAAATACTTTTGAAAAAATGAAAGTTAAACTTGCTACTTTTCAGTCATTCAATGTATGCACCAATATTAACAGTAAAACAAACAGGGCAACTTCAGAGTGATTCCGCTGAACACACAGCTCTGTTTGTCAAAAAAATTAATGATATTTTTGATTGGTTAAATAGTCGCAGTACGTTTGATTCAAATCCTCTTAAACGAGGTTTATCTCTTACTAATCCTTCTTCAATTAACTTTCTAAAAGACTCTATTCCATGGGTGGAATCAATAACTGTCCAGGAAAAAAGTACTCTTAAATTCAGAAAAAATATATATTGTCTCAATGGGCTGATTTTATCTTTACGAAGCATCTTGGAATTATGGTCCCTCTTAACAGAAAATAACGATTGTAAATATTTATTAACTGGCCGCATAAATCAAGATGCGTTAGAAAATATGTTTGGATTAATTCGACATCATGGAGGATATAATTTGCATCCTACTTGCAAACAATTTAGATTAGCACTACAACATACAATGCATATAAAACTACAAGAACCAATTGAATCTGCAAATTGTGAAGAAATGTGAGTAGACTGATGATAGTACTTTAGGAAACAATTCTTCTTGAAATTACAATTTTTGATAGACACCAAAAAGCTAATTATTGTCTTTTTACTCTAAAATAGGTACATTAATAATCCGTTTCTTTGCAAATAGGGTGAAAAACTCGGAAAGGGAGGAAATAGAAGATGATAAAGAAATACAATCCCTTCAATCACCTGACACAGCGACAGAAAAAGATGCTGATTTGGAAGCAGCGTCAACAGCATATTTAGCCGGATATTTAATTCACTTTTTTACCAAAAAATATTCATGCGAAAGATGTGTGAAATAATTACAGATCAATCTTCTGAAATCAGAGATATAGATTTACCAATAACATATAGAGATTATGGGGACACTGACGAATGTGTCTCCTATTTGAAAAAACCTTCCGTGGCCTTTTATAATTTTGTTAAATCTGTTTTGATTAATTTTAATATTTTTTATTTGAAAGAAAAACACTCAAATAATTTTCTTAATAAAGTTTTTAATTTTACAAATAATAAAATAGAAGGAAATATTGATGAATGCTGCCAAACACACAAAGAATTAATATTGAAACAACTTTTAAGGGTTAAAATTTTAAGACTTTAAAATGGAAAGCGATAGTAAGGAAACCAGATCTGAAGTGGGCGTTACAAAACTAAATCTTCTAGAAAACTTCAAAACTTTAAGAAATAATTTTCTTGTCATGTAAGGTTTGATTATTTTGGGACGTCAGTAATCACTTTAATATTACAATTATGGTTAGGTATTATTTGTTATGCAGTCGTTTTAAAAAATAAATATGGCTCTGTTTCACATAATGGGACAATTAAAATGCAGAAGTGGTAAAAAACAAAGTCTCCCAATGTTAATCTTTTAACCGTTTCTGTAAACTTGAGTCTTTATTTTGCCCTACTTTTGACTTACAGTGCAAAATTATTATGCTTTTTGCTCGTTTTTATTTTTTATTTTGGTTTCTATTCTCATTTTAAAACTTTTATTTTGGTTAACAATTAAATAAATGCTCAGCTTAATACCTTTTTAAATAAGTTTTATGAAAGGAACGTAAATTTTAGCAAAAACGATGTTTAAAGTAAAACACAAAATAAACAATTGACAAAAATTCACATTTTTAAAATGTTACCGAAATGACAAATTGTTACCGAAATGATTTTAAAATTTCATGACTGGGATTTCATAGCAAATAAAAGTGTTATCCAAAATATATTTTATTCTTATAATAGAAATACAAAATAATAAAAGTTATTTTTTACTTCCACACACTCGACATATAAAAACGTCCGTTGTTGATGTGTAGTTACGTTTATGTTTCAATATACAAGTTAATTGGTATGATCGTTTACATTCCAAACATTTGGTACCAGAGAAACTTTAGTAATTGCAAAGGTACAAGAAAACATATACCGCTCGTGAGCTTAATATTCTTTGAAAATGGTAGAATTTTGACATCCGAAACAACAATAATGCTGGGATCTTTAAGTCAATTTTGAGTTGCTCTATCTTTTATAACTTTTTTTCGTCCCATAGCTTTTCGAGTAGATTGTTTTTCTTCATTCTTAACGTCTCTGCATTCATTTTCTTTTTTAGAACAGCTGGGTATATTGTTACTTGCAACATCGTTGTCTCAATTTGGATCTACCTCATTTCCACTTACAGGTTTGTTTTATCCTTGTTCTTTTCATTAATTTTGATCCAAAAACTATTAACTACTTTATTATCATTTTTGAACGTAGCTTTATCATCTCTTCCATTTTTGGTTGTCTTAAATTTTTGGCTTGCCTCTATCTCATTACTTTTTGGTTTTCTTGTGTTTCTTTTGGTACGTGTCACTTCTACACATGAAGCAACAGTGTTCATAGTTGCTGCTTATTTTCTGTGATCACCTTCCAAAACTTACTGAAAATCTTTCTTGGTTTCATTTATCTTCCGTTTTTTTGCTGCACTTTTTTTTTAAGTCTGCTTCCTAACCAAGTTAGTCTCGTATGTTCGTTCCCTGACCCTCTTCAACCTCTTTTTTAGTTCATCAAGCTTCTCAGCATCCGTTTTCTCCTGTATTAGAGAACTAATTTCCTGTCAGTCATTTCGGTAATATTATCAAACTATTCTATTTGTTACCGACATAATGTTACCGAAATGACGAAATTAAACCAAACTACAAACAGCGTCATTTGTATTGAAAACTAAGAACAAGTTTAATTCAAAAATAAATAAAACAGACATTAACATAAACGTCTAAAATAAAAAGTATATGAGTGGTGTTAAACACTTTTAATGTTTGTTATTGCAAAATATGCAACTTTTTCGTGGTATTAAGCAATCAATCCTAAATTTCATGAAACGGACAGTTACCGAAATGACGTTTTTTCACTTTAAAACTAATTAACACATTATTAAATTTTAAATAAGTTATTAAAAAAATGCACCAAGAAGGACGTTTATTAATTGTTAGGAACAGTGAAACAAAAAGAAATTCGCATTAGTTTTTTTACCACAACCTCGGAAATGCAATTGTCCCACTATGTGAAACAGAGCCATACAATAAAATAGAAAACAATTACAGAAGGATTAATTTTAGAAAAAAAAACTAGATATTTTCTATTATTATTAATAAATTATCTATTGTATTTTATTGATGAAAATGAAAAAATATGCATTGTTTGTCTAAATTACATTTTTTATTTGCGTATAAAATTTCTGCTTTAGAGTGTAATTGTGGCAAATTAAAATTTATTTTTCCTAAATATGTTATAAATTTTATATTCTAGGACTCTAGGTAATAGAAGTGGGTATGTTTTAATTGGTTAGAGATAAAGATAAATTTAATAATGTAATTTGGTGCCAATTTATCCATCAAAATTCAAAATAGTCGCGTTAAATTAAAATTTTGGTTTATTTTATAAAGTATTAAATGTAATTTAAGAAAAATTATCGTAATTTTTATTTTCTCCTCCCCTACTTCGTGGACGGAAAGTAAAAAAGCGTTTAAATATTACATAAAATTATTGTGATCACGATAACAGTGTTTGTTGTTTCGATGATAATAATTTCAAATTTTTCTATTTATGTGACAAAATTTTCAATTATTACTCAAAGTGTACATGTACATTAGAAAAAAGAAACCATTCACATTCATCCGTTCGTACGCTCCTGTTATACTCCGTCACGACAATTTAAATTATAGTATAGTATCATTTATTATGATTCAACACCCGAAGCTAATAGCGACAACAATGTAAAAGTATCGCAACATCTTGTTTGGAGTCGCTATCATCCAAGCTACATTTAAATAATGAGCGAAACAATGATGGAAATAATTTCTCTCTCGGCTTCAAACTCTCGTATTCCGAGGTTTTACTATAAGGAGTTAGTATACATTGGTATAGATGCTAACTAACTTAATCTAAAAGAAATGAAATAATTTTTTTTAGGATAACTATGCACCCAAACGCGCGCACGCAAACACATACACGCACACACATGCACACACAGGCTCACACGCACACACGACACACACACGCACACAAGCACACACGCACACACGCACACACCACATATACACACACGAACACACACGCACACAGGCACACTCGCACACTCGCACACACGCACACACGCACACACGCACACATGCACACACGCACACAGCATACACGACACAAGCGCACACGCACGCATGCACGAACGTACGCACGTACGCACAAACGCATGCACACACACGCACGTACGCCACACACAAACACACACACACACACACACACACACACACAGCACACACACACAGCACACACGCACATACCGCACACGCACCACGCACACGCGCCCAAACGCACACACGACACACACACACGCAAACACGCACGCACGCACACAACCACACACGCACACACGCATATACCCACACGCACACACACACGTGCATACGCACACACGCACACACGCACACACACAGCACACACACAGCACACACGCACACACGACACACACACGCACACACCTCACACGCACACACGACACACGCATACACACATACAAAACACACACGCACACACGTGCACAGCACACACGCACACACGTGCAATCGCACACACGCACACACGTACACATGCACACACAAGCACACACACACACGCACACACGCAACACGCACACACACACGCAAACACGCACACGCACACAACCACACGCACACACGCATATTACCCACACGCACACACGCACACACGTGCATACGCACACACGCACACACGCAAACACGACACACACACACGCACACACGCACACACGCAACACCATACACAATACAAAACACACGCACACACGTGCACAAGCACACGCACACACGTGCAATCGACACACGTACATATGCACACACAAGCACACACACACACGCACACACGGACACACGCATACACGCACACACGCCACACGCACACACGTACACACACGCACACAAGCACACGCACACACGCACACGTGCTCACGCGCACACACGCACACACGCTCACACGCTCACTCGCACACATCACACACGCACACGCGCGGGCATGCACACACGTACACACGCACACAGGCACACGCGCACACAAGCATATACGCACAAACGCATGCACACACACAGCACGTACGCGCACACACAAACACACACACACACACATACATACGCACTCACGCACACTCGTACACATGCACACACGCACACACGTACTCACGCACACGCACCCACGCACACACGCACACACTCACACACGCACACACGCACATACGCACACATGCACACACGCACACACGCACACGACACACGCATATTACCCACACGCAACACTGCATACGCACACACACGCAACACGACACCAACACACACACGCACACACCACACACGCACACACGACACACTCACACACGCACACACGCACACACGCATACACACATACAAAACACACGCACACACGCACACACGTGCACAAGCACACGCACACGACACACTGCAATCGCACAAGCACAACGTACACATGCACACACAACACACACACACACACGCACACACGCATACACGCACACATGCCACACGTACACACACACACACGCACACAAGCACCCACGCACACACGCACACGTGCTCACGCGCACACACGCACACACGCTCACACGCTCACACGCACACGACCACCACACGCACACGCGCGGGCACGCACACACGTACACACGCACACAGGCACACGCGCACACAAGCATATACGCACAAACGCATGCACACACGCACGTAGCGCACACACAACACACACACACACACACACACACAAGCACAGACATACGCACACACGCACATCACGCCACACTACTTCATCAGCATCACACACCTCAGCCATCACCACACAGCTCACACCACACGTAAAATCAGACTACACCCACCACACACACTACACGACACACGCATATTACCACACCATCACACTCATACTCACACTTGCACACACGCAAACACGCACACCACGCACCCACACCACACTACCACCACACCACACACTCACACACTCACCACACACACGTCATAACACACATACAAAACACACGCACACACGCACACACGTGCACAGCCACACGCACACGCTACACACGCAATCGCACACAGCACAACGTCACATGCACACACACACACACACACACACGCACACGCATACACGCACATGCCATCACGTCACCACACACACGCACACAAGCACCCACGACACACGCACACGTGCTCACGCGCACACACGCACACACGCTCACACGCACACGCACACGCACACACGCACACGCGCGCACGCACACACGTACACACGCACACAGGCACACGCGCACACAAGCATATCGCACAAACGCATGCACACACGCACGACGCACACACAACACACACACGCACACACACAAGCACACACGCACACGCATACTCAACCATCAACCTCACACAATCAACACTGCACATATCACACTCACACTTACACTCAAATACTCTACACACACACTCACACTCACACTCACACTCATTGATACTCTCACTCACACTCACAAACTCACGACTCACACTCACACTGCACATTTCTACACATTACTCACAACTCAATCACACTCACTTCACACCATCACCCACTCACACTCACACCCAAACTCACACTCACACTCACACTCACCTCACTCACACTCACCTCACTCCACTCACACTCACACTCACACTCACACTCACTCACACTCCACTCACACTCACACTCACACCAACTCACACTCAACTCACACTAGCCACACTCACACACACCACACCGCACACCACACCACACCCACCACACACACACACACACTCACACCCATGCACATGCTCACGCCAGCACACACACACACGCACACGCACACGCACACGCACACCACACGCACACGACACGCACAGCACACCACAGCGCACAGCCACGCACACACACGACACACACACACGCACACGCACACGCACACGCACACTCACAAGCACACGCACAAACACACGCACACGAACACGCACACGTACACCCACACGCACACGTACACAGAGGTCTTGCAAGCCAATTTAACCCCCTCCCCCTCCAGAAATCTGAAAGAGAAATGGCAAAAATTACCAAACGTTTAACCTAAAATGAACGTTTAAAACAAATGGATGAAATGGAGTGCCGATCACGATTTGATTTCTCTCGCACAATTTCACAAAAATCTTTTCTGGATTGAAAATCCAGTGGAAACAGTTGCGTGTGAAACTTACATTCTAAATATTTAGAATTTACATCAGTTCAACATACATACAGACAAAATTTACATCGATTAGGTCTTTTATCTCGATAGCTAGGTTGGCTAGAGCGGTACTCTAGTAAAGTACATGTCGTAAGTTCAAATCCTACTCGAGGTAAACTGTTCATTTATGTATTTAATAAAATTAATAATAATTTTGAATTACATGTTTACTTTTGAACTTATGCGTTCATAACAAGGCTTATAATAATTTAATATTAGTCAATTTGCTTTGGTATGTGTGAATTCTTGCGATATCGCAGGCTCAGATTCCATTAATATAAGTAATTTGACTGTAATCTGATTATATTTAGAATTTACATCAGTTTTACATACATACACAAAATTTACATCGATTGGAACTTGTATCTCGATAGCTTAATTGGTTAGAGCGGTACCCTACCAAAGTACATGTCGTTGGTTCAAATCCTACTCGAGGTAAACCTTGTATTTATGTATTTGACAAAATTAATAATAATTTTTATGTACATAGTAGTTCCCAATTAATTTTTCGAATAAACTAGTTATTGAAATAAAGTTTAAATACAATTCCTTTCAAATAAGTAATGGTATTATAAACCACAATTACGTAACTTTAAGATCCAGTGTAACTTGTATGTTAATAAGCGTTTATGTATATTAAGTTAATTGTATTCAATATACAATAAATTTTAATTCTCAGCTAGTTTTATACTGAAAATTATGCTAATGTAAGAGGGTCAAATACTAACTGCTGATATTGCCATGAAAACTTTTAATCCACTACAATTAACGTTTATTTATGGAAAATGGTAAGTTATTTAAATCATTTTACGTATATGTATTTTATAACTCCTAAAATTGGGTATGAGTAATAAAAGTGTGCATTGTGCGCGAGAGTGCTCGAGCGTACGCGCGTGTTCGTACGTGTGTGTGCCTGCGTGCGTGTGTGCGTGTGCGTGTGCGTGTGCGTGTGCGTGTGCGTGTGCTGTGCTGTGTGCTGTCTGTGCGTGTGCTGTGTGCGTGCGTGTCGTGTGCGTGTGCGTGTGCGTGTGCGTGTGCGTGCGTGTGCTGTGCGTGTCGTGTGTGCGTGTGCGTGTGCGTGTGCGTGCGTGTGCGTGTGCGTGTGCGTGTGCGTGTGCTGTGCGTGTCGTGCGTGTGTGCGTGTGCGTGTGCGTTGCGTGCTGTGCTGTGCTGTGTGTGCGTGTGGTGCGTGCGTGTGCGTGCGTGCGTGCTGTGCTGTGTCGTGTGCGTTGCGCTGTCGTTGTGGTGTGCTGTCGTGCGTGTCGTGTGTGCGTGTCGGTCGTCGTGGTGTCGTGTGTGCGTGTGCGTTCGTGCGTGTCGTGTGCTCGTTGCTGTTCGTGCGTGCGTGTGCGCTGCGTCGTTGCGTTGATCGGTGTCTGTATGCGTGCGTGTCTGCGTGATTAAAGCCAATGCGTGTGCGTATGAATGTGTCTTATTAGCTAGTATTGCAATTACGAATCAGTATGTCGAATGGTCGTTCTGTCACGTTCAATCATTCTGCAGATAGACTGCGAGCGTCTGACCATTATAAATGACTGCGTGTCTCGAGTAAACAGATCCTATCTTTGTTAAATGAAATGTATCATTAAAATAGACCACCGACCTAAGTATCTGCAATCTGCGAAATGCAGCTGTCGCCAGTGGTCGATTCTGTGTCTGTAACTCTTCTGCTGGATTAAGCAATCTTGGTTATAAATGTGATTTAAATAATAACACACTTAAATTTATTTGCAATGTAAACAAAAATAAGAAGTATAAAGATCAACGATTTGTCATCACGATGCAAACATTCATCCGTCATAGAATTATAGACAATAACTTTTGACCATTTATAAATTGATTTGATGAATAACTCAAGAAACAAGATTTCACTTTATACATTTTGTATAAATAAAAATATAAATACATTAAAATAGCCATACCCGAACTAATGTCATCTCATATCGCCAAACGCATGCTGCCATCCCAAGTGGGCCAATATTGTAAATGCTGTATTAGCTTAACGCTGGATTAATGCGAATGTTATTAATATTTTCATGTTGTATTTACATACATTACAGCATCGTTGAAATAATATTCTGCCAATGTAAAAATAATAATAAAGAAGTTAATTTTAACAAATCAACGTTGTGCATAGAATGATTTATGAACTTGATTAGAATTTCATGTTTTAGACATAACTGCTAATACAATCAAACTATCTCTCTTTCTTATCCTAAGCATTTCATTTTAATCAATTATAATTTCAAAAATATATCGAAACCTTACCAACAAATAAAGTTATGCGCTACCATTGAAATCCCATTTTGACCAATGTTTGGGTGCCTTTTTCTAAATGATTCCGGTTTTACAAAAAAAAAACAAATTATGCCCTTCGGGAAAATAGTTATTTTTTAATATGAAAATGAAAACTTTCACCATTATCACACATAATAAAATACTTATCTTTTTTTGGGTTTTTTAATGTTGTATTTTAAATTATACAATCTGAACGTTTCCATAACACTTACAGTTATCTTCGTCAGTAGTAATATCTATTAAAATTGTTAAAGATATTGAAAACAATTTTGTCAAAGTTGAAAAATTAAAACATAAACATCAGCCTGCTATTAATATAACAGTATGAGAAACGTAAAACCTAACTATAGAATTAAATTTTCGTAAAGCCAAAAAACACATTTAACAAATTTTAATCAAGTTATGATGTAAGTGTAAAGTTGTGAAAAACTTCAATCTGAAAATGATAGAAGCATTCACAAATATAAACATGTCATCAAATAAAATAATCCATTTAAATCTAACAAAGAGACATCTTTGTCAATAATTGCAAGTCTTATTAACAATGAAAAGGATAATGCAGAACGTTGTTTGTAATTTTTTTAAATTTTAATCTTAATTTCAACTACTTATGTTAAATTATAGCGCTGTGGTATTTTAACATATAATTGGTAAAGCAGTTGTTTCAAGGTCTAGAAAACACACAGCAAAAAACCTAGACATACCAAAAGTCAAAATTAAAATCAAGATCAAGACGTATCATTATGCCTTTTTTTAATTATAAGATGTCAAAATCTAGTTATTCTTTACTAAAATTTAATTATGTAGTTGACTTTATACGTTTCTCAAACTGTTATATTAATAGCAGGCTGATGTTTATGTTTTAATTTTTCAACTTTGACAAAATTTTTTACCACATCTTTAACAATTTTTAACAGATATTACTACTGACGAAGATAACTGTAAGTGTTATCGAAACATTTAGATTGTATAATTTAAAATACACCATTAAAAAACTCAAAAAGGGTAAGTATTTTATTAGTTATGTTTTAAGACTGTGGATTATTCAAACTCTAAATACGTCTTCAGAAATCCATTTATTGCCTTGCTCCATAAACTGCTATAACGTAAAGTGTCATGGTCCAGAAAATGTATGACATTATAATTTATCACAATATTCGTATTTATAAATTAAAAAAAAACACATTGTACTATTAATGACCTCTGTACTACGTGCAAATTAGACATATTAAAACTACAGCTGTTATAATCCTCGTATATTGTTTCAGTGGTGTTTGTAATGGTTGCATCAGTAACTAACAATAAATCAGAATCTCTCAAGGTAAATGTATATTTTAAATCACTTATTATGATACTCAAAATTTGCACCCCCGGTCTAATAACAAATATCAACCCCAGTGAGACCTTTCATAGTACCAAATTTTTGAATTACATGATTTACGTCGATTATAGAACCATACTGCTATTATAGTAAATACTTACCGTTACTAAAATAGAACTAAAATAGAATAAATAATAGTAGGCTTTGAAATACATTCAAATTTATTGTTTGCGTTTTCGTATTTTACTAATGTTTAATAATTTTGTAAAAGTGTCATTCTTTACTGATGATAATTGTAACTGATTTCGAAACGTTTAAAATTTGTAAAATTAATATAAAAATACACGATTTAAAAAACTTGAAGATAGGTATTTATTAATATGAATTTAAATCGTGGAAAGTTTCCAACTCTTCATATTAATTGATTACTGATTGATAAAATGTAATGTGAGATATCTTCATTACCTACGTATTTCTGAAATAGGTTTTACTCATTTCAATCTGTAGAATGGCTGCTTTGTATTGGTAAAGCTGTTAGGTGCTGATAAAAATATTCTCAATTTCACGTTTTTCCTATAAATTTTAAATAATTTCTCTACATTTTGTCGTATTACTGTTTGCTCCAAGCACCATAAATTGTATAAAATTATAACAAATGTTGCCCCTGTTCTCATTTCTCACAATTTATCAGGAACTGCGTAATCTGAGTATTTGATCTTAGTGACAATACGGGTAATTTAATTATCCAGTTCTTTGACTAATTTCTTAATTTTTTTATAAATCCTGAAGGTCGAATTGTTTCCTATTAGAAGCATTTTGAGAAGTCTCAAACTTCTTCCTCGTAACATAAAGAATTATTACAAAGCCCTAAAACTGGTTTGCAATCGAGGCATAAAGTGAAACGATAATAACATTAGTTTCGATTTTGAGTAGCATTAGACTATCTTTGTGTGAACTGTCCAAAACCTTCAACCAGAATGCGACAAAATGTCAAACTCTAAAGTGTCAAAGGTGACTTTTGACATACGATTTAAGTTTCTGTCTTTAATAGTTGAATATTTCTAAGACTTCCCGTCGTCTGGCCAATAATGTATGATTGAGGTGATTTGGTGCCAGTAACTTCAATTCTATTTAAAATGGCTTTGAAATTACCACGTACTATGAGCAAAGAGTATATAACTCATTATATTGCCCTGACATCTTAACTACACTATCATACTATTGGCTGCGGTAGTAACCAGATTCTATATTGAAATGTTTTAGCAAACCTAGTTTTGCGACTTCCATTACAAGAATGCGCCCATGAGCATCCCTAAGGACCAAAGCCTTAGTTCATCTTAGCATCCTGTTTCGGTGATTTTGTCGGCCGCTTTCATCTTATTTCATCTTCAGCATCCCTAAGGCCCGTTCATCTGAATGCATATTAGTTCATCTTAATTCACCTTAACATCCTTAATTCATCTGATCATTCTTCATCTTAATCCGTATTAACGCATCTTAGTTCATCTTTATCCAACTTAGGTCACTAGCTCACCTTAATTCATCATAATTCATCTTAATGCATTTTAGTCCATCTTAATTCGTCTTTGCATCCTTAATTAACCTTTTAAGCGTGGAAAACACTGTGGAAAATATTTATTGGGCGTTGAACAGTCAAATCAATTAATCAATTCAATCCCAAACTAGTCAATCCAATTAATCATACCAAACCAATCAAGTCAATTAATCAATCAATATCAATCAAATCAATCAATAATATCAACCTTAATGAAACAAACCAATCAAGTCAATTAATCAAAGCAACAAATCAAATCAATCACAAATCAGCCAAATCAATTCTTCATAACCTTCAGGTAACGATTATCTCACTATAAATACCTAACTCCTATGAGCGGCCGTTTACTTCGTAGATAAAGCTAAGCGACACATACGCACACGCTCACGCACATGCAAATAAACGTACACGCACACGCATACACACACACACACACACACACACATACACACGCACACGCACACGCACAACACAGACACGGACACACACGCATCACACACACACACACACAAACACAACATAACACGAACACAACACAATCATACACGAACTCAAGCACAAAACACAAACACAAACAAACACAAACAAAACACAAACACAAACACAACACAAATCAAACACAAAGCAAAGCAAAACACAATAACCAAACGCAAACGCAAACGCAAACGCAAACCAAAACCAAAACAAAACGCCAAACGCAAACCAAACGCAAAACGCAAACACACACAAACACAACACAAACACAAACACAAAACACAAACACAAACACAAACACAAACACAAACACAAACACAAACACAAACACAACACAAACACAAACACAAACACAAACACAAACACAAACACACACACACAAACAAAACACAAACACAAACACAAACACTAAACACAAACACAAACACAAACACAAACACCAAACGCAAACACACACAACACAAGCAACAACAAACGCAATACGAACGTAAACGAAACGACAACGCCAAACGCTAACGCAACGCAAACGCAACGCAAACGACAATCAAACGCAAACCGCCACACAAAACGCAACACAACACAACAGCAAACACAAACCAAGCAAGCACAACACAAAGGCAACAAACACACCAAACAAACACAAACTCAAAAATACAACTGACCTACACAACACAAACCAAACAACACAAACACAAACACAAAACACAAACACAAAACAAACACAAACACAAACAAAACAAAAACAAATAAAACAAAACACAAACACAACAAAACACAAACCAAACACAAACACAAAACAACAAACACAAACAAACACAAACACAAACACAAACACAACACAACACAAACACAAACACAAACACAAACACAAACACAACAAAACACAAACACAAACACAAACACAAACACAAACACAAACACAAACACAAACACAACAAATACAAACACAAACACAAACACAAACACACATACACAACACAAACACAAACACAACACAAACAACACAACAGCACAAACCAAACACAACACAACAAACACATAAAAACACAGCACGAGCACAGCAACACACAAAACACAAACAGCAAACACGAGCACGACACAATAACAAGCACAACACACAACGACAACACAACACACCAACCACCAACACAACCAACACAAACACACACAAGCACAACACACAAACACAACACAAACACACAGCACACACAACACAGCAACACGAGCACAGCACCAGCATACACGACACGACACAGACACAGCACGAGCACAAACCAAAAAACAACCCCCAGGGCCAAACCAAAAACACCAAAAAACCCACAAAAAAACAACCAACACAAACCAACACGGAAACACCAACAAACCCCCCAAAAACAAAACCCAAACACCAAGGCACAAAAAAAAAGCCAAACACAAAACACCACAACAAACCCAAAACCCAAACAAACAAAAAAAAAACCAAACCCAAAAAAAAACAAAAAAACAAAATAAAAAAAAAAACAAAAAAAAAAAACCAAAAAAAAAATAAACAAAAAAAAAAAAAAAACCAAAAAAACCAAAACCCCAAAAAAAAAAAAAACCAAAACCCAAAACAAACTCTAAACAAACCCCAAAAACCCCAAAACAAAACCAAAAACCAAAACCAAACACCAAAACAAAAAAAACAAAAACCAAAACAAAATAAACCCAAAAAAAACCAAAAAAAAAAAAAAACAACAAACAAACCAAAAAATAAAAAAAACAAAAAAAAAACCCAAAAAAAAAAAAAAAAAAAAAAAAAAAACAAAACAAAAAAATAAAAAAAAAAAAAAAAAAAAAAAAACAAAAAAGGAAAAAAAAACCCTCACAAACAAAACCAAAACCCAAAACAAACAAAACAAAAAACCCACCAAAACACAACAAAAAAAAACCAAAACAAACAAAACACAAACACAAACACAAACAACCAAACCAAAAAACAAACACCCAAAAAAAAAAACCAAAAAAAACACAAAAAACCCAACACACAAACACACCAAAAAACACCCCAAAAAAACCCCCCCACCCCAAAACAAAAACCCAAAAAAAACCCCACAAAAAAAAACACAAACGGGCAACACCCCACCAAAAAAAACCAAAACAAAAACCCAAAACCCCAAACAACACCAAACCCAAAAAACAAAAAAAAACACAAAAAAAAAAAAAAAAAAAAAAAAAAAAAAAAAAAAAAAAAAAAAAAAAAAAAAAAAAAAAAAAAAAAAAAAAAAAAAAAAAAAAAAAAAAAAAAAAAAAAAAAAAAAAAAAAAAACAAACACAAACACAAACAAACACAAACACAACACAAACACAAACACAAACACAAACACAAACAAAACACAAAAAAGCACAAACACAAACACAAACACAACACAAACAAAACCACATACACAACACCAAACAAACACAACACAAACAACAAACACAAACACAAACACCTACCAAACACATCAAACACAAACAAGCAAAACACAAACACAAAACAAAACACAAACACAACACAACACAAACACAAAACAAACACAAACACAAACACAACACTAACAAACAAACACAAACACAAACACAACAAAACACAATACACACACAACAAAAACAAACACAACACAAACACAAACACAAACAAACACAAACACACACACACACAACACAAACAAACACAAACAACACAAACACAACACAAACACAAACACAACACAAACACAAACACAACAAACACAAACACAACACAAACACAAACACAAACACAAAACAAACACAAACACACACATACACAAACACAAACATAACACACACACACAACGACACAAGCACAAACAACACGAGCAAACACGACACAAGCACAGCACAGCACGAACACAAACACATGCACACACAAGCACAAGCACAACACAAACAAACAAGCACACACACACACACAAACACATACACAAACACAAACACAACACAACACAAACACAAAGCACACACACACAGCAAACAAACACAAACACAAACACGAAACACAAGCACAACACAAAACACAACGACAAACACAACCACAGCAAAGCACACGAGCAGGCAGCACAAACGAGCACAACGAACACGAGCACGAGCACAAACAGCACGAGCACAGCACAACACAACACAGCACGAGCACAACACGAGCACAGCACAGAGCCACGAGCACACACACGAAACGCACCACGAGCACGACAAACACACACCGACACAGCACAACAAAGCACGGCCACACAGCACAAACACAAACAACACACGACACGAGCAACACGAGCACAAACACAACACACAGACACAAACACAAACACGAAAAAGCACCAAACACAAGCACAACACAACACAACACCAACACAAAACAACACAACACACACACAACACAACACAACACAAACACAAACACAAACAAACACATACACAGACAACACAAACACATAACACAACACAAACACACACAACACAAACACAAACACAAACACAAACACAAACACAACAACAACAAACACAAACAAACACAAACACAAACACAAACACAAACACAAACACAAACACAAACACAAACAAAACAAGACACACACATGAAACAACAAACACGACACGAGCACATCACGACAAACACGAGCACAACATGAGCACGACACAGACTACACAGCACAGCACAACACAACACAAGCACAGCAAAACACAAACTCAAACACAACACAAGCATAAGCTCAAGCTCAACACAACACAACACAAACACAACCAAACAACAAACACAAACACATAACACAAACACAACTCAAACACAAACACAACACATACACAAACACAAACACAAACACAACACAAACACAAAAAAACACACAAACAACACAAAACACAAACACAAACACATAACACAAACACAACACAAACACAAACACAAACACAAACACAACATAAACACAAACAAACACAAACACACACATAACAAACACAAACACTAAACACAACAAAAACACAAACTACAACACAAACACAAACACAAACACAAACACAAACACAAACACAAACACCTAACAAAACACATGCACAAACACAACTACACAGCAACTCAAGCACAACAATGCACAACACAGCAGAACACAAGCACAATCAAGCAAGCACGAGCATGCAACGAGCACGAGCACGAGCACGAACACGAGAACGAGCACGAGCACGAGCACACGAGCACAGCACGAGCACGAGCACGAACACGCGCACGAACACGAGCACGAGCACGAGCGCGAGCACGAGCACAACACATGAGCACGCGCACGAGCACGACACGAGCACGAGCACGAGCACGAGCACGAGCACAATGAGCACGAGCACGAGCACGACACACGACAACGAGCACGAACAGCACAGCTCGAGCACGATCAGAGCACGAGCACGAAACACAACACGAGCCGAGCCGAGCAAACACGAGCACGAACACGAGCACGAGCACAACAAGCACAGCACGAGCACGCACGAGCACGGGCACGAACACAAGCACGAGCACGAAACACACAGCACAAGCACAGCGAGCACGAGCCGAGCACGAGCACGATCACGACGACCACGAGCACGAGCACAGCACCACGAGCTCGAGCACGATCGACACACGAGCACGAGCAGCACGAGCGAGCACGAGAACAGCACGAGCACGAGCACGACCACGAGCACGACACGAGCACGAGCACACAAACACATAATAACACAATACAAACCAAAACAAACACAAACACAAACACAAACACAAACACAAACAAAACACAAACACAAATACAAAACAAACACAAACACAACACAAACACAAACACAAAAAAACACAAAAACAAAAACAAACACAAACACAAACACACACAAACACAAACAAAAACAAACCAAACAAAACAACAAACACAAGCACAAGCACAAACAAAAACAACACAACAAAAGAAACAAACCAACAGCAAACCAAGCACGACACGAACGAAAAACACACAACACAAACAAAACACAAACACAAAAAAACACAAACACAAAACAAACACAAACACAAACAAACACAAACACAAACCAAAACACAAACACAAAACACAAACAAAACAAACACAAACAAACAAAAACAAACACAAAACAAACACAACACAAAACAAAACAAAACACAACACAACAAAACAAACAAAAAACCAAACAACACAAACACAACAAAAACACAAACAAAAACAAACACAACACAAACAAACAAAACACAAACACAAACACAAACACAAACACAACAAAACAAAACAAACAACAGAAACACAACAAATGTAAAGCACAACAAAGCACAAACACAAGCACAGCAACACAAGAACAGCACGAGCACGAAAAGGCAAGAGCACGAGCACGAGCACGAGGCAAACGAAAGCACGGCAGAGCACGAACACGAGCACGACACACGAGCACAGCACAGCACAACACGCCAACACGCCACAAACACAAGCACAAGCACAGCCAAGCACAAGCACAAGCACAACCAACCAAGCACAAGCAAAAGCACAAACACAAACACAAACACACAAACACAAAGACAAACAACACAAACACAACACAGCAAGCACAATGCACAAGCACAAGCACTGCAGTACACACAAACACACACGAAAGCAACACACAAGCAAACAGCAGCACGCAATACACGAGCACAGCACACAACAGCACGAGCACGAGCAAAGCACGAGCACGATAACACGAGCACGAGCACGAGCCAGCACGGCACAGCACGAGCACGACGAGCACCAACGAGCACGAGCACGAACACGAGCAAGCACGAGCACGAAACGAGCACGAGTACACACGAGCACGACAGCACGAGCTACGAGCACGAGCACGAGCACGAACGCGACACGAGCACGAGAACACAGCAGGCCTGGCACCACGAGCACGAGCACGATCGAGCACGAGCACGAGCACTGAGCGACGAGCACGAAACGAGACGAGCACGAGCAACGACCACGAGCACAGCACGAGCACGAGCACGAGCAAACACTAAACACACAAAGCACAAACACAAGACACAAACACAACACAAACACTAAACACAACACACAAACAAAAACTACAAACACAAATACAAACAAACACAAACACAAACACAAACACAAAACACAAACACAAACACAAAACAAAAACAAACACAAACACAAACACACACAAACACAAACAAAAAGCAAAACCAAACAAAGCACAAGCACAAGCACAAGCACAAGCACAAAGACAAGCAACAGCACAACACACAACACACACACGAACACAAAACACAACACGACAAACACAGCACGACACAAGACACAAGCACAACACAACACAAAACAACACAAACACAAACACACACAAAAAACAACAAACACAACACAACACAAACAAACACAAACACAAACACAAACACAACACAAACACACAACACAACACAACACAAACCACAAACACAACACAAGCACACACACGACACAACACAACACAAGCAAACACAACACAACATCAAGACACAAACACAAACACAAGACAAAACACAACACAAAAACAAACACAACACAAACACAACACAAACACAAAACATAACAAACACAAACACAACACAAACACACACCAAACACAAAACAAACACAAACAACAAACCACAACACAAACACAACACAACACAACACAAACACAAACACAAACACAACACAACACAACACACACACAACACAACACACACACACAAGCACACACAACACAAACACAAGCACAACACAAGACAAGCAAAACACAACACAACACAAACGCACATACACAAACACACAAACACGACACAAACACAACACAAACACATAACACAAACACAAACACAAACACAAACACAAACACAAACACAAACACAAACACACAAACACAAACACAACACACAAACACAACACAAATACAACACAAAACAAACACAAACACAAACAAACACAAACACAACACAAAAGCAACGCAACACACAGCACAAACAAAGCACAGCACGAGACACACAGCACGAGACAACGACAAACGAGCACAACACACAGACACACAAGCGACACGAGCACAAAGCACGAGCACGAGCACAAGAGCACGAGCACGAGCACAGAAATGAGCAAGCAGCACGAGCACGAGCACGAGCCATAAACACAGCACGAGCACGAGCACGAACACAAGAGCACGACATACAGGCACGAGCACAACACAGACAAGCAAGCACAAGCACAGCACAAGCACACAAGCACAAGCACAAGCACAAGCACAAGCACAACACAGCACAAGCTCAAGCTCAAGCACAACAAAGCACAAACACAAACACAAACACACAAACACAAAACAAACACAAACACAAACACAACACAAAGACAAGCACAAGCACAAGCACAAACAACAAACAAAACAAACACAAACACAAACAACAAACACAAAGCACAACAAACACAAAAGCAAACGCAAACACAAAGCACAAACACACGACACGAGCACGAGCACGAGCACGACACGAACAGCACGAGCACAGCACGAGCACAAGCAAGCACACACGAGCACAGCTGAGCACACAGCACAGCACAGCACGAAGCACAAGCACAAGCACGAGCACGAACAGCACGAACACAGCACGAACACGACACAAGCACAACGAGCAACGAACACGAGCACAACGCGAGCACGAGCACAAACAGAACACGGACACGGGCACAAACGAGCACAACGATACGAGCACAACACGACACAAGCCGAGCACAAACAAACACGCACAACACGGCACACACTAAAGCACGAACACGACACAGCAAACACAAGCAAAGCAAACACAAACACACAAGCACAAGCAAAGCACACAACACAAACACAAAGCACAAACAAAACAAATCACAAACACAAACACAAACACAACACAACACAAACACAAACACATACACAAACACAAACACAAACACAAACACAAACACAAACACAAACACAAGCACATACACACACAACACAAGCACAAGACACAACACAACACAAGCACAAAACACAAACACAACACAAGCACAAAGCACACACATAACACAGACACAACACAACCAGACAGAACAGACACAACACAAACTCAAACACAAACACAACACAAACACAACTCAAACACAAACACAAACACAACACAAGCAGAAACACAAACACAAGCACAAACTAACACAAACACAAACACGAGCACAAACGACATACGAGCACAAACACAAACAAGCACAAATACACAACACAAGCACAAGCACAAAGCACAAGCACAAGCACAAGCACAAGCACACAAGCACAAGCACAAAGCACAAGCACAAGCACAAGCACAAGCACCAGCACAAGCACAAGCACAAGCACATACACAGCACAACCACAAGTACACAGCACAAGCACAAGCACAAGCACAAGCACAAGCACAATCACAAGCACAAGCACAAGCACAAGCACAACACAAGCACAAGCACAAGCACAAGCACAAGCACAAGCACAAGCACAAGCACAAGCACAAGCACAAGCACAAGCACATAGCAACAACAGCACACAAGCACAGCACAACAACAAGCACAAGACATAGCACGACACACAACCACAAGACAAGCACAACACAAGCACAAGACACAAACACAACACAAACACAACACAACAAAGCACAAGCACAAACACAAACACAAACACAAGCACAAGCACAAGCACAAGCACAAACACAAAGCACAAACACAAAGCACAAGCACAAACAATATACACAAACACAAGCACAAGCACAAGCACAAGCAAAGCACAAAAAGCACAAGCACAAGCACAGCACAACGACACATGCACAACACAAGCACATGCACAAGCACAAACACAAGCACGACACAGTGCAAGCATCACAGCACAACACAAGCAGACAATACAAGCACAAGCACAACACACAACACACAACAGCACAAGCACAAACACACAACTCTAACACAAACACCAGCACATACACAAACACAAAGCATCATAGCACAAACACAAGCACAAACACAAGCACAACGAACAAGCACAGAATACAAAGCACAACACAAACACAAACACAGACACAGACACAGAACAAGACACAGACACAAACACAAACACAAACACAAACCTCAAACACAAACACAAACACAGATACAAGCACAAACACAAACACAAACATAAACAAACACAAACACAAACACAAGACACAGCACACACAAGCGACAAAACACAAACACAAACACGAGCACGAGCACAGCACGAGCACAAACACAACACAAATACAACACATGCACAAGCACAAGTACAACACAAGCACAAGCACAACACAAAACAAGCACAAACACAAGCACAAGCACAAATACAACACAACACAAGCACCAGCACAATGCACATACACATGCACATGCACACACAACAACACACACATACACAAGCACATACACAGACACAGACACAACACAGACACAGCACAGACACAGACAACACACACACAAGAGCCAGATAAAAAATACCAAACAGAACAACCGACACAGCACAACCCAGAGCACAAGAACAGAACGCACACGGCCACCACGGCACCGGACACAACACACGCACCAGAAACCAGACACAAACACAAACACAAACACAAACACAAACACAAACACAAACACAAACACAAACACAAACACAAACACAAACACAAGCACAAACACAAACACAAACACAAACACAAACACAACACAAACACAAATACAAACACATACACAAAACACAAACACAAACGCAAACACAAACACAACACACAAAAGCAAGCGCAAACACGAGCACAGACACAGCACAGCAAGCACAGCACGAGCACAGCACGAGCACGAGTACGAGCACGAGCACAGCACGAGCACAGCACGAGCACAGCACACGAGCACGAGCAGCACGAACACGAGCACGAGCACGAGCACAACACGAGCACGAGACGACACGAGCACGAGCACGAACGAGCAAGCACGAGCATGCACGCAACGAGACACGAACACGATACGAGCACGAGCACGATTACAGCACGAGCACGGGCACGAGCACGAGCACAGACAGCAAAGCTCGACGAGCATGCAGCATGAAGTACAGCACAAGCAAAAACGAGAAGCACGAGCACGCAAGCACAAGTACATGCACACACAAGCACAAGCACAACACAAGCACAAACGCAAAGCACAAGCAGCTAATGCACAAGCACAAGCACAAGCACAAGCACAAACACAAGCACAAACAAACACCAGCCAAGCACAACACACCAAGCACAAGCACAAGCACAAGCCTGAACACTACACATGCACATGCACAAGCACAAGCACATGCACAACACAAACGACACAGACACAGACTCAGACACAGACACAGACACAGACACAGACACAGCACAAGACACAGACACAGCACAACTCAGACACAAGACACACGGACACGGACAACCGGACACGGACACGGACACGGACACGGACACGAAAGACCACGGGCACAGACACAAACCAAAACAAAAAACAAACACAAGCACAAACACAAACACAAACACAACACAAACAAAACGCAAACGCAACGCAACACAGAACACGAACACGAAACAAACACGAACACAACACAAAGCACACAACACAAACACAACACAACACGAACACGAAAACGAACAACAAACACAACACGAACACAACACAACACAACACAACAAGCAAACCAACACAAACCAAACGCAAGACGCAGCAAACGACAAACTCAAACAGCAAACGCAAACGCACAAACGAAAAGCAAACGCAAAACACAAAGCAAAACAACAAACACAAACACGCAAACGTACACACAAACACAACAACACAAACACAACACAACAAAACAAAACATACATAACACAAACACAAACACAAAACAAACACAAACAAACAAACAAAACAAATAAAAACAACACAAAACAAAACAAAACAAACAAACACAAAACAAACAAAACACAAACAAAACACAATCAAACAAAACAAAAAACAAAAAAACAAAAAACAAAACATAAAAAATACAAACAAAACAACACAAAACAAAAACAAACATAAACAAACAAAACAAACACAAAACATAAACACACACAAACAAACTAAACACAAAACACAAAACAAAAGCAAAACACAAACACAACACACAAAACAAACACAAATAAACACAAACACAAACACACAAACAACACAAACACAAATAAACACAAACACAAACACAAACACAAACACAAAACAAACACAACACAAACACAAACACAACACAAACACAAACACAAACAAACAAACAGCAAACACAAACAAACACAAACACAAACACAACAACACAAAACAACAGACAACACAAACACACACACAAACACAAACACAAACAAACACAACACAAACACAAACACAAACACAAAACAAAACAAACACAAACATCACAAACACAAAACAAACCAACACAAACACAAACCAAACCAAAAACACAAACACAACACAAACAAACAACACAAACAAAACACAAACACAAACACAAACACAAACAACAAACACAAACACAAACACAACAAAACAAACACAAACAAACACAAACAAAACACAAAACAAACACAAACAACAAACACAAACACAAACAAAACACAAACACAAACACAAACATAAACACAACAACCAAACAAACACAACACAAACACAAAACAAACAAACATAAAACATAACAAACACAAACACAAACACAAACACAAACACAACTAACACAAACAAAAACAACAAACTGAAAAACAAGCATAAACACAAGAACAACATAATAACACAACACAAACACATAACAACAACACAAACACAAATACAACATCACACATACACAAACTACACAAACACAACACAAACACAACACAACACAAGCTAAACACAAGCAAAACACAGCACAAGCACAAACACAGCACAAGACACAAACACAAACCTAACACAAGCACCAGCACACACAACACAAGCACATGCACAAGCACAAGCACACACAAGCACAAGCACAGACACAGCACACAAGCTACACACACGGACACAACACACCGACACAGCACACAGAACACAGCGAGCACAGACACAGACACAGACACACACAAGACACAGACAGGCTCAATGACACAGACAACAGACACAGAACACGAGAAACACGACACAACACAACTACAACACAACAAACACAAACACAAACACAACACAAACAAACACAAACACAAACACAAACACAACACAAACACAACACAACACAAACACAAACACAAACACAAACACAACACAAACACATACACAAACACAAACACAAACAAAACCAAACACAAACACCAACACGACACAAACACAACAAAGCACACAAGAACACGAACACGACACGACACGAACACGACACGACACAACACAGAACACACACACACGAACACACACAGCACAACAGCACAACGACACAACAGCACAACACAGCAAACGACACACACAGCACGACACGCACGACAACGCACAACACAATACACACAGCACAACACACACAGGCACAGAACACAAACACGAACAACAAACACACAAACAAAAACACACACAACACAACACAACACAACACAACACAACAACACACAACACAACACACACACACAACACAACACAACACAACACAAGCACAAACAGCACAACACAGACACAAACACGAACACACACAGCACACAGCACACAGACACGAGCACGGCACGTACGACACGAGCACGGAGCACGAGCACGACACGAGCACGAGCACGAGCACGAGCACGAGCACAGAGCACAAGCACGACGAGAGCACGAGCACGAGCACGAGCACAACACGAGCACACACGACACAGCACGACACGAGCACGAGCACAGCACTGCACAGCACAACGCACAACACAGCGAGCACAGCGATACGACACGAGACACGAAGCACGAGCACGAAGCACGACTACGCAACAAGACGAGACACAGACAGACACGAGACACAGACACAGACACAGAACAGCAAGACAACACAAGCACAACACAACACAGACACAGTACAACGACAAGCACGAAGCACAACACAAGCACAACGCACAACGACACAAACGCACAACACAAGCACAAGCACAAGCAGCAAACAGCAACACAAAGCACAACACAAACACAACTGCAAACGCACATGCACAACACGAAACACATGACAGCACGAACACGAACAGACACGAACACAACACGAACAGAACACGACACAGAACACAACACGAACACAGACACAGACACAACACAACGCACCAGACACAGCACACGACTGGACACGGACACGGCACACGAACGACACGGACACGGACACGACACGACGCACAGACGCACTGGGCACAGAGCACAAACAATCACAACGCTAACACAAACACAAACAACAAACACAAAACACAAACACAAACACAAACGCAAACAAACAGCTGAACACGAACACAACACAACACGAACACTGAACACGAAACTAGAACACTGAACACAAACACAACACGAAAAACACAAACGAACACGAACACGAAATACACGAACACAAACGCAAACTCAAACATGTCAAACGCAAACGAAACAGAAACGACAAACGAAACACAAACAGCAAACAGCAAACACAACACATACGCATACACGACAACTGACAACATAACACACAAACACAACACACACTACACACACAACACACACACAAACACACTAACACACACACACACAACACACAACACTACACACAACTACACACAACACACTACACACACACACATCCTACACACACTACAAACACATAACCACAACACAACTGACACACACACATACACACTACACACACAAACTACAGCCTCACACACAAACTACAAACACACACATCACACACATCACAACACACAACACAAACACAACACACTACACACACAACTACAAACATAAACAAAACACAAACACTGAAACACACACACAAACCACAACACAAACACAAACACAAACACAAAACACAAAAGCAAACGCGAAAGGAGCACGAGCACGAGCACGATCACGAGCACGAGCACGAATAAACAAGCACGAGCACGAGCACTAGCAGGAGCGCGACCACGAGCACGAGCACGAGCACGAGCACGAACACGAGCACGAGCACGAGCACGAGCACGAGCGCGGGCACGAGCACAAGCACGAGCACGAGCGCGAGTTGAGCACGAGCACGAGTACGCGCACAGCACGAGCACGAGCACGAGCACAGCACGAGCACGAGCACGAGCACGAGCATGAGCACGGGCACGAGCACGAGTACGAGCACGAGCACAAACACGAACACGAGAACGAGCACGGGCACGAACACAAGCAAGAGCACAAACACAATTCAAACACATGCACAAGCACAAGCACAAGCACACAAGCACAAGCACACAAGCACACAACACAAGCACAAGCACAAGCACAAGCACAAGCACAAGCACAAGCACAAGCACAAGCACAAGCACAAGCACAAGCACAAGCACAAGCACAAGCACAAGCAAGCACAAGCACAAGCACAAGTACAAGCACAAAGCACAAGCACAAGCACAAGCACAAGCACTAGCACATGCACATGCACATACACAGACACAGGCACAGACACAGACACAGACAGATACTGACATAGACAAAGACACAATTCAATTCAATTTCAATTCAATATATATTTATTGTCCCATAATCGATATTTTACAAGTAGTATTTTATCGACATTCCTCCAGGTGTCCAATTAACGCCCTGTAGAAATGCTTACATACCTGATTCAACAATAATGCTCCTTAACTAGGGTAGGAAGGGCTCGCCGAGCTCCGGGGTAGTGTGAAACCCTGTGCAAGCAATCCTGAATCAAATAAAGAACACGCTGCTCCGCTTGCCTCCTCCCACGTGTTACCTATATTAAGATTTTGGAGTCGTCGCCGAGGCGGCGGCTCCTCATCTGTACTCGGCTATTCCTCGTCCTTTAATTAAGGACAACGCAGGTGCCTGTGTACGGCTATTCCCGTACCGTCCTAAATCGTATTGTCTAAGATGCGACAATCGCATCTGTGCGTAAGCTAATCCTACGCCCGTTCCTACCTTCTTATCTTTAACTAAGCCTAGCGGCAGCTGTCCGCCGGATAATCCTGCGGCCGCCTACTCCTAATTTAAGAATTACTCTAAACCTGCTCAGATGCAGGTTGTGAAACGCTGCCCGCTTCCCGCCCTTATGTTCCTTATCTAAAGGCGTCACATGACACCTGTACGCGGCCTAACACCGCGCCCTTTCCCTATATTTCTTAACTAAGACCCCAATGGAGTCCGAGCGACGGCTACTCCGACGCCCGTGCCTATTTCTTAAATCTACCTTACGAAATATTTAAGAATCCTGGGCTTCCGGACGTAGCCGGCGGCCCAGTCGTCTGTGCACGAGTGATGCTCGTGCCCTCTATTTAAATTAATATTAAGTATCTGTTCTAAGTAAGTCGCCCTTGTTCCACGTAGTGGTAGGGCGGCTGTACGCGACGCAAGTCGCGTCCGTATCATTACTCTTATTCTATTTAAAACTTCCTTCTCCCCAGAGTTGGAGCGGGGAAAAGAAAATTTGTGCGACGGTGAAGCCTTCGCCCGTTTTAGTTACTTAGTCTACGTTCTTAAAACTACTTAACCAGGATACCCCGATTTCGCCGAAACTAGAAAATCAAAGGTATCATACACGAGCCACGCCCGTCCACCGTCCTTTGGTGGCAGGCGTCGAAAGGAAGGTGCCTGTGCACGACTGGTGTCGTACCCGTTCCGTACTCCTAATGCCGCCGCTCTCGGTGAACCGAGAACGGCGGCATCTGTGCACGAGTGGAGCCCGTGCCCGAAAGGCTACCGCTAAGGATTTGCATACGCCGGCTACAGTCGGCGGCCGCAACTCCTGTACGCGAGTGAGGCCCGCGCCCTCGAGAGATAGCGCTAAGGGTCCGCGTTCGCCGGATACAGTCGGCGACCGTGGTCCCTGTGTGCGAGTGAGGCCCGCACCCATACATGCATAAGGTACGCGCCCCTTCCGATGACGGAGCTTATATTCTCCGTCACCGGAAACGGCGCCGTCTGTACGCGAGTGAAGCTCGCGCCCTCGACGCTACTTATCTAAGTCGACGCCTTTCCCTTGAACGAAATGCGTTGACTGTCCGCAAGTGAAGCTTGCATCCGGTCAAACCTACTCAAGCACTAGCACTTTTTCGTCATTTCCGCAGGATAAACACGTCACTCGCGGTCATTAGCACAGCACTTTCACTAACACCGTCGCCCCCACGTCGCTCCGACTCCGTGGGTGCTCCGGTGGTACTTATCCGCTACTCCTTCCCGTCGATTCGATGCCCTCGGAAGATCGGCGACGTCCAATAAAAACTTGGCAACTTCCACTTGACCCGAAACGATGCCGTGGATGGACCTTCGTTCGCCCGTCGTTTCCTTACGAGCGACATCCGGTTGACGCAAGGTCCGCACCGTCCTGCGGCTTCTTTCGCCCCGCATCCCACCCACGGCAACCATTCGCAAGACCTTTACGTGGTTATCGGGGATCCGTTTCTTCCGCCTCTCTTCTGAGGGCCTACCCTAACACCGGAACGTAATTTAGATCCGGTGGTCCTTAAAATAGTTTGCGCGCGACATGAGGAAACTTGATGCCGCACGCGCACCCGCCACTGTCAAATCCGGTTTATATATTGTCCCAATCGGCAATAAAGTCATAATCGGTAATGTGTCACAATAGGTAAAAGACGCGATTTTTAGTAATAACGACCCGGATTACACTACTCGCGCAACGTTCGGTTTAAGTCTCTGCACTTGTTTCGCGAATTTAGATAGTTCCGTCCACCATTCCCGTTCGCCCGCCATCGCCGTGATTTCCTCCCACGTTTGTGGCCACCGTAGGCCCGCGCCGACCAGTCTCGTATCCGCCAACCTTCTAGCGCCTTCCTCGATCTCACAATCGAAAATTATGTGACCGGTCTTCGCTGGCGTGCCCGCACGCACACCGTTCGTCTTCGGTCTTCCGAATCTTTTAGGTAACTTCCGGTTCCGCCGTGCTCCGTTACGAGCTGGACTGTAAAGGTCCAACTCGGGTGCAGTAAATATCCTCTGTGCGACGTCCGGTAGAAACCTGAAGGTTAAGCGGCGGGTCGCCGCGCCGGTCCATCTTCCTGCCATCTCTCCATTGTCCTGTTTGACAGTAACCTCTTTACCGTGGTCATCGGAATCTTGGCGTAGGCGATCCGCGCGTTGTCGTCCCTAACTGCTTCCTTTGCGAGCCGGTCTGCCTCTCGTTTCCGGGGTTTCCGGCGTGTGCCTTCACCCAATGTAGCTTGACGGCCGACACCGCCGCTACCGACGTAACAGTCGCCAGGCCTCCGCCACGAGTTCGGTAGGCCCAGAGACGTTTGTCAGAGCGAGCAGTGCGGCTTTGCTGTCCGACAGGATGGATATTTCCGGACGTCTCGCAAATGTCCCAGCGTACCCTAGGGCTTCGACGGTCGCGACCAGCTTGCCCTGGAAGTTGCTGCAACCCTCGTCCAGCCTCACTCACACACTCACACACACACACACTCCCACTCACACACACACACACTCCACACACACACTCACACACACTCACATCACTCACACTCACACACTCACACACTCCACACTCACACATCACACACTCACACACTCACACACACTCACACACTCACCTCACACTCACACACTCACACATCACACTCACACACTCACACACACACACTCACACACTCACCACACTCACACACTCACACACTCACTCACACACTCACACTCACACTCCACTCACACACACTCACACACTCACACACTCACACTCACACACTCACACATCACACACACTCACACACTCACACACACTCACACACTCACACCACACTCACACACTCACACACCCACACACTCACACACTCACACACTCACACACTCACACACTCACACACTCACACACTCCACACACTCACACACTCACACCTCACACACATCACACACACACACACTCACACACTACACACACCACACACACTCACACACCACACACACACACACTCACACACACACACCACACACACACACCACACACCCACACACTCACACACTCACACAACGCACACACACATCACGCACACACACACACAAACGCACACACACACACACACACACACACACACACGCACACCACACGCACACGCACACACGCACACACGCACACACGCACACGCACACACGCACACACGCACACACCACACACACACACGCACACGCACACGCACACGCACACACACGCACACGACGCACACAGACACACACGCACACACAGCACACACGCACACACACGCAACACACACACACACGCACACACCCACACACACGCACACACACACACGCACAAACGCACACACGCACTACACGCACACGCACACACGCACACACACACACGCACACACACACACGCACACACGCACACACGCACACACGCACACCACACACGCACACACGCACACGCACACACGCACACACACACACGACACACACACACACACACACACACACGCATACACGCACACACAGCAAACACGCACACGCACACCACGCACACGCACGCACGCACGCACGCACACTCGCACACACACACACACACACACACACACATATGATTAAAACATGGTAAATTATAAACGATATAACCTTAATATTATTCAGTTAATACAGTATCTTAATCATTAAGAACGGTAAGGGTCGCTTACTGGTAGAAGATGTATCTGAGACCACTTAAACCTAACGTTCGCGATGCTCATACTACTTTCACTTGATATATTTTACTTTAATTCTTTGGCTAAGTTAAGAAAACGAAATTCTATAGGCATGGTTTCCGTAGATGCATATTTTTATTTGTACCGAAACTATACACAACCAGAAATGTCGGCATTTCTATGTGCATCAACTACTAATAGTTATTAGCACTATAATGTTACCCTACTTACCTTTAGTAAGGATCTTTAACATGTCAAACATCGTACTGCGACGGACCTACAGTTTCACTTTATATCCGAGAAGGAGTGATTTGATTTTCTCGTTTTAGAACAACGGCTACCGGTTTGAACCCGGATGAAAGGTAAGCACTTTAGGTAGTAATTACTTGCCGGCCATGTCAGATTTTAACAACCATTACAACCAGTTATAGAAATTGATAAATACGACTGGTCGGAATGTTTAAAGATATAGTTGTTATTTCCAACGGTTTCACTGATTTAATATGGGTACAAACCACCTGTCATAATAAAAATAAAACAAAAGTTAAATAAAATGCTTTTGAAATAAAGATTATATTAGTATTATTAGAAGGTGACAAAAATAGTATATTACATGACGCGCTACGAAAGTGGTAGATATCGCACAAGCGGAATTTTGCACGACGGCGCAGCCCTAGTGTGAGAATTCACTGAGTGCAGGATAGCTCTTTCGTGTTTTTTTTTGATCACAAATTAAACAATTACAAAGTATACTTATTCTAATATTTCAAGTTTTTATTAAGAAATCATAATCATGCCCTAACAAATAGTGTATTTTACAATTATTATTAATTTAAAGACGATTACCTGAATGTTTAACCTTGTCAAATCATAAAAGTCAAATAATTTGAAATCACTGTCGTGCTGCCATCAGCTTGCTCATATTATTTATGTGAATATAAGCATGGCGACTTTGTTAGCTATGGTAACTTATAAAAAGCAATGCGAAAAAAAAGGCACACGTGTTTATTACTTTCGCATTGGGTACAATGGGAAAATGAAACCTAATAGTGTGCGAAAGTATTATTTTCTGTACGGTTAATTGTGCGATATGAATCACTTTCGTACATGGTCATAGGGAAAATATTTTACAAAACTAAAGCCTAAACTTCAGCTTTTTAAAACAATTATTCTTCGTCTTCAAACGAAATTATAGTTACTCGTATCACAATAAATATATGTGTGTAGCAATAACACTTAATTTACCCTAATCACTTATGGAATCATTTTAACTATATTTAAACCATTAGATATTTTTAAATATTTTTTTTTAATACCGTGTGAACTCACACCTTATTTCAAACATTGATTATTATATATATATATATATATATATATATATATATATATATATATATATATATATATATATATATATATATATATATATATATATATATATATATATATATATATATATATATATATATATATATATATATATATATATATGTTATTAAAAAATTATAATGTAAATGTAATGTCATTAATGCGTGTACTTATAACACATACCGCTTTAAAACAGGTAAACGCTTAATAGACCAGTCAAAGTAAACATTTAAGGTCTAAAGTGATGCGAACTTTTTATTCCTTTTAGAAGTGTTGGGGTGGTTTGAAAAGCTTATTTTGAGTTGTCGTATCATGAGAGCCAGAGCTTCCTGATGGGGAACCAAGAAATAGCTGTAATGATTGAAAACGAAGAAAGCGGTGACTGGTTCCGATTCATCAAAAATGAGCCTACGGAAGTGGCGCGTGTCGAACCGAGCGTTCGGAACTCAGCGCGTTTTTCGCTTCTGTCTCCTCTCTGATAAATGCAATCGAAAAGTGACTAATATGAAACTTGTAGAGGATGAAACTACCTACTATTAGCCGCACATTACATCGAAATTCATAGAAAGTTGCATACGTCAGGTGATCGGCACTAAATAGTCATTTTAATTGAAGAATATTATTGATTGTGTAAATGTAATGTTTAAAATTAAATTATAAATAATAATAAAATTTAAAAATCGCGATTTTAAATACTGAAAATATTTAGTTAAAGAAAGTATCGCGTTAGAGATGAATTTGTCGTTTATGATTATTAAACAACGTGTTGTTAAGGTATCGAGCGTGAGTGAAAAACATATTGTTGAAAATCAATATTTTAACATTATTTTAGTGTGGAAATTTTTACAAAAAAACCATGAGTGAGTGTTTAATATGATAAAGGGCGTTAGGCGAGGATGATCTATAAGCAAAAGTGAGAACTGTGCAGACTCTAATACGGGCAAGTGTCAAAAGAAACATAGAAGAACATCAGCGTATGTTAAAAATGTGTAAACGATTACAGTTCACCGGAGTTGCTACAAGCAGTACACAGATTTACGATTGTCGATTGATGGTTTAATGAGAATAGATGGTGGCGAAAACAACGAGGGAGTGAACAAACAATTAGACACCGAGTCTGTTTTGATTTTACGAAGAACTGCTTCTTTGTGGAAAAAATTTCCTTCAGATCAGAATCAAGAGATTTACATTGACACACAGCAAGACGGAAGAAAATATTTTCAAATCCTTACAGACCGCGACGATGAAATTTCTCGTTCCATTTTGCAACTTGTAAACTCTATACCCGATCTAATTGCCGTAGGAGCTCACTATCAATCAGAGTGCAGTCGTCGGTATGTATGTCGTAAACCGTTAACTGGGGTCAGAAAGGGTGACCTACCGGAAACAAGGTTGACAACGCTATGAATCATATTTATTCTTACTTGGCAGAAAATAGCAACGAGTGTCAATTTTCGATAACTGAGTTGATGGTTCAAGTAGGAGGATTTCTATCCGAGTATACCAACGGTGCGAACTCACTTGCAAAACAAATACGTCGATGATATTCTTGTGATCGGTTCGGAACGCGGTATTGTGGTTTGTTTCAAAAACACTGGTTAAAGTTGTTTCTGACGCATGGTATCCGCTAAGAAGTGATAATATCGCCGAATAAAGATTGCGAGTTGTTCACGAAGCTGCCGTGATTATTCGTGAGGACATCAAATCGGCCGAGCAGCCGATGAATTCCTTCAGAATGCCGAGTCTGAAGTACCTGAATCGTTAAGAGTTTTTCTGCCTGAAGTAATTCAGAAAGGCAAACGTTTCGGTATGAATCATTCATTACAATCAGTCTACACGAAATGTTAATCTATAGCACATGGAATTGTATCCGCTGTGCCTTCGCTCTTTACTTCATCGGTCAAGATTGTCGTTGAGGCATTTCTTTACAAAACTTCGGTTCGAAAATATTACATTTACATTTACATTCTTCAATTTTTTATACTTTAATATTCAGAAATACAGTGCCGACAGAAAATACTATGCAGTGAGATTTTCTATGGAATATTACGAAAAATTATTATTAATATAATAACAATTAACACTACATTTTTCGAATTAGTTCCTTGGTATTACTACATTATCAACAGATTTATTTACAATTAAACATTTAAGTACGCAATAATTAGTGTAACTGAACGATTTTAAGTTAAAATGACTATTTCGTGCCGATCACATGACTTTCGGGTTCACTACTGTATGCAATTTTCAATGAATTTTGATAATGGTAGGTATTTTCATTCTCTGCAAGTTTCATATTAGTCATTTTTCGATTTCATTTATAAGAAAAGCGGCAGAAGCGAAAGACGCGCGAGTTCCGAACGCTCGACTCGACACGTGCGATCTCCGGAGTCTCCCTGGGCTCAATTTTGACCAATCGTAACGAGTCCCCGCTCATTTTCTTGGAGCAAAAAGTGTTATTTATTAATCGAAACGAGATAAATACAAAAACCGCGAGAATTTTATTTTTCCCTCTCATAGGCCAAAACTTAAAAATATTGATTTTAGGGTGGGAATCGTCTTAACATAAGATATAGGACATTAAAAAGCTACAAAATGAGGTCATTTTTATCAAAATTCGTCGAGTTTTTGCGAAAAACGAAAATGTTGGTCCCACCTATTCAAAAGCTTTGATACGACAACTTGTAAATAAGGTAAACACCACACTACAACTAAAAAGGAATAAAAAGATCGCATCACTTTCGAGCTAAAGCCTTTTTTTTGTTTAATGTTGTAACTGGCGTTATTTATTTCAAATCAAGAAAAAACTTTCACTTTTTACTCTGTCATAGAGGTTGTGTAGGTTTATTTTGAAACATATAAAGGAATTACATTGTAAGTTGGACGTTATCTGTAGACACACATTTTGTAGGATAAGCATTTATATTTGTCCGTGAATTGAACCAATGCATGTTATAATCAGTGTTGCCAGATGCAGGAAATTTCCTAAACCGGGGAAATATTTATGCGAAAGGGAAAAAGGAAATGTTCTACAAGAATGCTAAAAATCGGGGAAATTTTCGTTTCCTATAAACCTGTTCCATCACACCGGCCTTGGTTCCTGTTATTATAAGTAATCAAATTAAAACATGTAATGAATTGCTGTTAGTGACAGCCTGTGTTATAAATAAGTTAAAATAAATTCCAAACATTTCTTATTTTTTACCGTGTACCTTACTGTTTATGTGGCATGCACAGTGAAAGTGTTTAACCAAGATTGGATTCAGTTTAAAGGGTGGTTAGCGGAAATAAAAGCTGAAAAAACCAAAACTAAATGTAGGGCGTATAATACAGTTCTAAATTGTGGTCACAGTGATTTACTAAAACACCGTATAGGACAGAAACATCAAAAGAATGTAAAAGGAAGTCAAAATACACCAAAATTAAACGAGGTTTTAAAATTAAACACAGATGCAAACGAAAAATTACTAAATCATGAAAAAGCAATGAAACGTGCTGAAATTAAACTTAGTGCATTTGTGGCATCACATAATATAGCAATTCAAATAATCGACGATCTTGTACCACTTTTGAAAGAAGTTTCTGGTTATTCAAAAGTTGCGCAAGATATGAAATTGCACAAAACTAAATGTGGAAGTATAATAAAAACATTATAGCTAAAGATCAACACGAACAACTCGTTCAAACCTTACAATCACAAAAAATTTCAATATTAATAGATGAAACCACGGTCATCGCAACTGAAAAGCACTTATGCGTTTTGTGCAGATTCACATGCCCCCTTACGTATAACGTGAAAACCGAACTTATTATTTTAGATGCTAAAGACACGCCTGCCAAAAAGATTTATCAATCTTTCAAGGATCTTATGCAGAAAAACAATATTCTTTCAGAGAATATAGTTAGCATAGCTTCCGATGCAGCTAGTGTTATGGTTGGACAGCATAATTATTTTTTTGCATTGGCCAAAGCAGACATTGAAAGTGTAGTATTGATGAAATGTACCTGTCATTCGGCAACTTTAATAGCTACCAAAGCTTGTTCCAAGTTACCTAAACATCCAGAAGATTTAGTTCGTCAAATATACAATTACATCAGTGGCAGTGCACAACGTTCAGCTCAACTGTTCGAGATGCAGGAATTCTTTAGGGTAAGACCAACTAAAATTTTACGGTAGCTGTAAAGCTAATACTCTTAATTTTTTTCTGTTAGATGGAAAGAAAAAAGATCCTAAGATTGGCTAGCACTAGATGGCTGTCACTGCGACAGCGTACAGTCAGAGTGTTAGAAAATTGGGAGGCAGTGGAAGGATGTTTTACAACCTGCGTGTATGAAGATAATCTATTAGTAGCAGAGAATATTCTTACGAGTTTAAAAGATCATTGCGTGAAAGCGTATTTATTATTTTTAGAATACATATTACAAGATATTATTAAATTTAATATACTTTTCCAATCGGACAAGAATTTAATTCAAAAAGGAAATATTTGAGAGGGAAATGAGGTTTTGCTCATCTGGCAACACTGGTAATAATAGGTCAGTCGAAGTTAAATACTTCTAAAAAACGGTCTTATGCGACTCTGGATCAAATTTGTTTAATAAAGCAAAAATTAATCAAATTTAATTTTGTTAAAGTAGATCCTATCCAATTAGGGATCAAATTTGTTAATAAAGAGGAAGTTAGTGAACTTTAGTGTGATAGCAAGAATTTATCTACTTAGTGGAGGTAGATTAGTGTTTGTATAAGTGCGACGAAATAGACTGCTGCTAAAACAAGTCCAGTGAAGTGCTGACCTGTAATTGCACAAATTTCGTCGTTGATATCAAGTGGCTTTTGTCGTTATAACACCGCTTTGTTCGTTAACCGCTAATGTGATTGTAAAGAAAAAGGAAACAATTCCTCATGTATTGTTAATGAGTCGCTTTGCATAACGTTGTTGGGAGTATATATGTGAATTTCATGTCTACTTCTGAATGAAAACTGCATTAATTCGACGGAGAAAGAGCCGAACGCTATTTACATCGTCGACAGGAGATCGCTGATTTGGTGCACGAACCTACGGTGTATTTAGCGTTGATGAACAGCAACAGGTACTGTGTTTTTTGTAATTTTTGTATTATATAATCTGAATTAACAGTGAAAAGAAACGATATTCATTTTTATGAGTATAAATTGCATTTTATATATATTAAGTAGAATTGTATTTTTGTGTAGGATTGTTTTTTTTTGTGGTTTCATATTTTGCTAGAGATAACACACTGGCCAGTAAAGTTTTTATGTTTATTGGGGGATTAAGATTCTGTTTACCGATTAACTTTTGTTTAATTCGGAAGTAAATGTAATAAACGTATAAAATTAAACTGAACGTTTGAATTTCTTGTCAAATTTATGACGAACTGTAAGAAGAGTAAAAAGATACGTAATTTGCTTTAAAGCCATTCTATTTGAACATGAGTAACTTCTTGAAACCTGATGAGCTATCAAACAACTGATAAGCTTATGCTCAAATATTAAATTGTTTAATTAAATTAATTGATGATTAAAATATTATGATTATAAACTTGGTAAAAGGAGAACTTTTTCTAAAACCTTTCCCAAATTAACCATATCACTCCTAGCTAGCCCGGAAAGAAAAATAGTACGATAGGTAAGTCCAAGCGTACTACCTTGAAAATTGGAAACAAAAAAGTAGGTATTGGATCTTACCACGAATCTGAAAGTGGTATCAATTGTAACTTCCGTTGCAATTTGACTGGCCTATAATCCTCCTAACACTTTTGCTTTTTAAAACAAAATTTAAGTTTGCTTTAATTTATATAGTGGGAAAATTTTTAACAGCGCGTTCTTCTTTCACAAAAATAATAAGAAAGGTTCACATCTACATATAACTGGAAATGCTATTTAATAAGAAACCTATTGACCGACTGCGACTACTTAACCAAAAAATCTATATTTGTATCGACAGCGTGTCGACAGTCTCTGTCAGATATTAAAGGTGATGGTTCCCGCACATAATCTTAATTTCTTATTAATATCATGTAACTTCAAAAGTATGCATTTCCAGTTGTGAGCTTTTCTTATTCTTTCTGTGTCAGGAACACACTTTTAAAATTGTTCCACATATTATGCATCACCCCGTATCTACTGTTATTGTTTCAGAAATGTCCAATGTAAATATCGGTTTAGTAATCCGAGAGTACGTACGATATATAATTGAACATTCATTTAAAGAAGATTTAGAAAACTTTGAAATAAGCCTGGCACGTGCTACAAAGCAAGGTGAAAATTGGTTAGGAATGGTGTACAGTACAAAAATCGAAATATTTAGAAGGAACAAAAACAATGTCACCTTAAACTTAATCACAAAGATTGCACCACAACAAACAATTTTTAGAATAGTTTTTCCTGTTAGAAACATTTACAGTCGTGAAATGTATGTTTACAACAACATACTGCCTGAATTTATTAAGCTACAACAAGAAAAAAACTTCAATAATATATTTCAACCATTTGCTCAAGCATTCTTTACGACAATGAATCAAGGTAGAGAAGCAATTATCTTAAAAGATATGAAAGAAGACGGCTTTAAAATTGGAGACTACAACCACGTCGTAAATTACGAACAAGCGTTGTTACTTATGAAAGAACTTGGACGCTTTCATGCCTTATCATTTGCAATGAAGGATCAAAAACCTGATATTTTTAAAAACTGGGAAGCAAACTGCAAAGATTGTTTTTTTAACGGTAGCTTGCATAACGCGTTGCTTAGAATAGTTACCATTCTAAGCAAAAAGATTCCAGAAAACAAACACCTAGTTAACAGCAAATACTTAGAAATGTTTGAAACCTCTGTCAAAAATAATTTACCAAACGTTTTTAAAGATTTATTAAATATTGAACAATTTGGAAACTATGTAGTTATAAATCATGGTGATTACCACACAGGAAATATTTTATTTAAGTATGGAGTAAGTATAATTATAATGCCACAAAGTACATTTTGAACCATATTTTTTAGAATGCTGCACAACCAAATGCTCCAACGGAATTATGTATGCTAGACTGGCAAATGACACGATTGGGATCACCATCATCAGATATTTTATACTTTATGTTTTTGTGCACAGATAAAGAATTTCGAAGACTATACCACACAACTCTAATTCGAGACTACTATAACAGTTTTTCTTCATTTTTACGAATGCTTGGAAGTGATCCAGACGTTCTATTTCCGGTTAAGGTTTTAGCTGAACATTTAAAAAAATTTGCAGTATTCCCCTTTTATACTATCGTATGGTTGATTGCTCTGGACCTTTTAAAGGTCGAAAATCGATCCAGCCTGTATCATGCGCTAAACGAGGATGCGGTGGTAGAATATTTATCTACTTTATCTAAGGCTTCCACTAATAAATTTGTTTACGCAGTAAGCGATGTAATATCTGATTTTATCACTTATGGTTATGAATTCTAAAGCTTACTTGTATTTAATTAGGTAATTAATTACATAGGAATGTTGATATACTTTATGGTGTAATTTGTATTAGAAAAGGTTATATATTCGTAATAAATCTTACTGCTTGAATTTCAGTTATCTTTGGATACTGTTTACTACGTATAAATTTTATTGTTTCTATTTTTAAGTGTGCGAAGTTGAGGCATTGGCAATTAAAACCCAATATATGAGGTTCTTCAAATAGACGTTAGGGCAAAATTATATACATAACTGATAAACTTTGTGTGTGTATGTTATCAAAGATGCTGTTTAATTGGAATAATATATAAATGAATAGAAGCATTCGTTTTAAAGAAATATCCACTTTCAACCTTCATACACAGGCAGTAACTATGAGATACGCAGTTTTAAAGCTAATTGAGGAAAATGTTTGGTTATAGTGAACTAAATGTGATTTAAACATATTAAACGTCATAAACGTCACACATGAAGTTAGTTGATCTTATCATGTGAAGTGGCAATGGTTTACAGAATAGCAAGGGTGTCGTGTTAGTACAAATGTAGTATTAAAGCAACAATAATCCAAGAGTTGCTGTTACACTTTTCAACGAACATCTTACGGATAAGAGTGTGCTTTGTCAGTACGCACTGCACATAGTACAAAAATTTGACGTATCAGGGTATATAACAACTAATATGAACGTTTTTGGACGGATAACGCTGAATCAGAGGCAATTACTGAGACTACTAATAAACGTATAAGGTATTCCCCGAAGCAACATCTATAAGATGCTCAAATTTCACAAATTTCATTCCAACAAAGTTGAACTTTTACAAGAAGTGTGAGTATTATTATAACCGTCAAATGCAATTTTGAGAGTCTTCTACTGATTAATGATCATGGTATGGTGTACGCTTTCTCGTGATGATACAGCAAGGGCTAAAAATTTTAAGGCAAACCTTTGGCGGAAAACATAAATTTCAAGCACTTCAAGGTCAAAAATTAAAGGTAAAAATTTAAATCTAAATATAGAATTCTCAAGGTCAAAGTTTTTTGAACTACATCATTACAATCCTTAGAAATTCAGAAATAGACTTTTCGATGTCAAAGTTTATTGACCTGCAAGAGTATCATATCACAATTCTTAGAAATCTAATAAAAATAGAAAAACCTCTTAGAAGCAAAAAGAATTACAAGTTATCTATGCTAAAAAGTAGGTCAAGGTTCAATGGCTTTGTATTGACTAAATTGACTCAAGCTCAACTTCAAAGTAAACATTTATTGCTATTATATTACAATTCTTATCTGTGTATCTGTGTATCTGTGTATCTGTATATATGTGTACCTGTGTATCTGAGGATCTGTTATATGTGTATCTGTGTATCTGTGTACCTCTGTATCTGTGTATCTGTGTATCTGTGTATCTGTGTATCTGTGTATCTGTGTATCTGTGTATCTGTGTATCTGTGTATCTGTGTATCTGTGTATCTGTGTATCTGTGTATCCGTGTATCTGTATATTTGTGTATCTGTGTATCTGTGTCTGTGTATCTGTGTATCTGTGTATGCCTGTATCTGTGTATCTGTGTATCGTTGAATCTGTGTATCTGCGTATCAAGTATCTGTGTACCTGTGTATCTGTGTATCTGTGTATCTGTGTACCTTTGAATCTGTGCACCTGTATATCTGTGTATCTGTGTATCTATGTATCTGTGTATCTGTGTATCTGTATATATAGGTATCTGTGTATCAGTGTACCTGTGTATCAGTGTATCTGTGTATCTGTGTATCTGCGTACCTGTGTATCTGTGTATCTGTGTATCTGTGTATCTGTGTATCTGTGTATCTGTGTATCTGTGTATCTGTGTATCTGTGTATCTGTGTATCTGTGCATCTGTGTATTGTGTATCTGTTTATCTTTGAATCTGTGTATCTGTTTATCTGTTTATCTGTGTATCTGCGTATCTGTGTATCTGCGTATCTGTGTATCTGTGTATCTGTGTTCTGTGTATCTGTGTATCTGTGAATCTGTGTATCTGTGTATCTGTGTACCTGTGTATCTGTGTATCTGTGTATCTGTGTATCTGTGTATCTGTGTATCTGTGTATCTGTGTATCTGTGTATCTGTGTATCTGTGTATCTTATCTGTGTACCTGTGTACCTGTGTATCCGTGTATCTGTGTACCTGTGTATCTGTGTATCTGTGTATCTGTGTATCTGTGTACTTGTGTATCTGTGTATCTGTGTATCTGTGTATCTGTGTACCTGTGTACCTGTGTATCTGTGCATCTGTGTACCTGTATATCTGTGTATCAGTGTATCTGTGTATGTGTGTATCTGTGTATCTGTGTATCTGTGTATCTGTGTATCTGTGTATCTGTGTATCTGTGTATCTGTGTATCTGTGTATCTGTGTATCTGTGTAACTATGTATCAGGTATCTGTGTATCTGTGTATTGTGTACCTGTTTATATGTGTATCTTATCTGTGTATCTGTGTATCTGTGTATCTGTGTATCTGTGTATCTGTGTATCTGTGTATCTGTGTATCTGTGTATCTGTGTATCTGTGTATCTGTGTATCTGTGTATCTGTGTATCTGTGTATCTGTGTATCTGTGTATCTGTGTATCTGTGTATCTGTATATCTGTATACCTGATGTATCTGCGTATCTGTGTATCTTTTGCTGGTATCTGTGTATCTGTGTATCTGTGTTTTCTGTGTATCTGTGTATCTGTGAATCTGTGTATCTGTGTATCTGTGTACCTGTGTATCGTGTATCTGTGTATCTGTGTATCTGTGTATCTGTGTATCTGTTGTATCTGTGTATCTGTGTATCTGTGTATCTGTGTATCTGTATCTGTGTACCTGTGTACCTGTTATCCGTGTATCTGTGTACCTGTGTATCTGTGTATCTGTGTATCTGTGTACCTGTGTATCTGTGTAAGTGTGTATCTGTGCATCTGTGTATCTATGTATCTGTGTACCTGTGTATCTGTGTATCTCTATATCTGTGTATCAGTGAACCTGTGTTTCTGTGTATCTGTGTATCTGTGTATCTGTGTATCTGTGTATCTGTGTATCTGTGTATCTGTGTATCTGTGTATCTGTGTATCTGTGTATCTGTGTAACTATGTATCTGTGTATCTGTGTATCTGTGTATCTGTGTACCTGTTTATATGTGTATCTGTGTATCTGTGTATCTGTGTATCTGTGTATCTGTGTATCTGTGTATCTGTGTATCTGTGTATCTGTGTATCTGTGTATCTGTGTATCTGTGTATCTGTGTATCTGTGTATCTGTGTATCTGTGTATCTGTGTATCTGTGTATCTGTATATCTGTGTATCTGGTATCTGTGTACCTATGTATCTGTGTATCTGTTATTCGTGTATCTGTGTATCTGTACGTATCTATGTACCTGTGTATCTGTGTATCTGTGTATCTGGTATCTGTGTATCTGTGTATCCGTGTATCGTGTATCTGTGTATCTGTGTATCTGTATATCTGTGCATCTGTGTATCTGTGTACCTGTGTATCTGTGTATCTGTGTATCTGTGTATATGTGCATCTGTGTATCTGTGTATCTGTCTATCTGTGTATCTGTGTATCTGTGTATCTGTGTGTCTGTGTGTCTGTGTATCTGTGTGTCTGTGTATCTGTGTATCTGTTATGTGTGTATCTGTGTATCTGTGCATCTGTGTACCTGTGTATCTGTGAACCAGTGTATCTGTGTATCTGGGTACCTGTGTATCTGTGTATCTGTGTATCTGTGTATCTGTTATCGTGTATCTGTGTATCTGTGTATCTGTGTATCTGTGTATCTGTGTATCTGTGTATCTGTGTATCTGTGTATCTGTATCTGTGTACTGTGGTACTTGTTTTTCGGATATCTTGGGATCCGTTTTTTCGTTGAATTTTGTTACTTTTTATCTGTGTATCTGTGAATCTGTGTATCTGTGTATCTGTGTATCTGTGTATCTGTGTATCTGTGTACCTGTTATCTGTGTATCTCTGTGTATCTGTGTATCAGTGTATCTGTGTATCTGTGTATCTGTGTATCTGTGTATCTGTGTATCTGTGTATCTGTGTATCTGTGTATCTGTGTATCTGTGTATCTGTGTATCTGTGTATTGTGTATCTGTGTATCTGTGTATCTTGTATCTGTTATCTGTGTATCTGTGTATCTGTGTATCTGTGTATCTGTGTATCTGTGTATCTGTGTATTGTATCTGTGTATCTGTGTATCTGTGTATCTGTGTATCTGTGTATCTGTGTATCTGTGTATTCTTGTATCGTATCTGTGTATCTGTGTATCTGTGTATCTGTGTATCTGTGTATCTGTGTATCTGTGTATCTGTGTATCTGTGTATCTGTTATCTGTGTATCTTGTATCTGTTTGTATCTGTGTATCTGTGTATCTGTGTATCTGTGTATCTGTGTATCTGTGTATCTGTGTATCTGTGTATGTGTACCTGTTATCTGTGTATCTGTATCTGTGTATCTGTGTATCTGTGTATCTGTGTATCTGTGTATCTGTGTATCTGTGTATCTGTATCTGTGTATCTGTGTATCTGTGTATCTGTGTATCTGTGTATCTGTCTGTGTATCTGTGTATCTGTGTATGTTATCTGTGTATCTGTGTATCTGTTATCTGTGTATCTTTGTGTATCTGTGTATCTGTGTATCTGTGTATCTGTGTATCTGTGTATCTGTGTATCTGTGTATCTGTGTATCTGTGTATCTGTGTATCTGTGTATCTGTGTATCTGTGTATCTGTGTATCTGTGTATCTGTGTATCTGTGTATCTGTGTATCTGTGTATCTGTGTATCTGTGTATCTGTATCTGTGTATCTGTGTATCTGATGTATCTGTGTATCTGTGTATCTGTGTATCTGTGTATCTGTGTATCTGTGATCTGCTGTATCTGTGTATCTGTGTATCTGTGTATCTGTGTATCTGTGTATCTGTGTATCTGTGATCTGTGTATCTGTGTATCTGTGTATCTGTGATCTGTGTATCTGTGTATCTGTGTACTTACTGGTATCTGTATCTGTGTATCTGTGTATCTGTGTATCTGTGTATCTTAGTGTATCTGTGTATCTGTGTATCTGTGTATCTGTGTATCTGTGTATCTGTATCTGTGTATCTGTGTATCTGTGTATCTGTGTATCTGTGTATCTGTGTATCTTGTATCTGTGTATCTGTGTATCTGAATTGTTGGTATCTGTGTATCTGTGTATCTGTGTATCTGTGTATCTGTGTATCTGTGTATCTGTGTATCTGTGTATCTGTGTATCTGTGTATCTGTGTACTGTGTATCCGTGTATCTGTGTATCTGTGTATCTGTGATCTGTGTATCTGTGTATCTGTGTATCTGTGTATCTGTGTATCTGTGTATCTGTGTATCTTGTATCTGTGTATCTGTGTATCTGTGTACTGTGTATCTGTGTATTGTTGTATCTGTGTATCTGTGTATCTGTGTATCGTGTATCTGTGTATCTGTATCTGTGTATCTGTGTATCTGTGTATCTGTGTATCTGTGTATCTGTGTATCTTGTACCTGTTATCTGTGTATCGTGATCGTGATCTTGTATCTGTGTATCTGTGTATCTGTGTATCTGTGTATCTGTGTATCTGTTATCTGTGTATCTGTGTATCTGTGTATCTGTGTATCTTGTATCTGTGTATCTGTGTATCTGTGTATTGTATCGGTATCTGTGTATCTGTGTATCTGTGTATCTGTTTATTGTGTATCTGTGTATCTGTGTATCTGTGTATCTGTGTATCTGTGTATCCTGTGTATCTGTGTATCTGTGTATCTGTATCTGTGTATCTGTGTATCTGTGTATTCTGTATCTGTGTATCTGTGTATCTGTGTATCTTGTATCTGTGTATCTGTGTATCTGTGTATCTTGTACTGTATATCTGTATCAGGTATCTGTGTATCTGTGTATCTGTATCTGTGTATCTGTGTATCTGTGTATCTGTGTATCTTGTATCTGTGTATCTTGTATCTGTGTATCTGTGTATCTGTGTATCTTGTATCTGTGTATCTGTGTATCTGTGTATCTTGTATCTGTGTAACTATGTGTCAGCGTATCTGTGTATCTGTGTATTGTGTACCTGTTTATATGTGTATCTGTGTATCTTGTATCTGTGTATCTGTGTATCTGTGTATCTGTGTATCTGTGTTGTGTGTATCTTGTATCTGTGTATCTGTGTATCTGTATCTGTGAATCTGTGTATCTGTGTATCTGTGTATCTGTGTATCTGTGTCTTGTATCTGTGTACTGTTTACCTGTTTATCTGTGTATCTGGTATCTGTGTATCTGGATCTGTGTATCTGTATATGTGTATCTGTGTATCTGTTTCTGTGTATCTGTGTATCTGTATCTGTGTATCTGTGTATTTCCTGTGTATCTGTGTATCTGTATCTGTGTATCTGTGTATCTGTGTATCTGTGTATCTGTTTATCTTGTATCTTGTATCTGTGTATCTGTGTATCTGTGTATCTTGTATCTGTGTACCTTGTACCTGTGTATCGTGTATTTGTGTATCTGTTTTCTGTGTATCTTGTATCTGTGTATCTGTGTATCTGTGTATCTGTTTGTATCTGTGTACCTGTGTACTGTGTATCTGTGTATCTTGTACCTGAATCTGGTATCGTGAATCTGTGTATCTTTGTATCTTGTATCTGTGTATCTGTGTATTGTGTATCTGTGTATCTGTGTATCTTGTACTGTTATCTGCGTATCAGTGAATCTGTGTATCCGTGTATCTTGTGTATCTGTGTATCTGTGTATCTGTGTATCTGTGTATCTGTATTGTGTATCTGTGTATCTGTGTATCTTGTATCTGTGTATCTGTGTATCTGTGTATCTGTGTATCTGTGTATCTGTAACTATGTTCAGCGTATCTGTGTATCTGTGTATCTGTGTACCTGTTTATTGTGTATCTGTGTATCTGTATCTGTGTATCTTGTATCTGTGTATCTGTGTATCTGTGTATCTGTGTATCTGTGTATCTGTGTATCTGTGTCTGTGATCTATCTGTGTATCTGTGTATCTGTGTATCTTGTATCTGTGTATCTGTGTATCTGTGTATCTGTATCTTGTATCTGTGTATCTGTGTATCTGTGATATATGTGTATCTGTGTATCTGTATATCTGTGTACCTGTGTATCTGTGTATCTGTGTATCTGGTATCTGTGTATCTGTATCCGTGTAGTGTATCGGTGTATCTGTGTATCTGTGTTATGTGCATCGTGTATCTGTGTATCTGTTTATCTGTGAATCTGTGTAACTGTTTATCTGTTTATCTGTGTATCTGGTATCTGTGTATCTGGTATCTGTGTATCTTTGTTATTGTGTATCTGTTCTGTGTATCTGTGTATCTGTGAATCTGTGTATCTGTGTATCTGTGTACCTGTGTATCTGTACTGTGATCTGTGTATCTGTGTATCTGTGTATCTGTTATCTGTGTATCTGTGTATCTTGTATCTGTGTATCTGTGTATCTTGTATCTGTGTATCTGTGTATCTTGTACCTGTGTACCTTGTATCTGTGTATCTGTGTATCCTGTGTATCTTGTATCTGTGTATCTGTGTTCTGTGTATCTGTTATCTGTGTATCTGTGTATCTGTGTATCTGTGTATCTGTGTATCTGTGTATCTGTGTATCTGTGTATCTGTGTATCTGTATCTGTGTATCTGTGTATCTGTTGTATCTGTGTATCTGTAATCGTGTATCTGTGTATCTGTGTATCTGTGTATCTGTCTGTTACTGTATTATCTGTGTATCTGTGTATCTGTGTATCTGTGTTCTGTGTATCTGTGTATCTGTTCTGTGTATCTGTGTATCTGTGATCTGTGTATCTGTGTATCTGTGTATCTGTGTATCTGTGTATCTGTGTATCTGTGTATCTGTGTATCTGTGTATCTGTGTATCTGTGTATCTGTGTATCTGTGTATCTGTGTATCTGTATCTGTATCTGTGTATCTGTGTATCTGTGTATCTGTGTACTATGTTATACTGTGTATCTGTGTATCTGTGTACCTGTGTATTGTGTATCTGTGTATCTGTGTATCTGTGTATCTGTGTATCTGTGTATCTGTATCTGTGTATCTGTGTATCTGTGTATCTGTGTATCTGTGTCTGTGTATCTGTGTATCTGTGTATCTGTGTATCTGTGTATCTGTGTATCTATCTGTGTATCTGTGTATCTGTGTATCTTGTATCTGTATCTGTGTATCTGTGTATCTGTATATATGTGTATCTGTGTATCTGTATATCTGTGTACCTGTGTATCTGTGTATCTGTGTATCTGTCGTATCTGTGTATCTGTATCGTGTATCTGTGTATCTGTGTATCTGTGTATCTGTGTATATGTGCATCTGTGTATCTGTGTATCTGTGTATCTGTGAATCTGTGTAACTGTTTATCTGTTTATCTGTGTATCTGCGTATCTGTGTATCTGTGAATCTGTGTATCTGTATATGTGTGTATATGTATCTGTGTTATCTGTGTATCTGTGTATCTGTGAATCTGTGTATCTGTGTATCTGTGTACTGTGTATCTGTGTATCTGTGTATCTGTGTATCTGTGTATCTGTGTATCTGTTATCTGTGTATCTGTATCTGTGTATCTGTGTATCTGTGTATCGTGTATCTGTGTATCTTGTATCTGTATCTCTGTACCTGTGTATCTGTGTATCTGTGTATCTGTGTATCTGTGTATCTGTGTATCTGTGTATCTGTGTATCTGTGTATCTGTGTATCTGTGTATCTGTGTATCTGTGTATCTGTGTATCTGTGTATCTGTGTATCTGTGTATCTGTGTATCTGTGTATCTGTGTATCTGTGTGTCTGTATCTGTGTATCTCTGTACCTGTGTATCTGTGTACTGTGTATCTGTGTATCTGTGTATCTGTGTCTTATCTGTGTATCTGTGTATCTGTGTATCTGTGTATCTGTGTATCTGTGTATCTGTGTATCTGTATCTGTATCTGTGTATCTGTGTATCTGTGTATCTGTTGTATCTGTGTATCTGTGTATCTGTGTATCTGTGTATCTGTGTACTGTGTATCTGTGTATCTGTGATCTGTGTATCTGTGTATCTGTGTATCTGTGTATCTGTGTATCTGTGTATCTGTGTATCTTGTATCGGTATCTGTGTATCTGTGTATTGTGTATCTGTGTATATGTGTATCTGTGTATCTGTGAATCTGTGTATCTGTGTATCTGCGTATCTGTGTATCTGTGTATATGTGTATTTGTGTATCTGTGTATCTGTGTATCTGTGTATCTGTGTATCTGTGTATCTGTGTTCTTGTATCTGTGTATCTGTATACCTGTGTATCTGGTATCTGTATATTGTGTATCTGTGTATCTGTATGTCTGTGTACTGTGTATCTGTGTATCTGTGTATCTGTGTATCTGTGTATCTAGTATCTGTACCCGTGTATCTGTGTATTGTGTATCTGTGTATCTGTGTATCTGTGTATCCGTGTATCTGTGTATCTGTGTATCTGTGTATCTGTGTATCTGTATCTGTATCGTGTATCTGTGTACCTGTGTATCTGTGTATCTGTATATCTGTGTATCTGTGTATCTGTGTATCTGTGTTCTGTTTATCTGTGTATCTGTGTATCGTGTATCTGTGTATCTGTATGTATCTGTGTATCTGTGTATCTGTGTATCTGTGTATCTTGTATCTGTGTATCTGTGTATCTGTGTATCTGTGTATCTGGTATCTGTTATCTGTATTCAGTGATCTGTGTATCTGTGTCACAGTACACAGTACACAGTATCTGTGTATCCAGTGTACACAGTGTACAGTGCAGTGTATTGTCACAGATACACAGTATTTATCTGTGTACACAGATACACAGTTGTGTATCACAGTATATCTGTGTATCTGTGTACTGTATATCTGTATCATGATATCTGATATCATCAGGTATACATGTATACTGTGTATCTAGTTATCAGATACCATGTAACGTAGTACGTACTGTATCTGTATCTGTATCTGTTATCAGATATCTGTATATCTGTGTATCTGTATCTGTGTACACAGATATCGTAAATCAGTACAGATTCACAGATCACGATACTCGTACTATACGTGTACAGTGATACCAGGTACACAGTAGTCACAGATATCTGTATCTGTCACAGTACAGTACACAGTGTATTGCACAGTGTTACGATGTCACAGTAGATAGTACGTGTACACAGTACAGAACTAATACACGACTGTACAGATACTTACGTGATACTAGATACACAGTACTGTACACAGATACTAGTTATCTGGTACACAGTATATCGTACAGTGTACACAGATACCTAGTGACACAGATACACAGATACTGGATACAGATACACAGATGCACAGATACGTACAGATACAGATACACAGATACCAGATCAATGATACACAGATACACAGATACACAGATACTGACAGATACACAGATGACACAGATACACAGATACAGCAGTACAGATCAGAACATAGATAGAGTCACAGTACACAGATACAGATACAATTACAGTACACATATACACAGTACACAGATCTACAGATACAGATAATCAGATACGACAGATAACATGCAGAGGTCACAGATACGAACAGATGACAGATCACAGGTAGATGTCACAGAGACAAGATACACAGATACACAGATCAACTGATACACAGATAACAGATACACGTGATACAGATACACAGATACATACAGATACGATTGTACACAGATACACAGAAGTACAGATACAGATACAGATACACAGGATACTGTTACAGATACTGTACAGGACACAGATACACAGATACACAGATACACAGATACAGATAGCACAGATACACAGATACACAGATACAGATGACACAGATACACAGATACACAGATCACAGATACACAGATTGATACACAGATACTGATAACAGATACTACAGGTACACAGATAAACAGGTACACAGATACACACACACAGTTGTAATATGACACTTCTGGTCAATTAACTTTGACGTTGAAATATGATAATCTACAAGTGAATGATGCCAATAAATCTTGACATTGAAGCGATAGACTCACTTTAGCCAATACAGCAAGCATTTAACCTTGACCCAGTTTATAGCAGCGACGTTAACCTATAATTCATCTTGTTTCCAAGAGCTGATTCTATTTTTCAGAAATACAATGCGATGATCTTGAAAATTATATTTTAGGTTTAAGTTTTTTAGGTTTGATATTTTGACTTTCAGCCGAAAGTTAATTTTCCCGACAAAGGTTTGGCCTGGAAATTTTAGCCTTGATAAACTTGGCCTAGAACAATTTCAGAACTGACCTTGGTCTAGAACCGCCCTTATACGTCTTATGTCTTATGCAATCTACTTCCGTATTAATGATATTCTGTGTGGCCCAAATTCTAGGTTATCTTTGCTTAGTAGATGAGACTTTGGAAACAGTGTAATCCAGTGTGTAATATCTTTAGCTTTTCCTGGTACTTGTTGAAACCGTTCTTAAACCCTCCTCAAAGAAGTTGTTAAGGACGTGGAATTGATCCTCGTCCGTGCCATGAAGTATTCCTAAGCTTGCGCTTGTGTGTGCTTGCAATGGGATGTCTTTTCCGGTTAGGTTATTTTAGCTATTTGTGTGCAGATGTATTGTAACTTAGACATTCTCTAAAAAATCTGATCAGTGCGGAATCAGTAGATAGCTGAATGATGTAGTATCCTGGTATTCTACTACTTTTCTAGTGCGGCTGGGAACATATACAGGGTGTTTCATTAATAATTGGAAATATTTGAGTAATAGAATCATGAGGTTAAAGTATTCAGGTTTAACCCAAATCACTTAGATGAAATGTGGCTCCTTACTGAGTTAAGGAGTGTTTTATTTAGAAATTTAAAACTATTTGTACCCAGTACTTTAAAACTATTCGACGTATCCTTGTCATATTTGGCAGGAAGTGTAGGTACTGTACACCCTAGTAAATTATGTTAAATAAACGCTTCTGGCTACTACCAGAGGCGTACGGCAGGTAAGTGAATGGTTGATCCTTCCAAAATCCTACGCCTCTGGCAGAATTGCCATTTAGCATAACTTTTCGATTGTCTAATACTTTGTATGTAAATAACATACTCTAGATTTGTAACGATAAAATCATTATTTTTCGAGATATTTAAAGTTGAAAACGGACCTGCTCAGTTATTTTGATTGCAATGTGTATTAATTATGTCGGAGTTTTTGGGTCATAGGATTGCATTTGTTACATAAATGAAGTTTTAATCCGTATTAACAAAAAAAGGACATTATGTTATTTATTGAAACTTCTTGAGACGTATAGATACGTTCAACATTTAAAAACAAATTGTGGTTCTGAAAACAACCGTTTTGTTATAATCTAAATAAAAGAACAATTTTAATAACACTAGAATATCTAAAGGCACTAATTGCTCTAAAATCGCAATTCTGCCAATGGCTAAGAATGTAATCGTTCAGTTGCCCCTATCGTACGCCTGTGGTAGCCAGAAATGTTTATTTAACATAATTTAGTAGGGTGTACAGTACCTACACTTCCTGCCAAGTACGCTAAGGATACGTCAAATAGTTTTAAAGTACTGGGTACAAATAGTTTTTAACTTTTTAAAGAAAACACCCTGCAACGCATTAAGGAGCCTCATTTCATCCAAGTGATTTCAGTTAAATCTTAATATTCTGAACTCAGGATTCTAAATCCAATTATTAATGAAACGCCCTGTATAGTCCGCGCCTTTCTGCGATCAAATAATCGGTCAGTCGGACACTAGACGTGCGTAGGGTGTCAGGATATATCTAAATTGCCAGAAGTAGATTCCTCAACTTTTGTCCTGTATATGTTCGTAATGCGCCGGTGTCGACTGGCGTTTAGTATAACCACAGAAAACATAGCATGTATGTTATAGGGGGCGGCGTTGCGGGGGTCTCGCAGTTATTTTGGTTGAACGCCTTCACCGTGTGTAGCCAAGAATCTCATTCCTTCCGCTGCATGATGACTTCAGGTGTTTTGGTCGGGGTTATCGTTGGTTCCTGGAGATTTCTTGCCGGCCTAGATAGTTTCTCAGTCACGCTGACAAAGGTAATCTCGTAATAGCGCATCATTATTTCTACATCTTAAACAAAACGCTTTGGCCTCGTTTACCTCAACTCCAAAGAACATGTTCGCGTCCATATTAGTTCATATCATTTTAGTAACCCGGGGAGGTCTGTGAAACTTCTATGGGGGATGTAATATTTATACTCAGTCCTCAGGTTATCGTAAATTCGTTGGAATTGTGATTACGGTGAGAACTGCAGCGACATTCTCGGTCCTTTTCTCGCACCGTTTGCAGTCTATTATAGATCTTCTCCTCTAACTAGAATTTACGTTGAGGGAGTAAGAAGTGAAGCCTGAATCTAAAGAGGAAATTTTGCCACGTTCTTAAGGAACGTTGGTTATTACTGTACCACCGCAAAGTATTTTCTAATAAGATCTCAGGGAGTCGTTGTCTTATACATATATTACCTTATAACTTGACATCTAAATATCAACACACCTAATCTAAAGCATATGTACAATATAAAGACAAAATATAAAAATCCCAAACAACAACAAAATATTCTAATTAGTTTTTAGTCATTAAAACTGAAATTAGAACGAGGGATTTTCTCTTTCTTGCTTTCTATCACCTTTTTGGATTGTTTGGGACTCTTAGTCTTTTTGTAAGTGGAGTACGTTGTGCCCATCTTGGTTCACCCTACTTGTTGGAGATACCACGAATAAAAGAAAAGCCAACGTTTTGGTTTATCGTGCCCTCGGTGTGTATTGAGATTATATTAGCAACTGTGGTGTTACTGTAAGGTTTAAGGTACCGTCTAAATTAAATTCGGATACTTTTAGGAATTTATTGATGATACAGTGTTAAGCAGTTACGAGACATTATTATGCGTCGGGGCGACTACAAATTACATTTACTTCGGTATCGCTACATGCGCGGTGAAGTAAAGAGCACATTTGGATGTTGGTGAAGAGATGTAATTGCATCTTATGTATTGTGTTTTCTTATTGGTAACTATTATTGACGTCACGTATTACCGAAAGTTTGCCGATAATTGAAAATGTTGCATTGAATCTAATAGAAATAGACTCGATGCAACCTGAAGTGAAGGTGGAACACTTTATAGAGGTATTCGATACTTCAATGTACAACTGATAAGACGAATATGCGAAAATGGTGAATTATTTCATTGAACACTGTACAGAGAAATACTAAATCAATTATATTGAGTTGAAATTGAATATAAACTAAGTACTCAGATTAGGTATAAATTATAGTGTTGATAGATTTTTATCCAACTTTCACATAGTTAATTGACTCATTATGTAAAACTGGTCAAATATGAACGAAATATTTCTCACCTACAAAAGTGATGGCGAGGAAACCTTATAGGAATCAGACTAAATGTCAACTCTATCGATTAGTACTATTGGCCAAATTCAAATTCAATTACGAAGAAGTAACCTTATGAGACTGGCGTGACAGAACGCCACAAAACAGATAGTGCCTGAGCTATTACGGACTCCTCAATGGAAAGCGGTGCCATTTTTATCCACATTAATTTGAAGCATAGCGTAAAGTGAAGTTGTTATATATTAAACTGCTAATTGCGTGTAATGGATTAAAAGCGATTAACATTTATGTGCGATAAGCTTCACTAATTTGTGATGGGATTATTTCAAATACGCAAAGTGTTTTCAGTTTCGTAAAGTTAAATGTCTTTAACCGATTTAAATAATTAACAAGTGGGTCACAAATAATTACCGGAGCGTGTGCATTATAGTTTAATGAGCATTTACTGTTCAAATAACGTTAAAGGTAGAGCGTATGTTAATACCGTTTAATTAACATTACGAATAAAATTGCTGTATTACATAGCTTTAGGGTATCATTGGTGATATGCAAGAAGCGTTGCATTATTATTAAATGGGTATTAAGAAAAGGAAGTAAATGCGATAGATGCACTGATATATATAGGCATAGTAAGTAAGTAAGTAGTTTATTGGTCCACTAGATCAGATACAGATATAGGACAAGTCTGATTTTAACAGTTTGGAATCATTGTTACAGATATTTATAACATGAATATATACAAGGCTGCATGTTAAAACTGAAAATGGGAAAACTAAATTGCACGCAAATAATTACAGGTTAAAATTTACATTCTAGAATTTATAAAATTTGCACCAGTGATCATGTTTTTAAACCACATATTAAAATTGAAATACCAGGTGATTTATATATATATATATATATATATATATATATATATATATATATATATATATATATATATATATATATATATATATATATAAAAACAATAAGAAAGATTTAGTGGGTAGCAGCCAAGGTTGTGGGGCTAGTTTAAAATAAAGAAAAGATCCTTTGTTCAAAGGGAAGCTTTCGGTAAATTTATTACCTTTGTCAACCAATCTACAAGAAGTTATGCGTTGATAATACATATAAATTAAGATAAGATAATAACTTACGATCGTGGATACAGTTAAAAACATTGAAGCAGCATTGAAAGAAGATATTTCAATTTAAATTTGAATTAGATGTCAAAATCAATTTTTGGACTTTGACAAAAAAATTAAAATTATTGTCATAGTTATAGGAAAAACAAAGAAAATGGTTATGAAATCAATGTATCAGTAGATTAATATGTTGAATGTGATTGTGTGATAAGTGTAAAAGTGTTATGAATAGGATCATTTAAGATTATTTGAATGTCTATTATTACATAGGACTTTTACTTTTATGTGGGACATTCTGGAGATTAATACTAAATAGACCTATTCGTGATAACTCTTTTACACTAAACAAAATGGTAAAATCCACACAAAATAAATCCCTTCTGCCACTAAGGGTTAATCTGTTAATGGTTCATCCTATGATTTCTGTGTTTATCTAGATAAAGTATGTTAGAATAAATTATGTTTAAATTTTGAGTGTCACTTCTCTTATTCAGTACATATTCTGTACACCGTATATGGGCCATTTCTAAAAACTTTCTTTTGAATAAATTTGATTCAGAGGTCAAGACTTGCACTTTGTCGAAATCAGGGCTGTGTCCAGTGGAATGTACGTGTTGTGACAAAGCACAAGCATCTTTTCTGACTCTTATGTCACTGCGGTGTGATGTAAGTCTATATCTAAGATTCCTTGAAGTCATGCCGATATATGATTGGTTACAATTACTACAAGGGATCTTATATATAACATTTGTTTTATCTAAAATGGCGGTCTTATCCTTAAGCTGACTGAATAGATTGTTAACTCTTTTAATGTTTTTAGGGGCTATGATGATGTTCTTATCTAGTTTGAGAATTTTATTAATTTTAGGAGTAAGAGTACTAATGTAAGATATTGAACTGTACTTTTTATTTCAGTTTCCACCTCTTCGTCATCCACTGGTTCATTGTTACGTAAAAGAAGACTATTATTGCTGATATTGTGTTGGTCTTCAATGTTAGGAGTAGAGTATAGCAGTTTCTTTAACATAGATTCAGGATACGAATTGTCTTTGAGTAATATAAACAGTAAATCTAAGTTTTTTTGTCTTAATGATGGATGGGATATTTTGTGATCCTGTTTTTAAACCCAGAACTAAATTGACTTTCATTTTATATGTGTGATCTGAATAATAATTGAGGTACTTTCCTGAACTCGTCGGTTTCCTGAACCAGTCTAGGATTATGACATTAGAGTCATCTCGGATTAACAGAGTGTCCAGAAAAGGTACACTGTTATCAGTTTCTTTTCGATTGTAAAATTAAGTTGGTCGTTATACCTGTTGAAGACTTCAAGGATTTCATCATAGTGATCTGCGGAACAGCACATATGATGTCAACATATTTTTTAAAATGGAAGCTCAAAACTTAGTTTAGGGATGCAGGTATCAAGTAAGTCATCCATGACGTATTGAGCCACGATGGGCTTAATTTGGAACCCATGGGCGTTCCTGCTATTTGTTTAAAAATTGACCGTTGTATGAGAAAAAGGTGGAGTCAAAATAAATTCTGTTAATTTAATAAAATTATCTTTGGTAAGCGAACAATGTTGTTCTAAATTAGCCCAGTGGTTGTGAATAGTTTTAAGTACTAAATTAATAGGTATGTTAGTAAAAGAGATTCAACATCCAGACTAATCAGCTTAAAGTTGAGAGGAAGTTTGAATTGTTGATGAATTCTGCGAATTCAAATGAATCTGTGACATAGTAATCGTTATTAAAATTGTAAGCCTCTGTGAAGATCTTGGTTACAAACTTTGTAATTTTTATGTTAGGAGCCTCAATACAAGAAATAATTGGTCTCATTGACAATATAGGTTTGTGTATTATTGGTAACCCATAGAACTTAGGAGCTACACCACTATAGCACATTAAGGATTTGGCTAGTTCATTAGTAATTTCTCTTTTTTCTTTTAGACTTGAAACTAACTTATTGGATTTATTCTGAATATGTGTTGTTAAATTCTTGGGAATTTGCTTGTAATGGATTGTATCATTAAGTAATAATTGATTGCAAAGTTCATTATATTGTTCCTTATACATGATAACTGTTACATTCCCTTGTCTGCATTTGTGACAATAATATTTGGGTGACCTGATAAAAAACTTTTAGTTAGTTTATACCAATGATTAAATTCATTGAATGTAATATGATTATCATTCAAGAAATTGGTAATGACATTAGAAATTTGTAAACTAAGAATGTTACGTTTATCCTCATCCTGAATGTGATTAATGGCAAATTCGATTTCAGCTAAGAGATGTTTAATTGAAATATCTTGTCTACTAGCTGGTAAACAGAATTTAGGCCCTAATGACAGTAATTTTCTAATTTCCAAAGGAATATCCAATTGAGTTAGATTCTTGAGCCAATTGTTTTTGACTTTTAAGATAGATCTATTATGTGATTTGAGAGCGTTAAGTTTGTTGGTTTGTATTAGTTTACAATTATGGAAATGTTTATTATAAGATATGTTTTGCTTATTGCTAAACTCGGTCATAATATTTCTAGGAATTAAATTGTCAAGTTCCATAATTGTTTGGTGTAAAAATTATTTAGTTCTTGGACATTCCTATGGTTAACTTTAATTTCTAGATTTAGTATTTTATATTAAACCTCTTGATCATGTTCTGTATTTCTTGTTCCGTTCTATCATCTGTAGCATTGATAAGACGTATAATTCCTTTTGTCTGGTCTGTGATGTGTCGCGGTGTAAGTCCAAGTTGTCTGCTTTTAAGTAGAAAAATCTTCCTATTCTTTGCTGCTGCTAGTTTGATGTTACCATTTGCCCATTTTTTGAAGAGTCCACTGCATCGGTTACCAAACCTCCTGCGGATATCTTCGTAGAAACCCATTCTATGTATTTAATCAAAGTTGTTAATCGTGGCTGATTAAGTTAAAAAACAATAAGAAAGATTTAGTGGGTAGCAGCCAAGGTTGTGGGGCTAGTTTAAAATAAAGAAAAGATCCTTTGTTCAAAGGGAAGCTTTCGGTAAATTTATTACCTTTGTCAACCAATCTACAAGAAGTTATGCGTTGATAATACATATAAATTAAGATAAGATAATAACTTACGATCGTGGATACAGTTAAAAACATTGAAGCAGCATTGAAAGAAGATATTTCAATTTAAATTTGAATTAGATGTCAAAATCAATTTTTGGACTTTGACAAAAAAAATTAAAATTATTGTCATAGTTATAGGAAAAACAAAGAAAATGGTTATGAAATCAATGTATAAGTAGATTAATATGTTGAATGTGATTGTGTGATAAGTGTAAAAGTGTTATGAATAGGATTATTTAAGATTATTTGAATGTCTATTATTACATAGGACTTTTACTTTTATGTGAGACATTCTGGAGATTAATACCAAATAGACCTATTCGTGATAACTCTTTTACACTAAACAAAATGGTAAAATCCACACAAAATAAATCCCCTTCTGCCACTAAGGGTTAATCCGTTAATGGTTGATCCTATGATTTCTGTGTTTATCTAGATAAAGTATGTTAGAATAAATTATGTTTAAATTTTGAGTGTCACTTCTCTTATTCAGTACATAGTCTGTACAGCGTATATGGGCCATTTCTAAAACTTTCTTTTGAATAAATTTGATTCAGAGGTCAAGACTTGCACTTTGTCGAAATCAGGGCTGTGTCCAGTGGAATGTACGTGTTGTGACAAAGCACAAGCATCTTTCTGACTCTTATGTCACTGCGGTGTGATGTAAGTCTATATCTAAGATTCCTTGAAGTCATGCCGATATATGATTGGTTACAATTACTACAAGGGATCTTATATATAACATTTGTTTTATCTAAAATGGTGGTCTTATCCTTAAGCTGACTGAATAGATTGTTAACTCTTTTAATGTTTTTAGGGGCTATGATGATGTTCTTATCTAGTTTGAGAATTTTATTAATTTTAGGAGTAAGAGTACTAATGTAAGATATTGAACTGTACTTTTTATTTCAGTTTCCACCTCTTCGTCATCCAATGGTTCATTGTTACGTAAAAGAAGACTATTATTGCTGATATTGTGTTGGTCTTCAATGTTAGGAGTAGAGTATAGCAGTTTCTTTAACATAGATTCAGGATACGAATTGTCTTTGAGTAATATAAACAGTAAATCTAAGTTTTTTTGTCTTAATGATGGATGGGATATTTTTGTGATCCTGTTTTTAAACCCAGAACTAAATTGACTTTCATTTTATATGTGTGATCTGAATAATAATTGAGGTACTTTCCTGAACTCGTCGGTTTCCTGAACCAGTCTAGGATTATGACATTAGAGTCATCTCGGATTAACAGAGTGTCCAGAAAAGGTACACTGTTATCAGTTTCTTTTCGATTGTAAAATTAAGTTGGTCGTTATACCTGTTGAAGACTTCAAGGATTTCATCATAGTGATCTGCGAACAGCACATATGATGTCGTCAACATATTTTTTAAAATGGAAGCTCAAAACTTAGTTTAGGGATGCAGGTATCAAGTAAGTCATCCATGACGTATTGAGCCACGATGGGGCTTAATTTGGAACCCATTTAGATTTTGACATCTAATTCAAATTTAAATTGAAATATCTTCTTTCAATGCTGCTTCAATGTTTTTAACTGTATCCACGATCGTAAGTTATTATCTTATCTTAATTTATATGTATTATCAACGCATAACTTCTTGTAGATTGGTTGACAAAGGTAATAAATTTACCAGCTTCCTTTGAACAAAGGATCTTTTCTTTATTTTAAACTAGCCACAACCTTGGCTGCTACCCACTAAATCTTTCTTATTGTTTTTTAACTTAATCAGCCACGATTAACAACTTTGATTATATATATATATATATATATATATATATATATATATGTATATAAGTTAAGATATTATTTTCAGAGAAGGTTTAAACATGATTCACGTTGTTTTAAATTCAATATAGATCGAATAGCTCTTTTTGTAGAATAAATACTTGTTGTCATGCCTTGGCACTATTCCTAAGAAAGGATTTTTCTTTATATCAATTTATTGCTAGCTCAGCACAGAACTGATTCAATATTGCAAAAATAAAACGTTTTACCCTATCTATGCTAGTTAGATAACTTGGTCGTGAAAGAACATAAACAGTGCTCGCTAGTTTCTTACATATATTATAAATCTGCACCTTCCAATTCAAGGATAGATCCTAAATCCTAGTTCTTGTTTAATAATATTTATTGTCTACTTTTATAAGATGACATGAATGTAATTTTAAGAATTTGGGTAAAATTGAAGTAATACAGTTTATAAAGATTCATAGTTAAATGATTCCTAAAAGAGACGTATAAAGTTTTGAAGATTGCAGTTAACCTGATTCAAGAGTTCTCTTTCGGTGTTTTCGCACATAAGGAGGCGATATCATCCGCGCAAATTTCACGACAAAACCTCGATAATATCTTTGATATATAAAAGCAATAAGAGCAGTCCAAGAACACTGCCTTGGGGACGCCTATTTCAACCATTATTTCGTCGAGTTATTATTTTACCCGTAAACTAAATAACTTTACGTTTTCTAATAAGATTTCGGGTCCACACAGTCAAAGATTGCTAGTGTTAATTTTTTGCTATCCTAATTATTGTAGACATGTTCAAGCAAGAGTGCAAGAGCCGTGTTAGTTGAATGGTTATTTCTAAACCCGTGTTGATTCGGAATTAATACATTAAATGTTTTAAAACTGTAATATGCGTTCGGCGATAACTTTCTCAATTACTTTAGAAAACGTTGATAATAGCGATATGGGCCGATAGTTGGATATTAACTTACCGTTGTCGTTTTTATAAAGACTTTAACAATCTTCAACATATCTGCAAAACGACCTTGATCTATACATTTATTTATGATGTACAATATAAGGTGCACATTATTTTAATAACTTCGAGGATATACTATCGGCACCACAAGAGTTCCTGGAGTTTAGATATGATATCACTAGTAGCAATTCATCTGCACTTACCGACGACAAATATAATGTTTGATGTATTATTTGCGTTGATTCGATAATACCAGAGGGATTATTTTCATATTGCGTAACTAATTTTCTCGATACATTTACAAAATACTCCTTTAAAGCATTGGCAATGGTGCACGGATCTTTAACAATCGCATTATCTATCAGTATTTCTTGTGTAACGTTGCTTCTCTTTCAGCCAAAGTAGTTATACAAGGCCGATCCTAACAAAAGTCACTAGAAAAGTTACTAGATTCGAAAAGTCACTAGAAAGGTAACTAGATTTGCAAGGTCACCTTGGGGTCAGATGATATCTGGTTCGCGTCCTCGCTAGAATGTGGTGTATCATAGCTAAAATAGTCGGTGATTGTCTGCAGTAAAAAGTGGTCGCGTCATAGCTAAAAATAGTCGGTTTGCGTCTTAGCTAAAATTATAGTGACAGCACCATCATTAAAAATAGCTGGTGCAGTCATTATTAAAAATAGTAGGTAACCAAACACGTGTGGTTTGAATCTCTGCTATCAAATATGTCACAAAGGGAAATAACCAGATATGTGGTTGGTGTCTGTGCTAGACACACATCTGGTTCCGTCCTAGCTAAAAGGTGGTTATATCGTAGCTAAAATAGCCTGTTTATGTCCTCGTTAAAGGTGTTCGCGTCATAGCTAAAAACAGTTCGTTCGCGTCTTATCTAAAAATATAGTGACAGCACCATCATTAAAATAACTGATCATTAAAAAACAGTAGGTGACCAAACACATGTGGGTTTGAATCTATGATATGCAAATGTGTCACAAAGGAAATAACCAGATATGTTTGGTTCGTTTCTGTGCTAAAGACACGTAATAGAAAAGTAACTAGATGTGATGTTTATAACAAGTGGGTATATAAACTGACCTTTAGACAGATGTAGGTTTCATTGAAGTTAATAAGTCTGCAGAAATACAGTATAATAATGAAGAATTCAATGCAAGAACTAAAATCAAAAGTTAAAAATCTGTTAGTAAAATTTGAATAGATTTTAAATACCTTATTTAAAAATATTATTATTTATTCTTGTGAACTGATGTAATATTATGAAAATGTAAACTTTCACCATTAACACTCATAATAAAATACTTATCTTTTTGGGATTTTTAATGGTGTACTTTAAATTATACAATCTAAACGTTTCGATAACTTACAGTTATCTTCGTCAGTAGTAATGTTTCTTAAAATTGTTAAAGATGTAGTAAACAATTTTGTCAAATTTGAAAATTCAAACATAAACATAAGCCTGCTATTAATATAACAGTTTGAGAAACGTATAGCCAACTATAAAATTGTAGTAAAGAATAACTAGGTCATTAAAATTAAATATTGTTAAACTGCCTCAAAGATGACAAACCAGAACACTCTCTACGACGAAAGCTAACGATGAAATTTGTCAGCCAAAAAACACATTTAACAAAATTTAATCGAGTTATGATGTAAGTGTAAAGTTGTGAAAAACTTCAATTTTAAAATGATAGAAGCATTCACAAATCCAAACATTACATCAAAAAATAACCCAGTTAAATCTAACAAAGAGATATCTTTATCAATAATTGGAAGTGTTATTAACAATGAAAAGCACAATGCAGAACGTTCCTTGTAATTTTTAATTTCAATTTAATTTCAACTATTTATGTTAAATTATAGTGCTGTGGAAATTTAACATATAATTGGTAAAGCATTTGCTTCAAGGTCTAGGAAAAACACAGCAAAAAACCTAGAAATACCAAAAGTTGAAAACAAATTGAAATCAACGCGTATCATTATGCTCTTTTTTAATTATAAGATGCCAAAACCTATTTAAACGGAGATTTTCTTCTTGTCTATTAAAATTATTCGGGTGTTTATATATTTCAATAGCTTCACGTTGCAAACGAACATAGTAATGAGTTTGTCTTGACAATATTTCCATATTGTCAAATTGAATGTCATGATTTAGGTTATTCAGGGCATGGTCAGCCACAGCAGACCTCTCTGGTTGACCCAATCTACAAAATCTCATATGTTCTTTGCGTCTTGTATCAAAGCTACGTTTTGTGGTCCCGATGTATACTTTTCCACATGAACAGGATAACTTATACACTCCGGAAGATGACAAAGGGTTTGTCACATCTTTAGGTGATCTTAAATGTTCTTTAATTTTCCTTGTAGGTTTAAAAATAGTCCTAATGCCATGTTTGATTAGGATTTTTTCAATTCTATTTGTAACATTAGCTATAAAAGGAAGAAAAGCAGTACCAACATTAAGAACTGGTTTTCTTTAAGGTTACGCCTAGAAGGTGTAATAACATTATTAATATCTGTAAGTGAATATCCATTATCTTGTAAGGATTTTCTTAAATATTTATATTCATCATTCAAAAATTCAGGGTCACAAATTCGTTTTGCTCGATCTACTAAAGATTTAATTACACTAATTTTTTGACGTGGATGGTGTTTGGATAATTTATGAAGGTATCTATCAGGTGTGTCGGCTTTCTGTAAACCTTAAAAGATAGTGAATTATTTTTAGATATTAATATGTCAAGAAATGGTAAACTTCCTTTTTTTTTCCATGGTAAACTGAATACTAGGATGTATACCATTTATAAAAACCAAAAACTCATGCAGTGTTTCTTCTCCATGTCTCCAAATAACAAATGTGTCATCTACATATCTATACCAAACTGAAGGTTTTTTAGGTGTATTTTTTAACGTTAATGTTTCAAATTTTTCCATATAAAAATTAGCTATAACAGGACTAAGGGACTACCCATTGCTACACCTTCAATCTGTTCATAAAATTTATTATTCCACTGAAAATAAGTTGTAGTAAGACAGTGCTGAAAAGAATGGTTATGTCCTTTGGAAAAGATGATCTATGTATTCAATAGTTTCTTTTAGAGGTACTTTTGTAAAAAGTGAAATAACATCAAACTAACCATTATATCACCCTCTTCAATTTTGAAATTATGCATTTTTTCAACAAAGTCGGCAGAATTTTTAATGTAATGGGGTGTTTTTCCTATATGAGGTTGTAATAAGGTAAGATGTTTTGCAAGGTGATATGTAGGAGAACCAATTGCACTAACAATAGGCCTTAAAGGAATATTAGGTTTTGAATTTTTTAAACCATATAGTTTTGGTGAAATTTCAGAGTTAGATAGTTTCTTTTTTATTTCTTCAGGAATAGATGATAATTTAATCAGCTCTTTAGTTTTAAAAGAAACTTTTGTTGGATCTTTTATTTCACGATAAGTTTCTGGTCCCAACAATTGTTCTATCTTAGTGTTATAATCGTTCATATTTAATATAACAGTTGCATTACCTTTATCTGATTTTAATATTATAATACTTTCATTGCGTTTAAGATCAAGTAAAGCATGTCGTTGACGAAAGGATAAGTTGCTCTTTGGAGGTTTTGTTTTACGTAATATGTTAACGGTGTTATATCTAACTTCATTAGCAGCATCAAAAGGTAATAATCTAATGGAGTTTTCGATGTTGGAAATTATATCTTCAAAAGGTATTACTCTTGGTGTTATCGCAAAATTTCCTCCTTTAAAAGCGCTTCAATAGCATAATCTGAAACAACATTATCAGAAAGGTTTATAACTGTTTTCTACAATCAATAGATGGTCTATTATTTTGTTGTTTGTATAATTTATTAAATTTTTCTTTTGACGTTGACATGAGATGTCAAAATTTTTTCCATAGATTTAAACGTTATAGTTTTTATCCCAATCTTCTTTATTCAAAATAGATGAAATTTCTAAATGTGAATATAAAAGATTTTTATCGGTGTTATCCAGTAACTTCCTAGTAATATGTATTTGATTACGTAGAAGAGCATTTTCAGTTCTTCTGTAAATATTATTCGCTTCTTGTTATTAAAATTTCTTTTAATATAGATAAACTTTGGGATAATCTTTTTCTCGGCATCGTAATAAAAAGTGAGTGACGATAATAATTGTGCTTTACGTTTCCTTAATTTTTCAAATTGTCTGATAAAACGATAAGTTTCCTATAAAGGACTGAAATATGAAAAAAACTTTCACCATTAAATCAAATAAAATACTTATCTTTTTGGGATTTTTAATGGTGTACTTTTTTAAATCTAAACGTTTCGATAACACTTACAGTTATCTTCGTCAAGTAATGTTTCTTAAAAATTGTTAAAGATGTAGTAAACAATTTTGTCAAATTTGAAAAATTCAAACATAAACATAAGCCTGCTATTAATATAACAGTTTGAGAAACGTATAACCAACTATAAAAAGTAAAGAATAACTAGGTCATTAAAATTAAATATTGTTAAACTGCCTCAAAGATGACAAACCAGAACACTCTCTACGACGAAAGCTAACAATGAAATTTGTCAGCCAAAAACACATTTAACAAAATTTAATCGAGTTATGATGTAAGTGTAAAGTTGTGAAAAACTTCAATTTTAAAATGATAGAAGCATTCACAAATCCAAACATTACATCAAAAATAACCCAGTTAAATCTAACAAAGAGATATCTTTATCAATAATTGGAAGTGTTATTAACAATGAAAAGCACAATGCAGAACGTTCTTGTAATTTTTAATTTCAATTTAATTTCAACTATTATGTTAAATTATAGTGCTGTGGAAATTTAACATATAATTGGTAAAGCATTTGCTTCAAGGTCTAGGAAAAACACAGCAAAAACCTAGAAATACCAAAAGTTGAAAACAAATTAAATCAAGCGTATCATTATGCTCTTTTTTAATTATAAGATGCCAAAACCTATTTAAACGGAGATTTTCTTCTTGTCTATTAAAATTATTCGGGTGTTTATATATTTCAATAGCTTCACGTTGCAAACGAACATAATAATGGGTTTGTCTTGACAATATTTTCATATTGTCAAATTGAATGTCATGATTTAGGTTATTCAGGGCATGGTCAGCCACAGCAGACCTCTCTGGTTGACCCAATCTACAAAATCTCATATGTTCTTTGCGTCTTGTATCAAAGCTACGTTTTGTGGTCCCGATGTATACTTTTCCACATGAACAGGATAACTTATACACTCCGGAAGATGACAAAGGGTTTGTCACATCTTTAGGTGATCTTAAATGTTCTTTAATTTTCCTTGTAGGTTTAAAAATAGTCCTAATGCCATGTTTGATTAGGATTTTTTCAATTCTATTTGTAACATTAGCTATAAAAGGAAGAAAAGCAGTACCAACATTAAGAACTGGTTTTTCTTTAAGGTTACGCCTAGAAGGTGTAATAACATTATTAATATCTGTAAGTGAATATCCATTATCTTGTAAGGATTTTCTTAAATATTTATATTCATCATTCAAAAATTCAGGGTCACAAATTCGTTTTGCTCGATCTACTAAAGATTTAATTACACTAATTTTTTGACGTGGATGGTGGTTGGATAATTTATGAAGGTATCTATCAGTGTGTGTCGGCTTTCTGTAAACCTTAAAAGATAGTGAATTATTATTTTAGATATTAATATGTCAAGAAATGGTAAACTTCCATTAGTTTCTTTTTCCATGGTAAACTGAATACTAGGATGTATACCATTTATAAAAACCAAAACTCATGCAGTGCTTCTTCTCCATGTCTCCAAATAACAAATGTGTCATCTACATATCTATACCAAACTGAAGGTTTTTAGGTGTATTTTGTAACGTTAATGTTTCAAATTTTTCCATATAAAATTAGCTATAACAGGACTAAGGGGACTACCCATTGCTACACCTTCAATCTGTTCATAAAATTTATTATTCCACTGAAAATAAGTTGTAGTAAGACAGTGCTGAAAAAGAATGGTTATGTCCTTTGGAAAAAGATGATCTATGTATTCAATAGTTTCTTTTAGAGGTACTTTTGTAAAAAGTGAAATAACATCCAAACTAACCATTATATCACCCTCTTCAATTTTGAAATTATGCATTTTTTCAACAAAGTCGGCAGAATTTTTAATGTAATGGGGTGTTTTCCTATATGAGGTTGTAATAAGAATGTAAGATGTTTTGCAAGGTGATATGTAGGAGAACCAATTGCACTAACAATAGGCCTTAAAGGAATATTAGGTTTATGAATTTTTGGTAAACCATATAGTTTTGGTGAAATGGCTTCAGAGTTGAAGCAAATGCTTTACCAATTATATGTTAAATTTCCACAGCACTATAATTTAACATAAATAGTTGAAATTAAATTGAAATTAAAAATTACAAGGAACGTTCTGCATTGTGCTTTTCATTGTTAATAACACTTCCAATTATTGATAAAGATATCTCTTTGTTAGATTTAACTGGGTTATTTTTGATGTAATGTTTGGATTTGTGAATGCTTCTATCATTTTAAAATTGAAGTTTTTCACAACTTTACACTTACATCATAACTCGATTAAATTTTGTTAAATGTGTTTTTTGGCTGACAAATTTCATCGTTAGCTTTCGTCGTAGAGAGTGTTCTGGTTTGTCATCTTTGAGGCAGTTTAACAATATTTAATTTTAATGACCTAGTTATTCTTTACTACAATTTTATAGTTGGCTTATACGTTTCTCAAACTGTTATATTAATAGCAGGCTTATGTTTATGTTTGAATTTTTCAAATTTGACAAAATTGTTTACTACATCTTTAACAATTTTTAAGAAACATTACTACTGACGAAGATAACTGTAAGTGTTATCGAAACGTTTAGATTGTATAATTTAAAGTACACCATTAAAAAATCCCAAAAAAGATAAGTATTTTATTATGAGTGTTAATGGTGAAAGTTTACATTTTCATATTTCAGTCCTTTATGGGAGGAAACTTATCGTTTTATCAGACAATTTGAAAAATTAAGGAAACGTAAAGCACAATTATTATCGTCACTCACTTTTTATTACGATGCCGAGACCAAAAGATTATCCCAAAGTTTATCTATATTAAAAGAAATTTTAATAACAAGCAAGCGAATAATATTTACAGAAGAACTGAAAATGCTCTTCTACGTAATCAAATACATATTACTAGGAAGTTACTGGATAACACCGATAAAAATCTTTTATATTCACATTTAGAAATTTCATCTATTTTGAATAAAGAAGATTGGGATAAAATTGATTCTATAACGTTTAAATCTATGGAAATAAATTTTGACATCTCATGTCAACGTCAAAAAAAAAATTTAATAAATTATACAAACAACAAAATAATAGACCATCTATTGATTGTAGAAAAACAGTTATAAACCTTTCTGATAATGTTGTTTCAGATTATGCTATTGAAGCGCTTTCTAAAGGAGGAAATTTTGCGATAACACCAAGAGTAATACCTTTTGAAGATATAATTTCAACATCGAAAACTCCATTAGATTATTACCTTTGATGCTGCTAATGAAGTTAGATATAACACCGTTAACATATTACGTAAAACAAAACCTCCAAAGAGCAACTTATCCTTTCGTCAACGACATGCTTTACTTGATCTTAAACGCAATGAAAGTATTATAATATTAAAATCAGATAAAGGTAATGCAACTGTTATATTAAATATGAACGATTATAACACTAAGATAGAACAATTGTTGGGACCAGAAACTTATCGTGAAATACCAAAGATCCAACAAAAAGTTTCTTTTAAAAACTAAAGAGCTGATTAAATTATCATCTATTCCTGAAGAAATAAAAAGAAACTATCTAACTCTGAAGCCATTTCACCAAAACTATATGGTTTACCAAAATTCATAAACCTAATATTCCTTTAAGGCCTATTGTTAGTGCAATTGGTTCTCCTACATATCACCTTGCAAAACATCTTACATTCTTATTACAACCTCATATAGGAAAAACACCCCATTACATTAAAATTCTGCCGACTTTGTTGAAAAAATGCATAATTTCAAAATTGAAGAGGGTGATATAATGGTTAGTTTGATGTTATTTCACTTTTACAAAAGTACCTCTAAAAGAAACTATTGAATACATAGATCATCTTTTCCAAAGGACATAACCATTCTTTTTCAGCACTGTCTTACTACAACTTATTTTCAGTGGAATAATAAATTTTATGAACAGATTGAAGGTGTAGCAATGGGTAGTCCTTAGTCCTGTTATAGCTAATTTTTATATGGAAAAATTTGAAACATTAACGTTACAAAATACACCTAAAAACCTTCAGTTTGGTATAGATATGTAGATGACACATTTGTTATTTGGAGACATGGAGAAGAAGCACTGCATGAGTTTTTGGTTTTATAAATGGTATACATCCTAGTATTCAGTTTACCATGGAAAAGAAACTAATGGAAGTTTACCATTTCTTGACATATTAATATCTAAAATAATAATTCACTATCTTTTAAGGTTTACAGAAAGCCGACACACACTGATAGATACCTTCATAAATTATCCAACCACCATCCACGTCAAAAAATTAGTGTAATTAAATCTTTAGTAGATCGAGCAAAACGAATTTGTGACCCTGAATTTTGAATGATGAATATAAATATTTAAGAAAATCCTTACAAGATAATGGATATTCACTTACAGATATTAATAATGTTATTACACCTTCTAGGCGTAACCTTAAAGAAAAACCAGTTCTTAATGTTGGTACTGCTTTTCTTCCTTTTATAGCTAATGTTACAAATAGAATTGAAAAAATCCTAATCAAACATGGCATTAGGACTATTTTTAAACCTACAAGGAAAATTAAAGAACATTTAAGATCACCTAAAGATGTGACAAACCCTTTGTCATCTTCCGGAGTGTATAAGTTATCCTGTTCATGTGGAAAAGTATACATCGGGACCACAAAACGTAGCTTTGATACAAGACGCAAAGAACATATGAGATTTTGTAGATTGGGTCAACCAGAGAGGTCTGCTGTGGCTGACCATGCCCTGAATAACCTAAATCATGACATTCAATTTGACAATATGAAAATATTGTCAAGACAAACCCATTATTATGTTCGTTTGCAACGTGAAGCTATTGAAATATATAAACACCGAATAATTTTAATAGACAAGAAGAAAATCTCCGTTTAAATAGGTTTTGGCATCTTATAATTAAAAGAGCATAATGATACGCGTTGATTTAATTTGTTTTCAACTTTTTATTTCTAGGTTTTTGCTGTGTTTTTCCTAGACCTTGAAGCAAATGCTTTACCAATTATATGTTAAATTTCCACAGCACTATAATTTAACATAATAGTTGAAATTAAATTGAAATTAAAAATAGAACGTTCTGCATTGTGCTTTTCATTGTTAATAACACTTCCAATTATTGATAAAGATATCTCTTTGTTAGATTTAACTGGGTTATTTTGATGTAATGTTTGGATTTGTGAATGCTTCTATCATTTTAAAATTGAAGTTTTCACAACTTTCACTTACATCATAACTCGATTAAATTTTGTTAAATGTGTTTTTGGCTGACAAATTTCATCGTTAGCTTTCGTCGTAGAGAGTGTTCTGGTTTGTCATCTTTGAGGCAGTTTAACAATATTTAATTTTAATGACCTAGTTATTCTTTACTACAATTTTATAGTTGGCTTATACGTTTCTCAAACTGTTATATTAATAGCAGGCTTATGTTTATGTTTGAATTTTTCAAATTTGACAAAATTGTTTTACATCTTTAACAATTTTTAAGAAACATTACTACTGACGAAGATAACTGTAAGTGTTATCGAAACGTTTAGATTGTATAATTTAAAGTACACCATTAAAAATCCCAAAAAGATAAGTATTTTTATGATGTAATATTGTTTTAATTTTAAATTTTGTAAAAGTATAGTCCTGGAAACTTATAGTTTATTAAAATTTGTGAAAGTACCATATTCTTTAAACAAAATATTACCCAGTGTTTTTCGTAAAAATGGAAATGAAATAAGATGTTTAACGAATTGTATACAAAATTTTAAACTAAACGAAGATGTAATTAAAAATTATTATTAATTATAATCATTAAACGAAGATGCTTTACTGCATTATACAATATATGAATATTGATTTAATTTAAAATATTATGCTCCAAAAATATAACTTAAATGGAATAATCATTAATTTAAAATTATATGAATTACAAATGCAAAATGTTGTACTAATGTACATTTTTAACATTTTCAAATAACGAAATCAACAGTGTTATGTTAATTAATGGTTACATAAAAATTATAAAAATATAAGTAATATATTAATAAATAAGTAAAACTTGTAAAATGATAATGAACTATATAGTTTAGATAAGATTGGAAAAACGCTCGTAATTATATCTTGCATTGAAAATGCTGACCATAACATTCCTTTCTGTTGAAGTACATTTTATTCATTATAGTACTGATTTTACATGAAATTACATATATAATTTTACATCGCGTTGGAACTAAAAATTGCTGATCCTAAACTAATTAAAATTGTTGAAATCGTGCAGTAAGTTGTGTTTCTTATGAGTATAAGTAAGTAAAGCAAAAAAGTTGTGGAAACGCTCGTAATTATATCTTTCAATGAGAATGCTGATCATATACATTCCTTTCTGTTAGTACATTTTATTCATTATAGTATTGATTTTTGAAATTACTATATAATTTTTATCGCGTTAGAACTAAAAATTGGTGGCCCTAAACTAATTAAAATTGTTGAAATCATGCAGTAAGTTGAGTATAAGTAAGTAAAACAAAAAAATGTTTTTAAATGCACTTCTGGTTACCATTATTAATTCATTAATTTTATATTATACAATTATTCTTATACGTCATTTCCATTTATGTACACAAATATTTTTGTTATAAAAAATATTCGTTATTTTTCATAAATGTTATGTTAAAGTAGCGTCATTTCAGATTTCCATATGACGTTATTAATGTAAAATTTAATACTCAATTATCTACGTTTATTATAATTACAAACAATATTACATATAATTTTATTTTACATATTTACATACTACATATTATCTATTTGTACACCTCAGCCCCAAAATTCAAAATTTTTTGATGCAGGCCAGTTCCTGTTCTAGCTTGCCTTTCTCTGCCCGTGGGTTCCAACTCAGCATTCAGCTGCGCTATCCTTTGCGTGCAGCCCTAAATTTGGTTTTATACACTATCTCCATATTTTTCATCTTTTCCATGGTCTTGAGATAATTCTCTCAGGTTTGCAAATAGGGCTGTTGGTGTCGGTAGAAATCTTCTTCAAAATCTGGCGTAAACCTCCACCATTGTCTCCATTTGCTTTCCGGTACTGTGAAGAATACATACAAGTTAAATTTTTTTTATTTCGAGTCCTAATTCTTAACTTACTGTACATGTTGGTGAGGCAACGACCCAATGTAAAGACGGCTGCAATTTCCATTACTGTGATAAAATGTACAGGTTAGGTAAATTTTTGTTTTAAACTTACTATTGAAGTTGATGAAACGAACCTCTGTTAACAACGAAGGCATGGACAACTGTGGTGGTGGTGCTGACGCTGTTGTTCTGCAAAAAAACGTTCTATTATAATTTCTTTGAACTTTACGTATTTTGTAATAATTACCAATTGGTGGTTGAAATAAATCATGTCGCCTCCATCTTCCAAAGTAAAGATTCGAGGGTGTGTTGCTCTGTAAAACAAATTACTCAAATTAGTAAAGTACATTATATGTAATACACAATCATACAAATTGATAGATAATATAATTACCTAACTTTCGTCGATTCATCGTCGGAATCTATTTTATTACACTATATTCCGAGTTCAACAAAGGCTGTTTATTAGCCTCCTGAACTGTTTCACTTTTACTTTCTTCATGCACTTTTATATTTTGTAGAACTTTTGGTTTTCGTTTATTTAATGATAACGATAACTTGGTTTTAGCGTTGTCATGTTATTTCCGGTACAAGGACTGATGCTAAGTGATACAAGCAACGTAAATATTTCACTATTTATTATCAATTTTGTTGTTTCAGCATTTTTAAGTAGAGGAGAAGTACTGCAGAAAATGAGAAAAATGCAACTGCGTCTGTCTACTTGAATGTTCGATACTTTGTTACAGAGCACTTGATCTATATAAGAGGTTTATTGATGCTCAAATTGATTACGTGTTTTGTTGTTTTTGAAATACTTGGGTTGTGTGCTCGGTTCGATTTCGTTGAGCAAATTGCAATAAACCGGAATACTTTTGTTGAATATTTTAGATAAGTTTATGTCGGTAGGTATGTCATGCTCATCATCTCTGTCTGCCCTCAGCAGCTTCCTAGTTGAGTTAACTCAAAATACATTAAAATTATTAAAACACCAGCCCGAAATAGTTAGACATATTTCAATACTTAGAACCAATATATCTCTGATAGAAAAAGCTATTACCAATAATGTTCACTCAGATAAGGAATGAAAATCTCCTTAGAATAGAGCAATTTGGATTAAAATTTTATTTGGCTCGACTACAACAGCAATTAGGAAACTCTCCATAACGGGTGGTAGGATAGGTGGTGAATGCAATACGGCAAGTTTAGTTTGGTATTCCTTAAATCTTGTTTTGATTCGAGGTTATTAACGAATTATAGTCAACTTAGGATACAAGGATCCTTAATTTTTAAAGGCATATGATAGCTTTGCTAGAAAGGTTAATATCATGTTGAAGAGGTCTTTGTTAAAAGTAAATGTTGCACTGGTATGCCAATTTATTAACCCTCAAAATATGAATGTAGAATTAAAGCATTTTATACCAGAAATTCCGTTATTGACTTTGGCACAAATCTCAAGCTGTAGTATCAAGGAAATAGTTGACAAATTGGCAGTTAAACTGGAAGAGTTTCAAGAGGAAGGATCGGGTTTGCTCTAAGTGAAATTTTGCATTTGAAAGTAAACATAAATAATTACGTTCCATAATCGCATTTCTACTTTCATCACAGCTCCACGTTTTATTGCACTAAAGAGGGCTGTTGTTAATATTAAAAATAACGATAAATTTAGTTTTCTTTGGTCGGTGGTCTCCGCTTTGTATCCTGCAAACAAACGATAGAATAGGAAGCTATCCCCATTTCGATGAAGTATTGAATCGTGGACGATTAAATTTCCCATTAAATTAATAGATATAAAAAATTTAAACCGTCCATCCGTAAATTTATACTGCATAGTAAAAAGCTAATGCCATTCATGATAAGTGATAATCACAATCATGATTTCCCACGATAAATTTATTAGTACTCTCCTCGAACGACAACAGTGTAAGGGCAAACGTCAACAACCAATATTACCACTTTACATGGATCAAGAACATGTCAGCGTTGTTGTCCTCTCAACTTTCAATCGAGGACAAAAAATTCTTTTGTAACATATGCTTAAATAATTTTCCTCTGACACTCTGTTACTGAAACACTCCACTAAGTGCTATCAAATAAATAAACGCTCGTAAAATTGCCCAACGAAAACCAAAAATATTTAGTTTACGTACTATTCATATAAGGAAAAGGTTTCTTTTGCTATTTACGCAGATAATGAGGTATTTTAGAAAATGTTCCAACTCTCCAGATGTTGGTGGTGCAAACACAAAATTGTTTCAAAACCTTTCAGTATTGCGTTTTTTCTCAATCTGTTACGATGACACTTTATCAAAATTTTTCTATAGAGGCAGATTGCATTGCGTGGTTTATCAATCAGTTATAGAACATTGCAAATTCGGTCAATTCAATTGTTACTAATGCAATTACCATGCAACCGCTAAGCTTGGTTCAACAACAAAATTTTGATGAGGCTACACATTGTCACGTATGCGAAAAACATTTTGTAGAAAATGAAATTAAAGTAAAGGACCACTCTCATCTCACAGGGATCTATAGAGGCTGCCCTAATAACTGTAACAAACTTTCAAGATTCGACGAAATCTGTAGTATTCCATAACCTAAGTGGGTACGATGATCATCTTTTCATTAAAGAACTAGCAACCTGTATTCCTGGACATGTTAAACTCTTACCATTAAACAAAGAAAAGTACATTTTTTACAAAACATGTTGACAATACAAGCATTCAGTTTAAATTTATTGACTCGTTTCGATTTATGAGTAGCAGTTTAGACAAGTTATTCCTACTTGGATAATGAAAAATCCATAACTAGATTACAGCCGTAACGAAACCAAATTTTTTTGATAACGAGAAGGTGTTTTCCATATGAGTATATAGATTCTTGGGAAAAGTTAAATGAGACCTATCTACCGACTAAGGAGGAATTCTGTAGTTATTTTTCATAACGAAGGTGTCAGTAGTGAACAAACGAGCATGCTTTAAAAGTATGGCATGTTTTTGATATTCGAACGTTGGGTCATTATTCGGACCTTTATCTAAAACTGACGTGCTTTTTTTAGCGGATATCATTGAAAACTTTCGTAACACCTGCCTGCAAACCTACCTTCTTAATCCATTACACTACTATACGGCTCCCGATCTAGCATTTGATGCAATGTTAAAATTACGCAGGTCAGATTGTAACTTTTAACCGATCAGGTTATGTTCATTGAGAAGGTATTAGGAGGTATCACTCAATGCAGTACTCGTTACGCAAAATCCAACAACAAATACGTGTCGGAAGGATTCGATCCGAACTTCAAACCACCTATTTAATGTACTATGACGTAAATTCGCTTTGAAACCACCATGTAATCGTTACCGATTGGGAACTTTAATTTTGTGGAAGACTTTGAGGACTTGGACACAATCAATCATCCGATGATTCCGAGATTGGGTACATTTTGGATTTGATTTAGACTATCCGAGATTTGCATGAATCCCAGTGACCTGCCGTTAGCGCCTGAACATATGATTCCACGGATCTAAACTTGGGAAACTATTGTTAACTTTGTATTCTAAACGGCACTATATCGTCACGATAGAAACTTGAAGTTGTATATAAAGCACGGTTTAAAACTTCTAAAATCAACCGTGTCTTGCGTTTTACACCATCACCGTGGCTTGAAGCTATATCGAGTTAAATACAAAAATAAGACAGCAGGCCAAGAACAAATTTACCATAATTTTTTAAATTAATGGTGAACAGCGTCTATGTTATGGAAAATGTAAGAAAATGTAAAGACGTACGGTTGGTTACGAAATTCGATATGGGGCCTCGTATATCGTAAAACCCAATTTTCATAGTTGTATCATATTCGATGAGAATTTGGTTATTATTGAAATGAATCGATTAGAAGTCTTCCTAAATAAACCCATATATGCAGGCTTTGCAGTCTTGGACATATCAAAAACTTCTGTACGATTTTATTATAGTTACGTTTTGGAAATTCAAAATGATGCTAGATTATTATATACGGACACTGATAGTCTGATTTACGCTTTCACAGTTGCCGACATATACGAATCCATTAAGGAGGATATTGAACGATATGATACATCTAATTATGAATGCACTAACATTTATGGAATTCTCTCGTCAACAAAAGGTGCCCGGTTTGATGAAGGACAAAATCACGGTAAATTATGTTAGAATATATTGGGCTTCGTGCTAAAATGTATGCCTACCGAGTGGATAAACAAAAGAAATTAAAATCAAAAGACTCACTGGCGAGCATTAGAGAAATTACTTTACAGGATTACAAAGAATCTTTGTTTAATGAGACAGTAGTAATCAGTACCTAATTAAATCAATAAAAGCAATTAAAACAATAAAATTGTTCTCAGTCCTGATGACAAACGAGTTGTAACAGTAAACTTTGTTACAGCTCGTCCTTGGGTTCAATTCAACTATTTCCGTCTGACTACTTTTCAGTTACGTTTAATTTTGAATTTACACTTCAGATCATGAGCCAGTTAGCATTCGTTCAGAAAAACACGTTCACATGGAACAAGAGCTCGGTCATGCTACTCGTGTATATACAAAATATTTAAAGAGTGCTATAATGGATATATCATCAACTGAAAACTATTTTTTTAATGCGATCTTGCAAGACATTGTTCTACCGGACGAGTGCTTCAACTGGTGCTTCAAATCGACACCGCTAGGGTATTATATACTGATCGAAGCCTTTCCTAAAATGACCGTTTTGTACTTCAGCGTCCTTATTTATTACCATGAATCCGTATCGATTTCGCCAAGTCTCTGTGCACATGTCACGAAACAATTGCATGCTTACTATTGGGGCAACATGGTCTTCATATATGTGACGCAAATATCATCCTGTTCGAAAAGCGCTATCAAATTAGCGTTGTCTCTAATCAACTGTTTGGGGATTTTAGTATAGGTTTGACCCAAGTAAAAGCAGTCAATGTTATTGTGACAATCCATTGAAAAGTACGCTCTAATATGATTCTGTTTTTCGCAAGCGATATCGTCAAAGATAAACGCTGAATTGGGTTTTGCCACGCTCGGTTCCATAATATCAGCATTATCGCTGAAGCAATAATAACCAATATCTTTCATCGGAACTAGAATTTCACCCAAGAGTCGATATTTTCCTGATTCAACGATTTCGAATAGACATACACGTGTTTGAAACGAAGACCGTTCGATTCAGTTAGGAGACAGCATGGTGTTCGTTTTCCCACAATTGGAAGGACCACAAATTATAGCGCGTCAATTAAAACTACACAACTTGTCAATGTGATTCTTTATTTATACACCTAATATTACAAGAAATTGTTATAACATATTACAGTTTCTTCACTTCTCCTGTCAGAGGATTGTATTGCACCATGGCATCGTGTAGTATGAGGCAATAGGCAACGATGCCGGCTTCAAACGCTACCAAAGCTTCCATTTTAAGTTTTACATCTACCGTCGAGTGTTTTAGCTACTGATTTCGTTTTGAGCAGTCCATTACGAATACTGGACATGTCTTGAATTGCGAATAGTCAAACAATGCATCCTGATGTTCATGAGTGCTGTTGGTATAATAGTCTCTTCGAAAATTTAAATAGTTTTGGTAGGCCGTTATGTACTTGTTGACATTGAAATCCAGATGCATCGCTTCGTATGGGTAACTTTCTGAGTTGAGGTGTAACTTTAGATTGCGAATATTCACATTATCGAAATCTGCCGCTCTTTCCATTGTTAAAAACTTTTTCCCCTTTTGAAAAGCCACAATTACCCATCGAGACTTCTTTAATTGAGTGGAAGTTTTAATTGCCATATATCCGACTGTGTTTGCTTTAAAGCTGGCAATTCGTATAGTTCCCATTGACGAAACGGATTGTAATGGTTGGATTTGTTGGAACAGAGTTAGTTTGGCACTGTCGCTTAGCATCACATGCGGAATCTTCCATTGAATTTTGTTTAGGATTATTTTAGCATCGTTTGCGGTGCCCTTATAGCAATCAGCATCGCTTCTCGAGCGTATTAAGACCAACTCCTGTCGCATATTCACGATAACTTGTCGATAATCTTCCATACTTCCGAATATGTGTTTTAGAGGTATACATATAGCAAAATGTTTTATTTGTTGCTATTAGCGTGTTCTACTTGTAACGGCTCCTCGTTTTCGACGACCATCCCAAATGCTGTAGACCTTTGCTCTCATTCGATGTGTACGATACATATCCTTTGAGTGCGGATGTTATACCGGGATTTTGCATGTATCCACTTTCTGCCTCCTAATTCGTAGCGAATTTCTTCGAAAAGGAATGATGCAAAATTGTTTGTTAGGTAACATGTTTTCACACCGCCCCTTCTTCTGCTGAACTCATTCAATTTTACCTTCTATGTACAAGAAACTATCATAAGTAGCGGTGACCAAATCTTGGCTCTTTATTAATATACGGATCTAATCGGACAATCCGTAATTAGAAGAACCGTACGGAAGGTATGCATGAATATGGTAATGGTCTCATCAAAACGTGCGTTTTGAAAGATGTTTAACGATTCTACCATTTCTATGTGGTTTTAACCCTATAGATCCCAAGAAGTACTTTTCGCCAGACGTTAATTCGCCAGCACGCCCCGTGTTCGAATAAAGCAATGTATGCTCACGTCCTTTATTTATAGCATCATTGAGGAAAGATGGAAGCGGACCTTGGTTAATTCTTAAGCCCATATTCTTTTAATTCTAGTCGTACCGTAAATGGTTCGTTTTCCCCGAAATCGATTAATTCACCCTTCTGATTCGTTAATTTAATTGAAATATTACGGATAGTGTTAGGTTGACTTCCAAATATTGAGGATTGCTAGGAATTTTGTCTAAACGATAGCCTGGTAGGACAGACACGTCTATTTCATACAGCACCTTCGCGGCATTCCCGTTTCTATACGAGCCTTTGACAATATTACACTCAATGTGAATATTTGTATGTTTAATTATTTGTATATCTAATACAGAGATATGTAAAACGTTAGCTTCTAATATCAGCGGTTCAAAACCTAGCATACGTCCAATGGAATCCTTTTGGGTAAAATCTATGGCAAATTCACAGCTAAGCTCGCACTTGAGCGTGTTATTATTTGCCCTTAAACTAAAGAGACTTGTAGGAATGTGCGCTTTTATATAGATGCTCAGTTCTTCCAACTCGTATGCGCCATGTGGAATTTCAATAGCGTTGAGTTCTGTCGCTTTTATATAATAAAATTTATCGTTTCCAGCGTGTATATTCCTTATGCTATTACAACCGTAAAATCCGACGACACCGATTACGTAGGTTTTCTCGAAATTAAGTTCGATCGGAGGATAAAAGTTATTACTCGCTGTGTTACCAACACCCCCTACACTGAAGGTGATTGACATGGTGACTACACGTCTCCAACTACTGAGTATGCTATTTATATAGAAACTTTAAACAGAGATATCCACAATTTGTGGTACCGAATTGTTGCTCTTGAGAGTAATTATAGTATACTTTGCAATCGCGAAAGTAGTCCAGAACTTCTCTCGGTGGTGGAATATTTCCGAAACTATCATAGTACCATACGCTCCCATCATGTTTTTGTAACAAACCCAATGAGTACCACGTCCCTTTTGGTTATCTAAATTAATAATACCAGCCTCGTTATTCCATGGTGATTAGGGCATATTATCTCTCATAAACACATCCCTAAAGTATGGTACATCCTTCGCGTGCTTTCTTAGCTCTACATCAGTTAACGGTCTTTTCGATAATTTTTGAAGTTTTTTTTTAATGTTTTCAAGTGCAAAGCCATACTTCCTCCTGACCGGTAGGGTTTCAAAAATATTGCACCGCCGTTTGTCTTTCCTACAGCGATGGCCTCCATTGTACGATTATGGCGTGAAGTTTCATCTAACATTTTGCTCGCACCGCTAGATTCATTAACCGCTTTTGCAATATCCGCTGCCCTCCCGGCTAAAGCTCCAACGGCGGATAATCCCGCAAATAATGGTATAAGAAATGGTAAAAATCCACCCTCTTTAGGAAGGGGAATTACTCTGGGAACGCTTACTTTTCCCTTCCCACCTAAGCTTTTCACAGCCAATTTTGCTGCTGTAAGAGCTGATTTTATAGCCTTTATAGTACTAGGACTGTTATTCATTTTCTTGGTAATTATTCTACGTAATTTCAATAGACTGCTAACACCCATTCCTAACTTTCTTTTTGCCCTCATTATTGGAGGGTTAATATCGGGATCACACGCCTTTTATCTAATCTAGTTCCGGGATCACAATACTGATACCCGGAATATGGAGCTCAATGGGTAGCTTATTAATGAGATTATTCACCAGACTACCCCAGTGACTACTCCGCTTCACAATTAACATTGTTTGGATGGAAGCAGGAATTGCTGTATTTATAGGTAACGATCAATGCTACAATCAAAAAACAAACAGATGTTTTACCAATATTTTATTTATTCATATATATGATACAGTAAATAGCTAGGTCGGTAATGCAACATCTCCATAATACAAACTGTATTATGAGAATTTATATCGTACTTGTAATTCAACACATTTTCTTTCTTCATCTTATGAAAGTGGCGGTAGTTGTTGACTTGTTCGGTGAGGTTTTGAAAGAAACAGGGAAAACCGTATGATTCCAGTAATTCCAACAGATAGTTAATTATATCCTTTAAGTTGAAAAGTTCTTCAGTGTCGTTCTTGTTCAACGTACAGAAACGACCTTGGTTTTGCCGAACTGTTACGCTTTTTAATAGTCTTTCTGATGAGGATGTTGATGATGATGCACTTTTCACTAATTCCCAATTATAACAAATAGTAAAATTGCTACCAAGCAGTTTCCAACTTTGCTCGTATTCAATATCCGTCTCTTCGTTGATATTTGACCAATCAATGTGGTTTTCAGTCTCTTGTGAACAAAAAAACTTCATTTCCAGATATGTTTGCCACTTGAGTAGCATCTTCCAACCTTCTCTTTTCATAACGATGTACATACGATTCGTATAACTGGCGCAAGATGTAGGTGCGTACTGTATCCGATTTCAACATATTTTTTTGATGAATTGACCTCGAATAAATCATATGATCTACAATCAATTAAACGTTCATCGGTAGGACTGTTATGCACAGCTTCAGTTGAGCACTCGGTAGATGTAGCTGCTGTGGTAGAACTATCCCCATCATTACAACACCAACACGAACATGTGAAGAAGTTATTACAGCTATTCTTGCTATCCATGTAGAATCTTTTCAAATTCATTCGAGTGGACTTGCGTTGACGACAACTGATGAATTTGTAACCGCAAATATATATTTTATTATTATTATATATCGTTTTCCCCACCTCATAACATCTTATGATGATAGAGGGGAGAATAGTTCTTGGAATCTATCATGATATATCTCAACACGATGTTGCTCTTGTAGTACGGGTGATAAAATGCATTCCAATTGTTTTATTTTACGGCGGAAACGTAATCTATCCAGCGCCATACTTTCCCACAAACCTCTTCTTGCATTACGATAAGCAAAGGCCCACACTACCATATTATGCACTACATTTTTAGTCTCATCAATAGCAACTCTCTTCATTATGATGTACCTACTCTTCATTTAATCAAGAAATAAAAAGACATTTTTTGCAATAAAAAATATATAATTTATTTCCAAACAGTTATACATAATATATATATATATATATATATATATATATATATATATTAATTTTACAGAAATGTTAAATTAGTTGTCTTTCCTACAGTTCCGGCGCTGGTGATGTACACGTCTTTCTCAGCCAGATATTGTTTAAACTTTTCAATGCGATCTTCTTTTTTGAAGTATTCATAAAATCGTAAGGGAAGTATACACTTAAAGTTCTCAGTTTCAATGATAATATGTTTACCATGCTTCGTGCCGATAGTGTTCATATCAATTACTTTATATTTTGCACCCACCTCCAAGTCTTTTACGTTCGTGAGGGATTTACAGAAAGTGCTACTATGCAATGTAGATAGATCCATCTTTACTGATTCGAGAACGCTTTTGAATTTTGAGTTTACAACGGAACTGTCCTTATATATACTACTGTATCACGATTTTGATGGTTGAGGGGAGAGTGTGCTTTGAGAATTGCATCAGTAGGCTAATCTGCATCTGATGATGAATAACCGCTGCCATCAGGAGATGCTGTCTATTCTTTTATATCGTGGCAAAACTGATGCAACTGCGCAACTTTTAGTTCTTCTACAAAACATTTTTCACATATTTTCTTTAAACTTAAAAACTTTTCACATATCGTTACTCCTGTTTCATACCTTTTCGACAGGACGTTACACTCCTCTTCACTATAATCACCTCGCCCGTAAATCGCCTCATGTTGGGCATCGAATACTAATGCCAAAAATTCTTGCTTCAAGCGTTCCACCGCTGTTCTCAGGTCGGTTGCTTTGGTCCATTGCTCTTGAGCGTATGCCATCCACATGATTTACACAGCACTCACCACGCATAACACTATTTTCTTATATTATTACTCTAAACTCCCCACTATGTTGCATTAGTGCAGATATGAACCATGTAATTGATTACTGCACAAATCTGGTTACGCGCTATTTCTAATAATGACACGCATCAGCTATTTTTTTAATTATGGTTCTGTCACTATATTTTTTTAGATAAGACGCGAAGCGACTATTCTTAGCTATGACGCGACCACCTTTTACTGCAGACAATCACCGACTATTTTTAGTTATGATACACCACATTCTAGCGAGGACGCGAACCAGCTATCATCTGACCCCCAAGGTGACCTTGCAGATCTAGTTACTTTTCTAGTGACTTTTTTCGAATCTAGTAACTTTTCTAGTGACTTTTTGGGTTAGGATCGGCCTTGTATAACTACTAGCCAATTTTAAAGTTTTGTTTACGATTTTCCAGGCCGTTGCTGTTTAGTTTGTAGAACTTGGGATTATGTTGTCGCAATGTTTCTCTTTAGCTAACGTTACACATTTCCGATAAGTTTTTTTGTATTTGTATTAAGAAAATTAATTTCGCACTTTTTAAAACGAGGTTTCAATTTCAACAATATTTTAAAAATTCTATCTTATCAATCATATTATCCACATAAATCGCCATTCATTTGCCGCTCGTCCGAGGGGCAAAACTCAATCCTTAAAAATTAATTTCACATCATTAACAATGAGCTTTCAAATTCAAACATCTCTAAAAAATGTTATCTTATCCCAAACATAGTCTACATAAATTGTCATTCATTTTCCGCCAGTCCAAGGAGCAAAACACAACCCTTAAAAATTTGGAAAATTAATTTCGCACTATTAATAATAAGGTGTCAATTTCAAACATCTCCCGAAAATGTTATCTTATCCCACATATAGTCCACATCAATTACCATTTATTTGCCGCCCGTCCAAGGGGCAAAACTCCCCCCTTAAAGATTAGAAAAATTAATTTCGCACTATTAAAGTTATGTTTCAACTTCAAACATATGTCAAAAATTTTAGCGTATCCTACACATTGTTCACATTAAACGAGATTCATTTGCCGTTCGTCTAAGGGGCAAAGCTTACCCCTTACACACTAAGAAAATTCATTTCGCACTTTTTAAAACGAGGTTTCAACTTCAACAATATGTCAAAAATTCTATCTTATCAATCATATTGTTCACGTAAATCGCCATTCCTTTGCCGCCCGTCCGAGGGGCAAAACTGATTCCTTAAAAATTAGAAAAATTAATATCGCACCATTAACAATGAGGTTTCAAATTCAAACATCTCTCAAAAATTTTATCTTATCCCACACATAGCCCACATCAATTGCCATTTATTTGCCGCCAGTCTAAGGGGCAAAACTCGTCCCTTAAATATTAGGAAAATTAATTTCGCACTATTAAACACTTCAAACATACGTCAAAAATTTTATCTTATGCTACATGCCGTCCACATAAAGATAAAAGTTTTGACATATGCTTGAAGTTGAAACCTCGTTTTTAATAGTACTATTTCCTTGCATGGCTGCTTTGTATAGATTTAGATTTATATCGTAGATTAGATTATTTAGAACACGGCGAGTATCCCAGTACGGAACTGCTGATATCACAATATTTGTATTACTAAATCCTCGAAAACCTCTTTCATATACAAAGATCCTTTCTTTACAGCCTTGCTACCTACAAAAATTGCTAGCCATTTTTGTTGAATCCCGCGGTTACATTTTTATGGTCATTCACATCTTGAAAAAGTGAATTGGATATGAAAATGCACTGGATATCGAAAGTTTGAAGTAGTGTGCCAAGTATGATAGCTAGGTCGCGACCTTGTCTGTCTGCTATTATCAGTATTTTACGTTTTATTAAATTTAACGGTTTTACAAATTCGATGCTAATTTATTGGTCATTTATTGTGCTATTATATTTAATTTGTCATTTCATTATGTTGAGGTATATTGTTATTCCGATTAACATTAATATCAGCGTTTGCATTAGAAACTTGATTTAATAACTTTGACAATTTTGATATCCCCCGTTTTGCTTCATTTTCTCGTTCTGGTAGTTGTTTAATGGATTTTTCCGTCATTTTTAATTTCCCATTTAAGTCATTTAGATTGTATGTATATGAATGGATCCACTTAGATTTGGATTTAGTCCTATCGCTCGTAACGACAGTCGTTTGATCTGCATAATCACTTAAATAACTTGAATTAATAGAGTTTTTCAGCCGTATCATTCGAGGGCGTATTTTTATGTAATCTACCTAGCCATGAAACAAAAAAAGTGACAATGTCAAACAAATTATTGAAAAAATGCGGTCACTGTTAGAAGTACACGTGTTTAGTTTGTGAGAGATTTGAGACAGTCTATTTGTCGATAAAATAAGTAAAACTAAGATTGAAAATTGCCACTGACAAAAGAAGGCAATTGTCCAAAGGCAGTTCATGAAAGAATGGTTGCTGTGTATGGGGAAGGTGCTCATCTTATATTCAAGTAAAATATTGGTCTAAACTCTTTCGATAGAGTCGAGAATCAATCAATTACGACCCGTTGAAGCTTAAACTGAAGACATTGTGCGAAAAGTCGAAAATTTTGTACAGAAAAGAAGTTTCTCAAGAAAATTTGGCCGAGTTGGAGAGGGACAAAAAATTTTTTTCTCGAATTATCTCCGGGGATGAGACTTGGATACATTACTGGGGCCCCTCCTACTAAACAAGAATCTATGCAGTGGATTCATAAGGGCTCTCCACCACCAAAAAGCCAAGGCACAAATTTCTAAAAAAAAACTGATGGCAAATGTTTTCTGGGATGCTGGAAAAGTCTTGCTTATTGAATATATGCCGAAGGGGTCTATCATGAATGTAGAGGCCTACGGAAACACAATTAAAAATTTTAAAACTGCTCTGTAGGAAAGCGCCCACATTCGTCGGGTTCATAAGGCAATCAAAGTTCAGCAGCTAATCAATGGCTGTGGTCTTATAGAGTTAAGGCATCCACCTTATAGCCCCGACCTAGCTCCGTCAGACTTCCTCTTATTCAAAAATTTAAGAAAGCATCTCAAGGGAAAGAGTTTTGCTTCTGATGAAGAACTCAAAGAAGCTGTTGAAGAATATTTTTCAGGGTTACCAAAAGAATTTTTTTCTGAGAGTATGGGGCAATTGGAAAAAATATGGAATAAGTGCATTTGTGTTGAAGGGAGTTATGTAGAAAAATAATTTTTTTTTGTTCTCTTATGTGCTTTTTTTCAAGGCTAGGTAGATAACATAAAAATACGCCCTCGTAAGTTCACATATTTTACCCTTTAAGTCCAGATTCCGCTTTCTCAATACTTCTTTTAGTTCACTCAGTTTCAGGTTAGATATCAGCTGCCGTTTATCAAACTCGTTGCAATCATACGACAATGTCCTTCACTATTTAACAATTCAATTTCTAGGTATGTATTTCAGTTACTGGCACTGGCGATACCAATTTAATTCACTAGATACTGGATTTAATCAGTTTTAAACAGCAAAAGTTTCACAATGAAAATGATCGTACTTAAACACGTCCATCCGTTCTCGAGTTCTTGTGGAGACTATAAGAGTAGTTGAGGATATTTATTTTTCACAGTTTAATTTTGTAGTTTGCTTTCAATTTTTATGGCAGTTACGTCATTGCACACACTCTTGGATTGGATTATTAGCATTGTTAGGATCATTACCCTCGCAAAATTTTGTTTACTCGGTCGGCAGGTTTCATCGGAATTTATTTATATTCGTCAGGCCGGGATCTCAGGCGAATATTTTCCGCACATACATGGTGATTAAATCATTATTTTTGAAAACTCTAGGCGCAAGTATGTCTGTAGTTATTGTGCCAATTAGTAACAAACTATTACTTGTGTAATGAACTGTAGCAACGGCCATTTTAAATAGTGTGGAAAATACTGGGCTAGATAATCAACACAAGCTTTCTCTTAAATTAAACTGCATTTATGCAAACTGTAAGTTACAAATGTGTTATGTTGTAATTAATTAGTTTAGTAACGATACTGTGGTAATTTGATAAAAACTCCTGCAATCCGCCCAAAATACTCTTCAGATACTTACGATTTAGGTATGAGGTTAACGTCTTCAATACTTCTTACATACTTTAATTTAGGACTATTTTAGTTGATGCAGTCTGAGTTTATCATAGTAATATGTTGGCGCTAACATATTGTTTAATAAAATAAGTACTGTTCTGTTTTCGTAGATACTTGTTAGAAGGTTAAGTCAAAAACTTAATTACGTCTCAAAACATATTGTATTCAATACTGTAAAAGTCATTTTCACAAGGAAATGTTATTATTTATTCACTAGATTTTTTGTATTAGGTAAATGTAGTGCACCACTTTTCTTTTTATCATAAACACGTTAAGGTTTACTTGACCTGTTTCTTAAATAAGCATTCATCTATAATATTATAGTTTATTAATTTGAAAGTTATTCTAATTTTTTATAATTAACATATTTTTGACGTTTACATTTATTGATTTCATTGACCTTATTATCCTAATAATAGCATATGATAATCAGCTTTTTTTTCTAATCTACAATTTAAAAAAATTGCATCCGTTTCATTAGTGGTATTACCGATATGAAAATTTCCACCTCCTTTCGTGTTGTATTTTGATATAAGAATGTCACTAGTATTTATAGGCAGAGTAGATGGTTACCGGTAGTACAACTTCTACACAGAATAGTTTGGTCTATTCTAGAAATGTCTCACAAACTCAGTGAACAATGTGCCATTGAAGACGTTATAAAACCAGTAATTAATAATGTTTTCCTGCAATATTTAAACAATTTTACAATCCAAATATGCAGTGGTACCAAAGGAGGAGAAAACTGGCTGGGCTTCATGCATACTGTAAAAATTGAAGGGTGTAATAAAGATGGAGAGAATGTTACGATTGAATTGATTGTAAAATTAGCCCCTCATCAACCACTTTTTCGCAAACTGTTTCCTATTAAAATAATTTATAGTCGAGAGATATATACTTATAAGAAAATTATATCAGAATTTCTACAACTTCAAGAAGAAAAGAAATTAAAAACAATTGTTTATCCATTTGCAAAATGTTATGGAACATCTATGGACAATTGTCATGAAATGGTTGTTATGGAAAATGTAAAAGCAAAGGGGTATAAAATGTGTAATTACCAAAATACAGTTGATTATCACCATGCTTTTTTGGTTGTGAGAGAACTTGCAAAATTTCATGCACTGTCGTTTGCAATCAGAGACCAAAAACCTGAAATATTTAATGAGTGGGTCAATACATGTGATGAATGTTTTTACACTGGTACTTTACATAATGCTGTCCTTGAAATGATTACAAACCTTTCTAATGCTATACTAAAAACATACAATCACAATGATGATGAAGACGAATTTCAAATATTTCACAATTCCGTTCAAACGGCTTTACCAAATGTATTTAAAAATTTATTGCAAGTTGAACGGTATGGAAAACATGGAGTGATGGTACACAGCGATTATCAAATGAGAAATCTTCTTTTTAAGTATGAGGTAAGCAAACACGGCAATCACAACACTTTATCAATACTTTAAAGCGTTATTTTTGTAATTTTCTGTTTTTGGCTTTCCTGGACTTAGGAAGATTATTTTGCTTGTTAAAATAGTTACATGTTAGCAATTCTGTTTTCCATAAAAAATATATTAAGTAGATTGTATTAACGCACATTGAATGGTCCTGAATTATTTACACTTTAGAATAAACGTAAATATTTTATTTTTTGAACTTCGTGGACTAAAAGTACTATTTGGTTCCCCCATTTCGGGGACTGAAGTGTTACTTTTAATCTCTAGGGATTAAAAAATAATTTAATCTTGTTATGGCATTGAAACATCTGGGATTTTAAAAATAATTCATAAATTTTATTAGCCTTGAATAGTGTAGCTTCTTTGTCAAAGTGACTTTTCTAATAATTTAAATTTATCGTAGATGTAATATTTAAAATAATATAATTATTTCTATTATTGCTCCACGAAGTGCAAAAAATAGTGTAGATACCACGGGATTGAAGTTCCTTAATCCCTTGAATAGTTGTTGGTCTCGGGCTAAAGCTCTCGACCAACAAACTCTATTCGCGGGATTAAATGAGTCCCTTCAATCCCTTGTTATCTAATATATTATTGATGAAGGTATCAAATGGTTCCTTTCCCTGCATACAGTATGTTTTTGGTACATACAAATAGTTATATGTAACATTACTTTACACACACTAAAACTAATCAAAAGCAAAATTGACACATAACTAAAACAAATTCAACATGGTCGAGTCTAGTGTAATAATATAAACTCAAAACCACTAATCCCAAAAAATTATGTATTTATATTATAGCTAACAAACAAAATACACCCACGTACCACACAAAATTAAAAAACACCGAACGCGTTCCGATAGCTACGTGGCTACGTGGGTGTATTTTGTTTGTTACAGATCCTGCCACAGTTCCAGTGTTTCAGATTTTTCATATTATAGTTAAATTTGAAAACTCCTACACACACGCACGCGCACACACGCACATACGCGCACACGCACACACGCGCACACGCGCACACTCCACACGCACACACCCCACACACACACACACCACACATCACCACACCACACACCACACACACACACACACACACACACACAACCACACCACCACACCACACACCACACACCACAACACACACACACACACACACACCACAACCACACACCACACCACAACACACACCACACACCACACACCACACGCACACGCACACACACCACACACCACACACCACACCACCACACACACACACCACACACCACACACACACACACACACCACACACCACACACACACACACACACACACACACACACACACACCACACACACACACACACACACACACACACACACACCACACACACACACGCACACACACACACACACACACACGCACCACCACACACACGACACACCACACACACACCACACCACACACACACACACACACACACACACACACACACACACACACACACACACACACACACACACACACACACACAACACACACACACACACACACACACACACACACACACACACACACACACACACACACACACACACACACACACACACACACACACACACACACACATCACATACACATACACACACATACACATACACATACACATACACATACACATACACAACAACACATACACATACACATACACATACACTACATACACATACACACACACACACACACACATATATATATATATATATATATATATATATATATATATATATATATATATATATATCAATTTTCCTTTTAAAAGCGTTATCGTGCAAACGACAAGTATTCAATTAAATCAATTTTAATTAAAATGCCATATTCCGATTTCGTTTGAAAACTTTTTTACAACTTTAACTTTATGAACAAATTTTAGTAGGTGACAAATTATGTATATTTTTTTTAAATATAATCATATGCGGGAGAAAAACTTCCGTATCTTTTTATTTTTACAAACATTATTACAAAAAATGTTTGTGTATAACTTTTCTAATAAGAGCCTTTTTTTTATAATTACTTTCATTTTCTAAAATTTAGTATTGTAGTCAAAGATGTGTTTGAAATTTGTTGAATGTTGAGCCAAAGCTATACTTTTTGATTTTACTAAAATATACGATTTGTTTTGAGTTATTAGATTTTTTAAAGGTTGTAGCGAAGTGCCAATATAGGTTAAATTACAATTTTGCAAGGTATTTGATAAATAGTATTGGTTGTAGATTGTTTACTATATTTACATTTTAATTTTGAATGTAAGATATTACCTTTATTTTGTGGAATAACGGCAGATTTTAAATTGAATTTGGAAAGTGTTTTAAACATTATACATTTTTTATTGATATAAGGAATGGGTACATACTTGAAATTTTCATCGTTTATTTTCGTTGTGGATATTATTTTTTTGATGTTGGTCGGTCTGAATTTTGGATCTGAAGTCGTTAAACATTTGTTTGAAACAATGTTACATTTCATATGAAAAGGTGATTTGAATGAAAGTTTATATAATGCCAACTGTGTGTTTTCATTTGGAACCAATCAATTGACATGGAATATTATCATTTCTTATAATTTTAGTGTCCAAGAAGGAAATTTCATTGTTTACTTCAAACTCTACTGTAAATTTTAATCGAGGATGAAAACCATTGAAAATATTTAAAACTTCGTCAATTTTGGATACTGGAGCAGTTAGAATTAAATCATTTACATATCTACAGTAGAAATATGGTGTAAAACTTAACTTTTTTAAACATTCTTCTTCTAAAAACTCCATTAAAAGGCTAGCAACTGTTGCTGAAATTGGTGAGCCCATTGCTCCAATTTTTTGCTGGTATATGTTGTTTTTGTATTTAAAAAAGGTGGTATTAAGGCAAAATTTAACTCCTTCCAAAAATTGTTGTTTATTTAGTTTTGTGTGAATATCTGCCCAAGTGTCCATTATTTATAATTTTTATAACAAGTTCAGTGCGTGTGTTAGTGTATAAAGAAGGTACGTCTAATGACAATATGACGTGACCTTCAAAATATTTTTCTCAAAACATAAAAACAATTGAATGTTGCATTTAAGCAAAAATCAGGAAAATGTATTTTAATGAATACTCTGTATATTTTTTTACTAAATCGAATGTACAACATTTTTACAACAAAAAAAATCATTATCAATGTTGCACTAAAATTGAAAATAACCTAATTATCAATACATTTTCCTTTCAGACTAGTTGGCTATGAATGGTTGCGAAATAAGATTGAATTTTACTTTTTTCCTTTCTTTAAGCAACAGAAATAATAAAACAACCTACATTAAGTGTGCAGATACATCACCGTTTTGTTCTATGCATTTTTTGGGCATTCTTTATTATACGGCTTGCAGCTATTAGAACTGTTCTGCTATCCACGGATCTTATAATACACGTAATGCTATTTTAAAGGTCGGCCAGGTTCGCGTCTAATGGAGTTATGTCAGGATACCTGGGACTCCAACGCATCGGGTCATTTGTTGCTATCCATCTATCTTAGAAAAGTATTTCTAATACTTCGTGAAACTGATGGGGAGGAGCTCCATCTTGTTGGAAGAATATTCGGTTCCGCATCTCTAAGTTGACAGCATCTAAATGTGTTTCCATCAATTCTGACAACATACCAACGTATCTTCCAGTTAAAGTGCCTTAATAGAAATTGGCCCAATTATTTGGCTGCCTATTAGACCACACCACACATTGATACTAAATTGTGTTGGAGGGTTTCTGAGATGAACAATAAATAAATTTCACCTATAGTGCATATTTTGGGATTAAACATTCCTCTATTTGAAAAATTAGCTTCATCGCTCCACAAAATGCACTTTAAAAAGTTCAAATTTTTACAACACACCAGGTCACCAGGTACTAATGTTTGTACAGGTCGCTACTTAAAAGGTATAAGTTTATATTTTTTCAAGTCTCCAAATCGTACATAACTTTAAACCACTGTCTTTTGCCAAATCTCTGGTTAAATTATTTTTGCACTCTTCGATAAATGCCAACACATTAACATTTTTCATTACCCCTAAATTTTCTGTACAATTTTAGGAAATATCTTCTCTCTGGTTGATTACGTTCAGAATACACTTGGCCATATTGTTCCAGTGCCCGGAGACCATTTTTTCTCGACACAAGACAGAACTCTAGAATGTCGCATTTTTCTAATGACGAAACGCCATCTTGTAATATTAATAGCTTAAGTAACCGACATTTCCGGAGAAATAAGAAAAATGTAATTCTTTTAAATAACAAAAATAACTTCTAATTTAAATTCACATTTAATACGATAATTTAGTAGCTTGGCTTCTTTGACATCAGATTACCTTAAAATGACGCATGGAATGCAGTTTTTGTTTTTCTCATACACAGCCAACTAGTTTAAAAGAAAATGCGATATGACAGAGATACATCTTATGTCGAGAAAAAAATAGAAAAAGAAAATGTGTTGGCATATTTTGATTTTTAAGGCATTTTATGAATCGATGAAGCTAATTTAAGGGCAAAAAAAAGTATAATTTAATCTTATTTCGCAACCATTAATAGCCAACTAGTCCGAAAGAAGAAATATATTGATAATTCGGTTATTTTCAATTTTAGGCCAATATTGCTAATAATGACCTTTTTTGTAGTAAAAATGTTGTACATTCGATTGAGCACAAAATATACAGGGTATTCCATTTAAAACAAATAATTTTCCTCATTTTTTTTAAACACTATATTCAACTGTTTTCACCATCTTAATCAGCGGAAAAATGCTTCTAATTTGCTAACTTAACCGACTCCAATAATAACAAAACCAATGGTGCGCACTTAATTTAGAAAGCCTTATATATATATATATATATATATATATATATATATATATATATATATATATATATATATATATATATATATATATATACAGGATGGCCCATTTTCGAACACTATGCTAAACTTGTGTTTTTTTTTTAATGGAACATCTTATATATTTTTATATATTTGATTTCTCTGTTAAATGCTGAGCAAATTGATATAAAGCACTGTGGGTTTACGACTAACGGTTGCGTTTAAAATGGTTTCAGTAAATTTCATTAATTGACCTATTCTCCACCTTTGTAATTTTACTAGTTATTAACATTTTTATGTAAAAAAATGAGTCAATTAGGTAGGTTCCTGTTCTGTCATATTGAAAGATATAGGAGTGAAGTTCTGGGATTTATTTTTCCAATGGGTCTAGTTTTAACTTCTATATTTGGATTGCAGACTATTTTCTCTACATATACAGGGTGATCCACTTTGCTCAATGTTATTTTTTTCATTTTTTTGAAATGGCGCACCCTGTATTTTAGTACAGGTTTGAATAGCATTTTTTATCAGCTTTCAATAGATACGTACCTTGTACTACCTATTCCTAAGTGTTTTTGCATTATTTAGTGTTAAAGTGGAAAATTGTAAAATTTCGCTACTTTTTGAATTTGTTGCAATAGGGCCTATAAAATAAATTAAGACAATGGCATAATTCACAGAAAAACAAAATAAAACTGTGAAGCTATAGGTGTTGTGACACAATGCAGCATTTTGGTCTGTAAAGGGGCAACGCTTAATAATTATTTACTCGTACAACAGTATCACTATAAACTTTAAAATGGAATTAAGGAACACAATGAATCGCAAATTTTATTATTCCATAATAATATTGCAAAATGCAGCACGATCTGCGAAATCTTGCTGTCGTGGAAGCAGAAATGGTATGGCTCAGATCTATTTGTACCGTAATCTGACAAACACTTACGTGAGGACTTTCATCTAAATGTAATAAATCTGTTAAAATAAACGGGGCGCGACCGGTGTGTTCCGGCGTTTACCCGCGCACTACAATGGCCCACTCCAGTCCGCCCCCAGCCCTTTAGCCAGGAATCTCAACAAAGTTTGGGAAGTAACTTTATTTACGAACAATATGATACAGAATTGTGAACGTTCAGCTACATTTTAAAGTCTATGACTTTTATGAAAATCAAATTTTTTAAATTAGGAAAAAAGTGTTAGTAAATTTAATCTGTTTAAAAAACTACAGATATGATTTAACTTCAGGGCATTACCAAATAACATCGACAATGCCACAGGTGGTAAGAGGCAAATGACCACCAACGGCGAAGAAAAAGTTACATATAAAGTGTAAGTGTTTTTTTTTCTATTTCAGTGTTACATTCTAAATTAAAGATCATAAAATCCTTAAAAAACTCCGTAAATTACTTATTTAATTCTCCGCACAACTGATTATGTCCTTTGAATAAAGACGCCACCTGCAGAATGGTGGAAATGGCCCATCTGTAAGAAAAGCGACGGACCGGTGCAGTCTAGTGTAGTACGCGGGTGCTCATTTGATTACACGTATTCGTACTTTTAAATCAGGGCTGGCCCGGGCCGGAGTGGCTGTAGTGGGCGCCCAGCTTTAACTCATTTCTTCGTTTGTAATTGTACGTTTTTCTACATCTCTTTTTTGTAGTTGACATTTCCTGTGTCTTCAACTCGTTCACAAAGAAGTTGAAATGATTTAGGTCTTAGATGTCTAGCTAAAGGGTACTTTTGTTCAGAAATACTGGATGCTAACAAACAGTTCCTTTCGGCTTCTCGCAAAGTATAGATCATATTAATCAGCTCTTCTTTTGAGAAATTCATCGCACGCTAAGTAAATAATCAGTTATTAGCGAAGTTGCTATGCAGATAAATATCTGACACTTCTTCACGAAATATTTATAATAAGTGGCTTTCATTTGTTAAGTTCTTAAAAAACAGAAAGAGACAAGCGTAAACCAAGACGCTTTGATTCATTGTTGTTCTTTAATTCCGTTTTAAAGTTTATAGATATGCTGTTCTATGAGTAAATAATTATTAAGCGTTACTCTTTTATAGCGCAAAATGTTGTATTGTGTGACAACACCTATAGGTTCACATTTTTATGGCAATTAGTATTGTTTTATTTTGTTTTTCTGTGAATTATGACATTACCTTAATTTATTTTATAGGCCCTATTGTGTCAAATTCGTGACAACGTAACGAAATTTTACAATTTTCGACTTTATCACTAAATAATTCAAAAACACTTAGGAATAGGTAATACAAAATGAACAAGTATTGAAAGCTCATAAAAAATGCTGGGTGTGCCATTTAAAAAAAATGATAAAAATAGCACTTAGCAAAGCGGATCACTCTGTATATACAGAGAAAAGAGTCTACAATCTGAATGTAGAAGTTAAAACTAGACACATTGGAAAAACAAATTCCAAAATTTCACTCCGATATCATTCCAGATGGCTTAACTGGAGCCTACTTAATAGAATAATTTTTTTACATAAAAATGTAAATGACTTAGGAACCGTTACTTGTAGACTGCTAGTACCTTATATTATTTTGTTCAGCATTTAACAGAGAATTCAAACGTATAAAAATATATAGGGTGTTCCATTAATAAAAGACAAGTTTAGTGTAGTGCTCGAAAATGGGACATCCTGTATATACAAAAATATTTTTACAAGGTGCTCCTCGTAGTTTTTGTTTAGTTATATCTTTTTGCAATGCATTTATTTAATAATAAGGAAAGAACGTGATTAGTGTACGATGGAGAAACATCTGTTCGTAATATTTGCTTTATTACATGCATATGCTAATATATAAGGAAAAGTAAATGAGTTTAGTAGGTCTGTAAATTTGAAAGAAATCTTTATTCAAAATCGAATTTGCAAATTGATTGCATTAAAATTAGGTGGTCATTTTTTTGTGCTACCTAAATATCTACCTAGAGAAAAAATACTACTCTGTACATTATACACACTTAAAACGTGTAACTTGATCCTGTTTTAGTACTACCATTATTCATATATCCATGAGCTACATAGATTCGTATGAAATGTTTATTGTTATTAATATCTAATAAGAGTTGTTTAACTTAAAACATATCGATCATGTTCTTTGCATTCGAATTTATCGATGTCTTGAGGTAACAAGCAGAAATTATTTTTACCTAATACAGATAGTAATTCTGATATACATGACTGCTTTTGATTTTAAAATGTAATTAGTAATAGGATTTTTATTATAAACGAATGTATAATTAGCTTTAAAATGTTATTACACTTTTTCTTTTAATTGCATGCTACGACCTTCTACCTATACACGAATTTATAACGACAAAACCCGATTAAGACGACCTTCTACCTATATACTGGATTTTATAACGACAACACAAGATTAAGACGATCTACATTAGTTTATAACACTATTGCTTGCTAGCGTATTTTTATTTACGGTGGTACCTATATAAAAGTTATTAACGCTTCATATTAATGAGTCCATCAAATACTGAAAGGTCAAGTGTTAAAGTATGCGGTGAAGGTTGTTTAAAAGCAGACCTTGTATTATTCACATATATAGGTGATGTTCCAAAAATATTAGCATAATCAATATTTATATTACAATCTACACTCAGAATAAAAAGTATCGCCTGATATAAGATATATTTTGTTAATAGGTAAATAGTTAAGATGACTAATAGATTTTAATGTTTATTAGGGATGTTTTGACAAGATGGTTAGAATATACCATTGTATTTTTCAATGTTAGTAAAAGTTGTATAATCATTCGATATAAATCTGAATTATTACATATGCTTTTAATTTTCATGATGCTGATTCTTTTAAAATGGCTAATTAAAACACATTATTTTACAAAAAGTACAGTTTCGTAAAACAAGAAATTTCATATACGATTCACGTACAGGCTCTATCTCAGCTGAATTATCTCAATCAAAAAGGGTATATAATTAAGTTAAGTATATTAGACTATTATTAGAATGCCATCTTTTTAAAATACAATGAAATTTTACCGGTAAGGGGTGGGCCGTGCTATTACATAAGATGATTGTACATACATACAGGTTCTATTGCCTTGTTTGAAATTTTAAGCTACCCTAAGGCAAATATTAAAGTTTGCTACAGAAACCATGCGTAAATCTACAGTGAGAAATTTACTCGAGACTGGTACACTGCGGGTAATCTTTAGGCATTGTGCGAATATTTTTCTGTAATAGAAGTTGACGTGCACGTCTTTCTGTCTTTCTCGTTTCTATCGCTTCTCTCTTCTCGTCTCTCTCTCAGTTCTCTCTCTCTCGCTTGCGTCTCTCTCGTCTCTCTCGTCTCTCTCTGGCCTCTCTCTTCTGTCTCTCGCACCCTCGTTTCTCTTGCTTATCTCGCTTCACACAATCACAAGCACGGACACAAACTCAAACCCGCAAACGCAAAAACACTCAAACGTACAAATACGCAAACACCAAAACACACGTGCACACAAAACGAAAACACGCAAATACGAAAATCTGTAAACACACGAAACGAAAAACGAAAACATGCAAACACACCAAACGCAAAAACCCAAAAACATGCAAACACACAGACACGCAAAACAAAAATACGAAAACACTCAAAATGGAAACACGAAAAATGAAAACACGCAAACACACAAAACGAAAAACAAGAAAACACGCAAACACGAAAACGAATCAAGGCCAGGAGCTGGAACTCAATTCTCCGTCGCTTAGAATAACTTATCCTACTGTTTAGATTAAGGCCTACTTAATACATTGTAATAACTATCTCTAACTATTTTTCTATCATTATACACAAAAAGAGAGTTTTTACTATTACTAAGTACCATATCCTTCATCGCTTCAAAGTTTGTAACACGGGAGTTTTTATAATTTAAGGTAATGCCCTTCACTTTACACTCTGATTTAACTGATTGATCACGGGTTGAAAACACATTATAACTATAGTTTTTCGGTCCAGCACTAACAAATTCGGCTATATAACTTCCTTCACCGTATGCTTCCAGCTCGTCGGTCATTTGGCCAAGGAAATCTCCACATGTTGGATTCCAGTCGTCGGGTTTAGCGACAAATATGACACTGTCTGTATCGTAATACAGAACGCGGTGGTCTAGTTTTTCCAAGTAACTATATAATTCTAAACGAGCATGAGCTGTCGTGTATGCGGCTATGGACACATTAATAGTTTTTTGTGAATCACCCTCACCCTCCGGTCTATCCCAATTTACCATTACAACATTATCATTAATAGGTATTATGATTGTACCTGAACCAATGGATCGGTAAACAATTTTGAAAAAGTCTTTTGGTTCAGATACAATACTGCACTGGGTTAAATTTTCGCGTTGACCAAACTTACCCCAAAAAGAATTCAGCATTAGTTTAGCCAAGTACCTTAAACCGGGATTCTTCTTAATATTATTCGCGTCTAATTGAATCCCCTCCTTCTCATAATACTCCGTTACGTAACTCAATTTCGTGGCTTCTGACGTGCAATGGCTAGGCCACCCTGAACATTCCTGCTTAAGTTTTAAGAAATTATCGATGTAACCGCTTTATTATAAGTGGTTACCTCATACTCCCAAACTTCAAAAACATCCAGGACTTTATAATTTTTGGAGATAGCCTTACGCGGCTCGTCAGCTACAAACGTCCCCACGAAACTGCGCTCAGCTTCACTATGTCTACAATCACTTTGATTTAATTCAACACCGCAGGACCTAAATGAATTTTCGGATGACCTACAGGATATTTACAGTATTTATTTACATAAGGATATAATGAGCACACGTCATAATACATTATTTTCTCGCTAATACCGTCACATTCATGATAGAGTTTGCTAGCACTAGTGCGACTTCCGTAAAACGCATCACGTGGGTTTAAGGGCTCGTCATCTTGATTATCTAGACTCTGAATAAACGCTCTCAAATCGTTAGCAAGTATCTGTTTTTTAAAATCACATTCACGCATCTCAACTAAATTATACCCGCGCTCGCGTAGAAACTGGGACCGAGCCGCCGTGTTTTCGTGCCGGGCAAGCATGGAAGTACTTACACCGAGCTTAGGATCCATGTTGGCCTAATTAGGCAAACATTCCTTGCAACCGTGCCAATAACAACCCTGAAACTCAAAAACGGTGTTTGACACAGCACAATACCCGTCGACCTTAACACCTTTAGGTGTTCTAAACTCGCGAGCTTTCCCAGCGTGCTATATGTTCACTTGTTGTGAATGTTCCACCCAACGTAACCATTGTATTGCTACTTTTGATTGGTTGTCGGCGCGTCTATAACCGCCTTTCGGAATGAGCCCTATTGTGTTTTATTTGAGGAAACGTCTACGAAACACCTTGTTGCACACACTACAATAGTGGTCAAACGGGTCGACCTTATTTTGGGTAGTGAAGGTGGACCAGAAACTAATACACCCTTTAACGAGGATCTTAACATCCATCAGGCCATACTTCACAATCTCTTCACTCATCTTAAAAACATAATTACTCTGGGCCGCGTGCCAATCTAAAAGTTTTTGCCGATCATTCATCGACATCTGATCTGCACAATAATATTCAAGTGGTGGCAATGGACCCTCGTAATTATGATTCTCGGATGTGTTGAAGAGATATGGGAAATAACCTTTGGACTCGGGGAAGTTGAATCGGAAATGCCGAGAGTTGACGTAATGAAATTAAGGGAATCAATAAACCTGATATCATCGCATTGAATGGAGATTAACTTTAAACCGTTGCAGATGACTTTAGGTTTCCACTTATTATACTTAGCTAGCATGCACCTGAGCACAAAACAACCATCGTACCCCTGCATGTTATGTGCAATGCATGTAACTTTAAACTTTCGTGCTCTCTCGGTAACATATGACAGAAACGATTCAACAGGGTTTTCCTTGAAAATGTGCACTCTTCCGCTACACGCTGAGCCTTGCACATCCAAATCATCGATTTATTGAATCGATTTATTGAATACAAGAGGAACAAACATTCGCGGCCACGCATAGATTGGGCTCATGCAGAAATCTATCATTCGTCCCCTCACACACCTTCTCTTGCATACACTCCAGATCATAAAAGATAAACTTAGATGGTTTACCATTACTGTTGTCACGTCGAGCCGTGTTAACGGCCATGTAGCAGAGATGACCGATAGGTTTTTGACTCTGAGACGTGGAGCAGTAGCTGTATCCGCATCTATGTTTACCCTTTACTTCATGGGTTTTAAGACATTTTAAACATCTACGCAATTTTTTACATAGTTCACTGTCATTATGGTTTTTAAGACATTCTACACCATAAAAAAATCTCCTGCAATCATTGCAGACAATTTTAGGATTTTCAATAGAACAGGGTGGATTTTGATGACACGCGGGGTGCTGGTACATACATTTAATATGATCTTTTTTGTTATTATAACGTTTTTTGCATTGCTCGCAGTAATAACTACAATTAAATGTCGAAGTGAGACTGGTGATGACATTATAATGCTCGTGTTCTAATATTAAATTTAAAACGACCCTACCCAGTTCCCTAGGACCCTCAAAATAAACTGAATCACCTACGCACGAATGATTCTGAAATGCTTGAATATGCTCGTAACTACCGCCCTGACTAAGATCTACCCCGCTGTTTTGGCAAAGTTGTATAGCCCTCTTGAAGTAAAGGACACCCATTTCCATACTACGGCGCATTGTATCGTTACTTCTAAATGCAATTGCTATAACTAGAGCGCGAGCTAAACAATTATTATCGTTAATTGTTGATGGTACAACAATACCATGTTTTTAGATTTACAAAAGTCTGCAAATTTTAACCCTGTCAAGTTTTTGCGCCCATAGCCTACAGGTACCGACACTCTATCAACGTTTAAAACTAACAAGTCACTGGAGAAAAACTAGTGTTGCTCTGCATTACCTTTTCCAGCAGCGACATTATCACTTTTACCGACAACTGGTCCACTCTTCTAAATGAAATGCCAATTGGCTTGTCAGGGAAATTTGGATTTCTTAGCGTGATCCCTACGCGATCTGATGGAGCCGCATCCTTTACAATATATGAATACAATTCCTCAAATGCACTCTACAAAAAGATATGTATTAGATAAATTTTTAGTAAAATGGTATATTTTACCTGTAGCCATGTTAAGGGATTATCCTTGCAAGTCTCGTCATTGAAGTTAAACCGTAGCGTTTTACAGGTTGTATTGCATTTTTTATGAATTTAGTGTTTGATTCCCTATTATACTAATATGATTGAACCCTGACGATGGTCCGGTCTGTTGCTGGGAACCTGAGCCCGATTGGCTTTGCTGTAATGTACTCATTCAGTAAGTAATACAACAGAAAATTAAAAAGACATACCGTTATTAAATCCTCCGCATCTCTAGTTCCCATCATCTCATCATTATCAAACACTTCATCCATGTTAACGCACCAGCACTGAATAATCTCAAAATTTGATTAACAGTTAAAGATTCCATAGTGATATGATGTTCTTCAAACAAGAACTAAATTAACTAAAATCAATTTCAATTTCAATTTTCAACAAAGTTTATTAAAAATTTTAGAAATTAACAATTCATTTTGTATATACATATCACACTTAAAACTAAATATAATAATAAATGTGTATATTGTTGTATTGGTGGTGCGCTGCTCAGGAATCTTCTTCCTCTTCAGCGCGTGGATTGTAGATTTATTGGGTTGTGGGTCGTATGGATTGCCTGTTGACAGTGTTGTGCTTGCATTGTTGGTCGTTCGTAAAAAAGATGTGTTGTGGAGATGTGGTGTTGTTGGAGTATGTTGTGTGGACTGTCCTGCTGTCGCTCGGTTGTGGCTGGTTACTGATGCCCTGCGTATCTGAAATAAATAGAAACATGTGTTAGTTGTGCGAAACATTGTCGGTTTTAACAGAACAGAATAAATTAAATTGTCGATACTATATACTTATCTGGGGCACTAGACTTCGCTCCGGACCTTTGTATGATTACCCGAAAAGGGCAACCACCTCTGAACCGTGCGTGAGGATCACTCCCTATAGGTCCGTCGCGGTTTGCGCCTGAACGAGCGCCGCTGCCACCTTACGGATGACAGATAGGGCCTTCTCCATATCGAGAGCTCCGAGGAGGCCCAATATGGCGTCGAACCCTAAGGCGGGTTAGGAAGGTGGGGTAACGACAGCGGCGGGAGCCGTTTTCGGTACTTCCGCTTTCTCAACCTTGCCTGCTGTCGCTCGGGCGTAACTGACGCCGGTCCGGGTTGAAGAAGGCGCCGTCGGCGGTGTCCTCTTCGGTCTCTGATGTTCTTCCGTCTTCTTCCGTTTCGGAGGTTGCGGAACTTCGGGCATCCTGTAGCTGGCGGGTGGCCCCACCTCAGTTAACACACTTTGCCCGGTTGGTACCGGGTTTTGTGCATTCACTGCTGTGGTGATCACCGGCGCACTTGACGCAGCGTGCTGCCGCCCTGCATCAACGCTGTGCGTGACGGAAACCTTCACAGGTGACACTGTCCAATGCCGGATTGCTGCCACAAATCCTCGACAGTGATTCGGAGGCGGGCGACGTGCTGCACCTCCCGGATCTTCTTCCTGTCGTCCTCGGACGGCAACTCCACCATCACGAGGGGATTGGGCGTCCTCGCTGCTTCATCCTAAAACAGAGAGAGCATTAACACCATGCGTTTTTAGCTCTCAGCTAACGTCGACCTCGGATAGCTCTACGGGCACGCCACGTATCACCACCTTAGCAAATCGCTCGCCCTTTGCCTGGTAGGTGTGATACGGAGTACCACCTATCCATATACCTAATCAGCCTGTCTCGGTCCTGGAGTGAGGCAAGCTGAATCCGGATTCCCTCGCTGAAGGCCTTGGCCCTCGTGAAGGCGATCCGCTGTTGGTCCATTTCTCGGGAGAACGCGATCCAGTTCTCCTTCTGACAAAGGATTACCAGAGGCACCTTCTCCCTGGTGTCCTTTTGCGTCGTCTGCTCCATTGCTGCAGGGCTGTCGTTGTAGAGTTCCAGGCCTGGAATCCGTTGTCCGTGGGCGACGGTGTAGACGGGCGAATCTTCGGGGTCTTCTTCGGCTTCTTCTTTGCAGCACGAAGTCGTAGGGCTGGTAGATCCGGGCGGGCTCTTCTTCGGCGTTGTCGGTTGCGGCTGCGACGGCGGATGCGGACGGCGCGCCTTCTAGGGGTGATGCCTTCTAACGGTGGCGGTCGCATCTTCGTTTGTCGCCTCCTCTTCTGTGCGGTGGCGGCAGGTGGCGTCGCTGCTCGCTCTCTCGAACGGTAGATCGAGCAGTGACGGTATCGCTGGCGGTATCCGGAGCTCGACGATATCTTTGTTTCCCAAATAGACTGGCTAGTTTATCTAAGGTTGATCTTTTCGAATCGAGCTCTCAACCTCAAATTAACTGAACCCTGGCGTACGCTTTTATGCTATTCTTCCAGGTCCGAGCTAACTTCAAGGAATGTAAAAACATGAAGTTTATCTTTTAATAACAAAAGACTTATTGTTGAAGGTGAAGTTAGGTAATAACAGTTTGTATGTATGTACCAGAAATGAGTCTTAAAAGAAATGTAATAATTTTAATAACGCTTTTTATTTTAGCTAAGCATTTTATAACTTGGCCATTACGGTACATTGTTAAACTAGATCAGTCGTTTAAATTCATTGAAAAATAATTTTAATTAACTAGATGTAAAGAATACACTTAAAATCTAAGACCTTTTATTTTTCATCATTTTTATTACAGAACAGTCTTTGATAGTAATCCTTAAATACACTGGGATTTTATTCCTTATATTTTAGCAATTTAAATGGATATCATTAAAAACACTATTTTGTCTTGACTGATCCTCATAATTCTACAGTTAAGTTTTTAAAATGAGATACAATGATGTATATTTTAATCGTTTTTAACATCAAAGACTTTTATGATTAGAAATCATTTTTAATAGAAAAGTTTAAATCTACATTATATAACAACAATGTGTTAGCAGTAATTAACTAAACCTATTTTTATCGTCGGTATCGAAGTAAATATGTTAATGATAACATCACTTCTAATGAGGGAAAAATATACCTTTTTCAAATTAATTAATACAATGTAATGTGATATGACATGTTGCTGGTAATTTCCAATACATACGTATTTTTATTCCTTTCACACTTTTAAATGAGTATAATTAAAACTATTTTAAGGGAAGAAAGTTTAAATCTACATTATATAACACCAACAATGTGTCAACTGTAATTAACATAATTTAACTAAAATTCCACTATAAAATTGTTCATGTGAGGGTTACAATATATAGAATGGTATTTTGAAAAATAAAAAATACATTAATAACATTTTTAGAATAGTTATGCAATTTCTTTTCATAATAAGTTGATAACGATTATAAACAGCATTTGCGAATAAAAAGTTATCCATGCTTAGCCCGCGTTTAATACCCCTTCAGAATAAAATTATTTTCTCGCTATCAGTTAAAACACGATGTATCACTATAGGGATGTAGCCACAATGTTTTTACTAGTGACGATATGATATAATATTATTTTTCCTAGGGTGTAACCATTGATAACTCGAAAATGTATAGTGCCATAAGGTCTGGGGTAATTATTTTATTAATATTACCCAGCTTTACGTTAATTAACAGGATTACCATTATCTTTTTTAACTACATTTTGTAGAGAATTAGTCGATAAGAAGCTCTAATTTTCAATAAACAGCATCACTGTGACTATACCATTGGTGCATAACCATCACTTATTTTTTAATATCCCTACGACGACATGCGACCCCAAATGAATTTTTGTAATAAAATAATTGTTAATAGACATAAATAACATTGAGAAAAATAATGTACTTTACATAGGAATTAAGAATTTATTCACATTACTTTTGTTTTAATGCTTACGTACGCTCAGGATTCAAATAATGCTCTGTAGAGCAAAATCTTCACTTAGATAGCAGTAGAGTACTTTTCTCCATGCATGGAGATCGATCTCTAACCATTATTTTTACAGGCTGAATGGAATCTCCATATTACAGCCTTCTATGTTGGAATCTAATTAAGGTGTTTCTATCACGATTGTTGCTTTTAGAAAATTACCAAACTTTCTACAGCATTGACTAAAATATATATATATATATATATATATATATATATATATATATATATATATATATATATATATGCAGCCTTACAACTATATTTTACATTGTTAATTCACAACCCTGAATGAAAGACATCATTGATATTTTGACGCTCAGTGATGAGTGTAGAGTGAAGATCGTTGAGACAATGAAGATTCTAGAAGGTCTGATTAGATCACGCATTCAATTACAGCAGCGTAGATTTATCGAGGGGAGTATCGCGCTGGAGCGATATGAGTCAATGTGCGGGAGAAGTTCAGGATTCATGGAAAAGAAGTCAACGTGTGGAGATAGATGGGACCACTATCAAACGTACATGTAGAGCTAAAACCCGAAGCTATGTAGCTGTGAGCCTAGTAATGCTGAAATAATAACCGTTGTGTCGAGTGACAGTGATGAAGGAGAACAGTTGAGAACCCTACAGCAGTGGATGACATTGTCTACGGCTGTAGGGCAGACTGGAAAAGAGAAGATGAAGAAGAAGAAGAAGAAGAAGAAGAAGAGAAAATCAGCTAACTCTGGATACATTCATAAAGCGTAAAGCGTCGATGTCATCGTCATCATCATCATCATCTGTACCAACGGATGTGGTCACTTGTACACCAGCGAACTACCTGATACTGGACCATCACTTACGGTCGCCCCCAAGGCATGTAACGGATAAAGAGGTCGTCGGTGAGTTACCGCCAACAACTACAGATGCAGTATCCTGAGTGGTCTTCGATATCAGCAGCAACTACAGCATGTGCAGGTAATGATGACGATAATGATAATGGGTCCTTGCTAGAAATAATTCTTTCCCAGTCTCCACTACTACCTGATTTTGATGTCAACTTCGAACTGGAGTTAGATTTACTTTTTAATGATGTTCAGAAATTAAAATAAAATATTTTTCTTTATTTGTTTTTATTTATTTATAAACCCCCAACTCCAGGTTCAAGATCAACCTCTAGACCAACCCCCAATCCCCTAGACCTAGCTCAACCCTAAGATCAAGTCCATGTCCAAGCCCTAGCCCAAGTCCAAGACCAGCTCCAGACCCAACCCCAAGTCCAAGACCAACCCCAGCCCCTCACGTGAGCATGTACAAAAGACCTAGCTGTAAAAAGGCCTTAATCCAGGCAAAAGGGTTGAAGAAGAATTGAAAGCCATATGTTGCAAGTGGCAACTTTAATCGGCGTCATAAGTTTTATTAAAAATAAGGGTTGAAAATAAGCGTCCTATACGTGAGTGAGTAAAAATAATTAGGGTTGAAAAGGGTTAGAAAAAAGGTCTCCGAAAAGAAACCATAAGGGTTGAAAATGCTGTCTCCCAAGTGGGTGATTAACAAGTAGTGGGAAAGGTATCCCAGGGGGCGGGGCTTGTTACGTAAAAAAGTGGAGGGGATAGAGCCGGACTACGACTGATATCGGTTTGCAACTTTGAAATTCCAGTAGCTGGCATTTTTTCACGTATTTTGAAAAAAATCCCCGCGGCTCAATCAGGAGCTGAGATAATTTTTTTTAATTCACTAGTTTTGTTTATTCAAGATTAAAATTTCCGCTGCAACTGTGTGATACTTGAACCTCCATACCATCATGTACACGGGAAAAAGAGAGTATTACATGTGTGAAAATGAATTTTTAGTTGACCGTAACAAATGAGCAGATAACTGTAACCAATTTTAAGCTTTTGAGCCTCTATACCCCGATACTGTTTTATATTGTGTTAATCCGGAAACTACGGAGATAATAGACGTGGTTGACATAAATAGGGCTTGAAATGTTCCAGAATATGTTCTGTATATAATGGCGAAACATGCGAAAACAGCGATAATGTACTATCTACTAATGTAAATAACAATGATGATGATAATGTTGAGGATGATGAGGATTATAATTATAATAATTATAGTAATAACGATGAATGTGACCATGATTATAGTTTGACTATTGATTTTTCTGAAAATGTGAATGTAAATGAAAGCGATTCGAGCGATTATCAAACTCCTGCTAAACAGACAAAATTAAGTGCTTGTTAAATTATGTAATACGTTGAAATTAATAATGTACAGTGTGTCCCGATTTCGTTTTTTTAGTTGTTTTTTTAATACCTGTGTTATTATCGAAGATAGAGGTTTGCAGTTTCTACATTCACGTACTACTTTGTTGACCTAGATTTCATGGCAAACGTCGATATTTCCACACTCTTGTCAAGGTCTCATACCTCGCTTAATACTATCATACTGATATATTTCGTCAACGGTACTTATATATTCCAAAGTGTCGAATTCAGTGACGTGCTTAGGATGCGGTTTTTGAGTACTAATATAAACTTGCATTTTTTTAAATGGGAATCATAGTTGGCTTGGAAACCATTAGATGCAGTTCTTTCTTTGCTTTTCAAAAATACAATTCCTGAAAAACATTTTCCAACAAATTTTTTTCAACAAGACGGTGCCACAGCCTATAATGCTTTGGCAGTGAAGAATTGCTAGAAAACCGTTTTTCAAATCGTTGGATTGCAACATTAGGTTCGGTATTATGACGATTTTGATAGATTATGTTTCTCAGGAAACCTCATAGGAAGAAATTAGGTATTGACAGATCTGGAGATTATGGCGGCCATAACACGGCACCGAATGTTGCAATCCAACGATTTGGGAAACGGTTCTCTGAGTAATTCCTCACTGCCAAAGCGTTATGGGCTGGGACACCGTCTTTTTGAAAAAACTCATTTGTAAGATCTTTTTCAGAAATTTCTATATTTATATTTCTGGAAAGGTAAGAAATAACTGCGAGCGGATAGTTGTCAAGCCCACAAGAATTCCCATTTAAAAAAATGCAAGTTTATACTGTTACTCAAAAACCGCACCCCTTAGAAAATTTTAAGCACGCCACTGAATTCGGATATATATAAGTACCGTTGACGAAATAAATTTTATGTTTTTTTTTTGCTTTTATAGGTATTAATATTTCATACTTTTTCATGCTAATAGATATCAATAAATCCGTATAAAATGTTTATATTTTAATCCGAATTTTTTTTTACATTCTTCAGACTATATTCGTGCAGTATTTTGACAAAACTGATAAACCAATTGTTATTATTTTTGCAGATTTAAAAAAAACGTCGAAATTGATGCAGAATAAGCGAAGATACGTCGAATTGTTCACCGCGACGTGACTTTGAACTCGCCCGATTAATTTTCCATACAGCGGGTACGGTCAACTAAAGATTCATTTGCACATATGTAAAACTGTTTTTTTTTCTTGTACAGGGTGGTTTTTTTTTCGTTAATATTGTAGGGTATAGGCTAAACGGTAAGAGATACAAAAAAACTAAGATACGTGTCCCGTTCTCTTTTTTAGTGCTTAGTTTAATGGCGCAATCGGATCTACGCTAACTAAATTGGTTTCGAAGATACAGAGTGATTCTCAAAATCTGCCGGTTTTTATTATCTCTTATGACTCGGTTATTTATGGAGATAAAAAAAGCTTTGGATACGAAAGTTTTATGACCTTTTACGTTGAATCCAGTGGCGTTCTTAAAAAAAATATAGATGTTTTATTTTTTGAGATATTATCAAAAGTAGCATTTTCTTAAATGGGACACCTGTATCTGATAATCTCAAAAATTGCATTTTTCTTGAGATTGCAACAATATAACACTTAATATTTTGCATTGTCCTAAATAGCTAAAATACTAAAAAACATTTTTTTAGTTGGCCATGGATTTAATCAATTCTTTATTTTATAATAGGCATAATAAAATTGCAGATAATAACAATAATAAAACATTAATAAACTAAAACGACAACTACAAAAACAAGAAAAGATTTATAACAACTCAACAGTAATTATTTCAAATACTTATATATAACAGTTAGCATAGGTGGTTAATCACAATAGGTGCTCAAATTGTCTTCCATCCTGCTATTTGGCACTCTTCCAATGCAATTAATAAAACTTGCTCTGAGTTCTTCTACAGTATTACTTGGGTTTTACAGACTTCATTTTGATAGATCCCCAAAATAAAAGTCGAGTGGCGTCAGGTCGGGGAACGCGGAGTCCATCTGTTTGGTCCATATGTACCAACCAATTTTCGCCAAAATTGACATTTAGTAAGTCCCTTACCATGTGGCTATTATGTGCTGGAACACCGTATTGTTGTAAATAAACATTATTTCTTGCAGCTTAATGGCATGTTATCCAACTCCATTATTACACATTCTTCCAAAATGTGGATGTATTCTTGAGCATTCAAATTTTCATTAAAATTCTGTAGTTAAGGACTCGGTTTTCATATAGCGTCATTCATACATGGAACCCAAACCGTCCTTGTTGTATCCTGGCCACCGTCTGATGAGGATTTATGTTTGACCAATATCGATTATTATGTCGATTAAAAATTCCTTCGCTAGATATAAAAGCCTCGTCGGTCCATATTATATTTTGAAAAAATTGGGATTCTGATTAATCTCCTGCGAATACCAATGACAAAATGTTAAACGCCGCTCTTAATCTCCAGGATGTAAGTTATGAACCTTTCTTATTTTATATGGTTTATACTTATGCTTTCTTAACGTTTTTAAAACTTTAGATTTACTTGTGCCAATATCTTTCTCAATATTACGGCTAGATATCGTCGGATCAGCAGCAACACAAGCTAATGTATTTATTTCATCTCTTGCTCTGTTTGCCTTGTTGTAAATCTTACTTCTTGGTTTTCCAAATGATCCATACTCACTTCAAATATTTCTTGTTCTGGCTGTCGTCGTTCCGGATAACGCTCAAAATATAAGTCTAGAGCTGCGTCTTTATTTTATTACTCTCAATGTAGCACTCAAGCATATTTAATTTTTCATAATTTTGAAAATTATTCATTTTAATCACCTTTTTAAAAATATAATCGGAAACGAAATAAGAATACCAATACATAATTGTCACTGAATTTTATGACATGTAAACAAACAAAAACAATTGCTTAAAACATTCAATTAATGGCCAACTAAAAAAATGTTTTTTAGTATTTTAGCTATTTAGGACAATGCAAAATATTAAGTGTTACATATTGTTGCAATCTCAAGAAAAATGCAATTTTTGAGATTATTAGATACAGGGTATCCCATTTAAGAAAATGCTACTTTTGATAATATCTCAAAAAATCAAACATCTGTATTTTTTTTAAGAACGCCACTGGATTCAACGTAAAAAGTAATAAAACCTTCGTATCCAAAGATTTTTTTTATCTCCATAAATAACCGAGTCATAAGAGATAATAAAAACTGGCAGATTTTGAGAATCAATTTGTATCTTCGAAACCAATTCAGTTAGCGTAGATCCGATTGCGCCATTAAACTAAACACTAAAAAAGAGAACGAGACACGTATCTTAGTTTTTTTGTATCTCTTACCGTTTAGCCTATACCCTATAATATTAACGAAAAAAAACCACCCTGTACATAATGGTATTATGAAGCTCAAGTATCACACTAGTTGCTGCGAGATTTCGATCCCTAAATAAACAATTGACGAATTTAAAAAATACAATCTCAACTCCTAATTGAGCTAGGGAGATTTTTTGAAATACGTACGCTACTCGAATTTTAAAGTTGCAAAGCGATATCTCCTTTTTTACAAAGATATTTGCAATAAACTCACCCCAAAAATGAATATATATGATTTCTCTGGGGAAAACCCTTTAAGCCAACGAAAAAAGGGTCAAATTGCACGATACGTTTTGTCACTTTTTTATAATAAATTATTACAATTTCTCGAAAAATTTCAAGCATGTAGATGCTTTCTTCACGAGATGAAAAATAATTGAAGATTTTAAAAGATTTTTCAGAACTTAAAGAAATTTGCTACAGATGACGTAGAAGATAAATAAAACATATTAATTACCATACCCGATTTAAGACTGGAAAAAATCGAACTTTTACTGTGACATACAAAATGTGTGCAGATTTAAACCCAATAGATATTTATAGAAAATATCGGTATTTAAGACCGTCACATATTCCTCATAAGCCCCTATTCGTTTTTTACCGTTTTGGCAAATGCACTACTCAAACCAATCGGTATTCAGAAATCCCGACGTGGATCCTTCAGGGACAATGCGAGTCTACAGCATCAACTTTGTCATCGAAAACTGATTGTGTCGTTAGTCCAAACCTACTGCAACCCGTCAATATAATGAATAATTAAACTTGTACTATTACTATTAATATTCCTAAATAAATATGTAATTTTTTAAACATACAAATTCATTTTTTTTAATTTCCCGATTTTCCGATTTAAAAAGAAAATAAAAACCCATAATTGTATGTATAACCATAATCTGATCTATCCTAAATAAATATATTTGTTAATTGTCACTGTCAATTCAACACGTTTAACTGAATTAAAGCAATCAATAATTTGTAATTATTAGTATTAATAAACGTGATTTCGACTAAAATTTAATATGCATCTTGACATTACAATCATTTCTTATCACTCACGTGGTTATTTGCCTCGGCTTTCCCTCGGCAAATAATTTCCACATTCGTGCTAAAAAAAAAATATTACTTTAACGCCTTGATACATAATTAACTATTTAAGAGACGTCATTATAGTTTCAATTTGGTCAATCTATTCTATGGGTGTAATTGATATGAGTTCTCATTTTTTAAATAAAATTATAATTCCAAACCATTCAATTTTAAGTTTGATTATTTTTAGGATTCCGAGCAACCACACATTCCTACCAAGTTGTGCATTGTTGACTGGCAATTAACAAGATGTGGTTCACCTTGTGAAGATTTATTATACTACGTATGTTTATGCACCGATAAAAAATTTAGAGATCAGCATTACACCGAACTAATAAATTGCTATTACGAAAGCTTTAGTTTATTTTTGACCGAACTGGGTAGTGATCCCGCCATTTTATTTCCATACGAAGCTCTGTTAGACCATTTAAAAGCGTTTGCATCGTTTCCATTGTATGTTGCAATTTGGCTGACCGCTTTAGACCTAAAGCCAACTGATAATCTTCCAGATTTGCACAACTGCGATAATGCAGACCTAATAGTAGAATATTTATCTGTTGTACCTAACGACATTTACATTGAAAGGATGCGTAACGTGATATCAGATTTAATCCAGTATAATTATACATTTTAAAATATGTAAAAACTAAATATTTTGAAATACTTTTATCTAAATATTCAATTCCGATTAAGCTTGTATCCTTTTGTGGTAATACATAAATATTAAGCATTGCATGTACATTGATCCATCTGTTGTTAGTACAAAATAATTTTGAGATAGTATAAATAAACTTATAAAACATGTTTTTTAATTATTACATGGAATACAATTTATGTTCGTTTCATTTAAACCATTTAAAACACGTGGCGTCAAGTAATGATGCTTACCCTTCCGCTCCCTCGAAATTTATGAGCTAATATTATGTAGGTAAGTATTTGAACTTATGACTTTATTGGAGAGAGCCATCATTGGTGTCCTTCCACGTTTAATTAGTCAGATCTTTTGGCCATTTCATCTGAAGTCTTCTGTTGGGCGAGTCTGCTGGCAGCGGTTCCATAATTTCATTTGGGTGATTTTTCAGCGTGTTTTAATGTTTTTCGTATTGTTTGATGACTTCTTTCACATATGGAATTTTTAAGTCAGTATGTATGGTGCGGTTTGAAACAAAAGGCGGTGCATTTGATATATTTCGCAAGGTATTTAATTGAAAGCGTCGCAAGATGTCGAGATTGGAATTTTTGGCACATTTCCTTAGCTGCCATCCATATGACCAGATTGGACGGATCATAGTTTTATATATTAGAGTTTTATTTTGTCGCGTTAAGGAGATATTCTTCGAATGAGCCAGTATGTTTTTTTAAATTAATGTCCATTTCTTTATGTTTTTGCTTATATGTGTTTTCCAATTTGAGTCTACAGTGAGTTTTCATTTATTCGTCTTAGTATTAACTTTTATACCAGCTTTGATATGATTGAGAGGAAGCTGATAGGTCGGTATGATTGAATATCATTGGGAGGTTTGTTGGTTTGGGAATTAGGATTATCTGATCGAATTTTAATTGTAGTGGCCAGTATGTTAGTCTCAGACCTCAGACCCTCAGGAATTGAATGCCTTGTTCAGGTAGTTGCTTTTGTATGGTTGGTGCAATTAGGTCTCGTCCCGGGGATTTTTTGTTGTTTAACATTTCTAGTTCACTTTATATTTCTGATATAGTGAACTTTTGTATTGGAAGAGACATCAGGAAATCTGCAAACTTTAGTAAATTCTTCTTAGTTAGGTATTTAAAGAGTATTTTGGTACAACTAAATTAAAAAAAGGTAATGATATGCTAATGTATTTATTTGTTGTATGTACAAATGTAATCAGTGTAGTATTCAGTTAAATGATTTTCTCTAGGAATAAAACATTTTGATTTAGTACAAGTACAAAAGGTCCTTTTCACTTCTGTATCATTACACCTGCGAGAACATGGTGCAAGTAATTGAGCGTACGTGCAGTGTGGTGCCAATCGGAGATGCTCCTGTAGCGGAGCCATTGGTTTATTCGAACTTCACACATGAAGCATTCAACCGTATCGCCTGAAGATGGTCCTCTAGAGGACTAGCAGATGTTCATCAGCGGTACATACCATCACAGTATGATTGATATATTTGAGCATATACACAATGTGGTGTGTATCTGTCTGTCTGCCCGTCTGCCTGTCTGTCTGTATGTCTACCTGTCTGTTTGTCTGTCTGTATAGTAGTCGCCGCGATCAGTCAGTTAGTGTCGGTCTGTATTCTGGGGTCGCACTATTGGGGTCGACGTTTTTCTGGAAACATATCAATAAGTAGAAGGAGAGCTCTATCAGTTATACTTACTATGCCTGTCTCGATCACTTGCTAAGACCACTTGTCGAAGAGCTGCATTACGAACTCGGATGACTTCGTAAAGTCCACCAATCTCTTAGACAGTTTCTAGTATCATCTCCAGATGTACAATGACGTGATCATACCCACTTAGTATATCTAGGCTTATAACACTATACCAGTCAAGGTATAATGTTACAAGCCTAGTGTGGACCCGGTCAGTTGCTCTTCTAGAGAGCTCTCCGTAATCACGACATCATAATTCCGGACGAATGGCACTATAGTTGTCAGCTGTAATGAAAGAAAGATTTATAAATATAAACAAAGTAGTATTTAGACAATACATACCGTGAACGTGAGACGGTGCCGTGTGATGATGCGATGTGCGTGGAATAGCCGTCAATAATTAGAAGCCCAGAATTACAACGTTATATAGGGGTGAAAGCATAGTGCGACAAATGGTTATAGAGATATGTGTAGCCAAAAACCAGTTATCGTCAACTTCTTCGTTGTCATTGTCTTGCACGTCGTCGTTATTTCCGTGACCCTCGACATGCGGAGCGACCTCTTGAGCACTGTCATTGTCATTATTCTCGTCCTGTATGCAGTTATGTGACTGTTCATGTGCACTTAGTGGTTGTACTACGTCTGACAGTTCGTGAGCGCTACGTTCCAGTTGTTGCATTTTGTTAGTGAGAGTGTTCATAAAGTTCTCCTCATCGCCACTCTCTTCAACGATGATTTCGTTACAAAAGTCAGTATGTGTTTCGCGAAGTAGTCGCTGTTGTCGTTAATGCGTCATTGTCATAGTCGTCAGAATCATAGCTGTAGGCAGGGTCTATGTCTATGTCGGAGTCGTAGTCACCAGTATTAAGGCAATCGTTCCCAGCACAGGAAGAACATACTCCCTCAACACTGGATAATATGCTGACGAAGTCATTACTATCAGCATTATGTTCGCCTATGTCAACAGGTAGTGGTCGTCACTGATAGTAATGAATTCGGCATTGGTCATGTCAAGTAGTACTGTATCCGCATCAGGATTTTCATCTTGTAGAGCGTCCGGGACTACGGCCGTCAGTTCATAAATAATAGGAGAGGATGCAGAGGGTGGGATATACAGGACCTCAAGGGAAGAGGGGGAAGAATCCTGAGGTGTGGGCGCTGAAGGGAGATCAACGTGAATTGGATGGGAAACCTCAGGAGTATGAGTTGGCGGGACATCGGAGAGAGGAGTTGAGGACGCTAGCGGGATAAAGTTGAATGGATACAGGAGTTCCTCAGGCGATGGAGAACGGGGGGCAACAGAAACCTGTAAAAAATAAATAAAACGTTAAAAATGTACCGACCATGAAAATACAATTAAAAACATAAAATTTGGTGGTTTTTACCTGGGAAGATGATGGGGAACTTGCTCTTGAAGTCATTATATGTTCGATGTGTCAACTATAGAATCAGTTGTACGAATAATTGGTACTGTTTTCATTCCGCTAAATATAGGTGTTTCACCCACTAAAACAACCTTTTTCATGCATTTTAGAGGAAATTTTTCAAGGTCTGCTAGGCCCCCCAGACCCCCCCGCTCCACCGATCTCATAATGGGTTTATGTGGTTAACTGAAGAGGAAATTCAAAACTTTGATGTATTGAAGATTAATGATGATGCTGATCTTGGGTATGTGCTGGAGGTAGATATACACTATCCGCACCACCTGCATGATGAACACAATCATTATCCTTTTTGTTCCGAAATGATCTGTGCACCACATTCCAGGGAGAAAAAATTAATTCCTAATTTATGTGATAAGACCAACTATGTTATACATTACCGATATTTAAAACAATGTATACAGCATGGGTTAATTGTTACTCATATTCATAGAGTTTTACGGTTTCGTCAAAGTCCTTGGCTAGTACCATACATAGACCTTAATACAACTCTTCGAAATCAAGCCAAGAACAAATTCGAAAAGCATTTCTTTAAATGTATGAACAATGGTGTATTTGGTAAAACAATGTAGAAAGTCGGCAAAAGAAGAGTAATAAAGTTATTAACACATTGGGAAAATAACGGACGTCGCTTAGGTCTAGCACGGTACGTCGAAAAACCGCAATTTTAGAATTTTAATCAATTTACTGATAAATTATTTGCAGTGGAATTGTCCAACCATGTCGTTACTTATGACAAACCCGTATATGTTGCATTCAGTATTTTAGATCTTTCCAAAATTATAATGTATCGATTTTTTTACGATATCTTGCGCAGTCATTACGGTAATAATGTAACTTTGCTCTATATAGGCACAGATTCGTTAATTGTCGATATAACAACTGATTATGTTTATGCCCATATGCGGAATAACGTTGATGAATATGGCACATCCAACTATCAAAACGGTCTGCATGGTATTACAACGAATACATCCGTCGTCGGAAGAATGAAAGATGAGTATGCAGGGAAAGCTATTCAATATTTTTATAGAGCAGAATCAAAATCTTATTGTCTAAAGCTTGCTGATGATCAAGAAGTTAAGAAAGCGAAACGTGTTAAGAAAATTGTTATTCAAAAAGTGCTGACGAAGATAGACTGCAAATCTGTTGCGGAGGTGTCTGATAGAACAGTAATGTGTAAAATGTTCGTGTTTAGATCAACTTTGCATGATATATACACTGAGATGTTAAACAAAATCTCCTTTCGGTCCCAGGAAAACAAGCGGTATCGATTGCGCAGTATGTGTACAACATTGGTGTGGGGGCATTGGCAAATTCCGGAATTGGAGAACGTCGATCCTTTGAGTGGTCTACTAGAGGTTGCTAGGCAAATGAATTTGTATAATCCAGTTAGTAGCTAACAGTTTGGGTACTGATGCTTGTTAGTTTTAGGAGTGTATATATTATCTCCATAATGAAGCTATGAACATGTATAACCATACATGTTAATATGTATAATATCGATACACCATTCCAGGTCAGCTAATTAATGTAGTAAGTTTTTAGTGGAATACATACTATTATTATGCCATAATTTATTATCTTCGCATTTTATAATGTTGATTATGAATTAACCAAGTAGCTTGACGCGGCGACTCTCCGCATCTAACGTATGCCATGGATACGGTGATTTAAACATGTAGTGGGCCACTTGCGTTCCATTAAAAATTAAATTATTAAAAGTTATTTCGGTATAAAAACTTTTGAAAGTTTAAAGCCTTGTACGTCGACTATGACGGGCATCGTATTACAGGTGTCTTACTGCTTTGGTTAAAGCGCTATATGTAACTAAGCGATCGTGGAGTATAACACAGTATGCTGACTGTTGTTTCGAATTTTACACGAAATACTACTGCTTTAGAGTGTAATGTCTCTTTTGGATTCGAACGGTCTACCACTATCAATGGTGCGACTGTCGTAAATTGATTAGGTGTGAGTAATGGTTAACCATCTCTTTGATAATAGGACATTTGGAATTTAGCAAACATTTCATACAATGTAGCAAAGCAATTATTATGGTAATTCGCGTTTAAATTGTCATACGGATAACGATCCGTGTTAAGAAATACCCTAATATTCTTTAGTCACATTTATCGAATCTGATCATATCTTGAGAAACATTATTTTCTCGCCCCGTTTGAAATCCGATTACAATGTATCTAAGTGTTTCTATACTAGTCGATGTTTTGATTGCCCACGTATGTTTATCTATTATCGGAACTGCTGGATATATGTGTTTCCCAACTTCTTAATGCTACTGGAGTATTCACATTTTTATCAAAGTACTTCGTTAACGCCAATTCCTCCGCTAATGCTGGAATGATGTGCGGAACTTTCCAATATATTTTATCTATGTTAACTTTTAGTGCTTCATCTGCAACAGTTGAAATTACCGCATCAGTATCAATGTTACTGCGAATTAAAACTAATTCTTGTCTGATGTTCAAAATCACTTTATTGTAGTCTTCCGCAAAGCCAAGTAGCACTCGCAAAGAGGCACAAACATTAAAATACTCTAACGCATTTGAGGTAGGAAACCAACCTGCGTTTTCATGACGAGAGGTCGTTGGGTGTCAATGATACCAATCCTTTCATTGTAGACGTTAATCAACCTTCGCCACGGAATCTACCACTATTCCATTCATTTCGTACTAATTTCACTGAATAAAAATGAAATGCCATTATTAACAAACCGCGTGGTGTTAGAGACGACACCATCCTCCCTCAGCAGTCTTCCGTCTACGTAGACATAACTTTCTGATGGTAAAGTGCACATGTATTCCTGAATAGGTATTCTGATTTCATCATTGTTTCCAAATCTCGTAGTATATGGTTGATGGGTGTGAAGTTCGGAATTTCCTATGGCATTATCAACAACTTTTTCGTTTACGTTTAATATACTCATTGTATTACTATGAAACCAAGACTTTGCAAGTATGCTCTATTCTGCGCTGTCAATGCTTTGATGGTTTACCGCTTACTCACTCTCGCATTTCCACACTTCGATCTTTTATAGTTCACCTTGTTGTGGTTACACGCACATGTGTTATACCGCGTCACCATCTTTTCTTCAAATGTAATCCTATCGTTATGACTTCACCGTTGAAATTGACGAGGTCTCCGTCTTGGTCTACTATTTTAAGTATTATGGCTGAAATGGTGGATGACATGTAGAGGGGATTCAATTATTTTGTATCCCGCTGGTACACTAACGAATTAATCTTAATAATGTTAATAGGATTTTCAGAGGTATGTAATTCATGATCTTTGTAAACTTTTTTGTTAAATCCCAGCATAGGTCCTATAGAATTTTCTACATTAAAGTTAATATCATGTGTCGCTTTCATAATTGCTTTCATAGTATTATTGTTCGCCCGTAAATAAAAATATTTATTCGAACCCTTCACTGTATCATTTATATGTTTATTCACATCCGCAATTTCGTATGATCCTGGCGGTATTCTAATTCTAGTTCCTTCAAATATCAGTTGATTATTCTTGGAAGTAACGTTTTGTACAGTATTGAAAGATTCAAAACAGTTAACCCCATTACCATGATAAATCGGTGGGTTAAAGTTGGCTTGCAAAATACTACTTTCATCGGTAAATGTAATTGTGTACGACATTACGATGAAGCAACGACTGCTGAGAATCAAAACGAACCGTCATATAAAAATCGTAAGACTAAATGATCGCAATTGTATGTATTGAAGTTTTGAACCTTGGTATAGTTATAGTCAATCGTGTTTCTGCTACCATCACTTTTAAAATAGGGAATTAATTTTAATGGTGGTTTAATATGTCCTATGCTATTAAAATATATAATACGTCCATTACGCTTGATGTAAGCCGTCCAGTATGTTCCCCTGTTATTTTGATCATCCAGATGCACGATACCACATCCATTCTTATGGATTCGTGTAGGTAATTTATCTCGCATGTATATCCCTCTAGAATAGAGGATTTTTAATTTCTCAACAAATTTTGATAGCTCAACGTTGCTTAAGGCGTGACGTGGTAGCTTCTGTGGGAGTTTTTTGAATACAGTTGTAGATATAGGCCTAAACCTCGCTTGTGTGGTTTTATATATAAGCCTTCTCCTAAGGCTGCTGCTTCCATTGCTTGATAGTGTCGTTTGATTTTTCTAACGTTTGACGCAGTTTTTGCGTCAGTCCACTTTGCAACTGCAGCTGCACCTGCACCCAAAAACCTAAAGCTCCTAATGCTGCAAATAGGGGAATAAGAGGTATGAATTCCGACTATTGGTAATATCTTCTCTTGGGTGTCAAGATTTTTCATGTTTTAAAACGTTTAAGGCTTGTTGTACCGTAGATTTTAGCGATGATCGAAGTTTACCACCAACACGACGTCGCAGAAGCACTGCTTTGTTGAATGAAATTGGTCTGTTTCTGTAAGAACGCTTCCTACGTCGTGATTTGCTTCCCATTCCCATTGGTCTTTTCCTTTCATTATACCGGCTGTGAGAAACGAAATCTATTCCAAGCTTTTCGTTGCAAAGCCTTATCAGCTATGTAGCGATGCCTTAGATCGTTTGACTGCGAGTATGCAATATCGTGTTCTTTACACGCTTCTCCAGTTCCTTAATACCTTTGTCACCGCGAGCTAATCGTTCTCGTAAATTGGTACCGGACCGCAATATCTGTACCTAGGTATATGTAACTCTACGGGTAACTTATTTATTAAGGTGTTAATTAATCCAGAACATTTTGCTTCGTACGACACTGACTGACAATTCCTACTAAACTATTTAATGCGTATAACACACACACACCACGCACCGCACCGCACCGCACGCACCACGCACGCACCGCACGCACCGCACCGCCGCACACGACGCCACGCGCACGCGCCGCACCACGCCGCCCGCACCGCCCGGCCACCACGCACGCACGCACGCCACCACGCACCGCACACGCACCGCACGCACCGCACACACGCCACCACCACACCGCACGCACACCGCACGCACCCGCACCGCACCGCACGCACGCAAACCAAACACCACCACCACACCACACCACACCACCACACCACCACACGCACCACCACACGCACCACCACCACCACACCACCACGGCCACCACCAACACCACCACACCACACCACCACCACCACCACCACCACACACACCGCACCACCACACCACACCACCACACCACCACCACCACCACCACCACACCACCACACCACCACCACACCACACCAACCACAAACACACACACACACACACCACCAAATACAGGTTACAGTTCAGTACTAAATGGGTGACATCCGTTCCATTCCAAAGATACTTTTGCCTATAAAAATTAAAATCACTTTTAACAATAATCACTACTCGAAACAAGTGGTTTGTAAACGAGGAATAATCGTCGGTTCAGTTTGCGGGCAAATGTTATGATTACCTTATTAGAACATCCAAATGGTTTGTTTTGAAAACGTTTATTATACTGCAAATCTTTATATAAACCCATACCAAATACGAAATTTACACACCTCTAAAAATATCAGGTATTTCGAATACAGTGATAACAGTGACGTTATATCCACGTAAAAATTCAATAATGATTTTGAATGTAGCATGCCATAAACAGAATGAAAGAAGGATCATTCCTGTTTTGGCAAGACCAAAACAATTATTGTTTCTATCTGTGCCAAATGTTTCTTCTATTCCAAAACAGCTTATACGTAATAAAGCGAATCTAACTTCTGTTTCAACAAGATAGTACCAATCTTAAGCATGAATATGATGATCACGTTAATATCTTGTCTGGTTTCAAAGGACGCCTACACATACAAACTGACATGGAATGGAATTTTATAATTCTGAATTTAAGTTATGAAAAATTTAATATTAATCATTACAGTAGTATAGTTGAACTGTAAATCGCACTCTTAAAGCAATAATTGGAAAGCATTCAGCATCAAGGTTCCCATAAATGGTTATCAATACTACCTCAATTATTTTGAATCATAATTAAGAAAGCATAGAACCAGCGGATACAAACCAATAGAAGTAACGGAAATAATGCTGCCTCTATTTTGAAACACTTAATATGTCAAAGTTCTTGACCGTAAAACATTTAAATTTAAAGTGTGGGATGATTTACGTATAGCAAATACAGAAACATATTCTCTAAGGTTACACCTAATTGGAGTTACAAGTCTTTCAATATCACCAGTGAAACGTTCAGTCAATTACCTACACATTACGTGATAGTCGAGATGAAGAGATAGGGATTTCTATGAGCCAGAACTTCCTCTCCTTCTTCTTCTCCTCTTCTCCCTCTCCTCTCCTTCTCCTCTCTTCTCTCCCTTCTTCCATTCTCTCTCCCTCTCTCTCTTCCTTCCCTCTCCTCCTCCTCCTCTTCCTCTCTCTCCATCTTCTCTCCCTCTCTCCCTCTCTTTCTTCTCTTCTCCCTCTCCTCTCTCCCTCTTCCCTCTCTCTCTCCCTCTCTCCCTCTCTCCTCTCTCCCTCTCCCTCTCTCCTCTCCCTCTTTCCCTCTCTTTCCTCTCCCTCTCCCTCTCTCCTCTCTCTTCCCTCTCTTCTCTCCTCTCTTCCTTCTTCTTTTCTTTCTTCTCTCTTTTCTCCTCTCTCCCTCTCTCTCTCCTCTCCTCTCTCTCCTCTTCACTCTCTCTCCCTCTCTCTCCTATCACCATCTCCTCTCTCTCTCTCTCCTCTCTCTCTCCCTCTCCTCTCTCTCCCTCTCACCCTCTCTCTCTCTCTCTCCTCTCCTCTCTCTCCATCTCTCCTCTCTCTCCTCCCTCCTCCTCTCCTCTCTCTCTCTCTCTCTCTCTCTCTCTCTCTCTCTCTCTCTCTCTCTCTCTCTCTCTCCTCTCTCTCTCTCTCCTCTCCTCTCCTCTCTCTCTCTCTCTCTCTCTCCTCTCTCCTCTCCTCTCCTCTCCTCTCTCTCTCTCTCTCTCCTCTCTCTCTCTCTCCCTCTCCTCTCTCTCTCTCTCTCTCTCTCTCTCTCTCTCTCTCTCTCTCTCTCTCTCTCTCTCTCTCTCTCTCTCTCTCTCTCTCTCTCTCTCTCTCTCTCTCTCCTCTCTCTCTCTCTCTCTCTCTCTCTCTCTCTCTCTCTCTCTCTCTCTCTCTCTCTCTCTCTCTCTCTCTCTCTCTCTCTCTCTCTCTCTCTTCTCCTCTCTCTCTCTCTCTCTCTCTCTCTCTCTCTCTCTCTCTCTCTCTCTCTCTCTCTCTCTCTCTCTCTCTCTCTCTCTCTCTCTCTCTCTCTCTCTCTCTCTCTCTCTCTCTCTCTCTCTCTCTCTCTCTCTCTCTCTCTCTCTCTCTCTCTCTCTCTCTCTCTCTCTCTCTCTCTCTCTCTCTCTCTCTCTCTCCCTCTCTCTCTCTCTCTCTCTCTCTCTCTCTCTCTCTCTCTCTCTCTCTCTCTCTCTCTCTCTCTCTCTCTCTCTCTCTCTCTCTCTCCTATCTCCTCTCTTCTCTCTTCTTCTCTCCTCTCCTTTCCTTCTTTCTTTCCTCTCTCTCTCCTCTCTCTCTCCCTCTCCTCTTCCTCTCCTCTCTCTCTCTCTCTCTCTCTCTCTCTCTCCTCTCTCTCTCTCTTCCCTCTCCTCTCTCTCTTCCCCTCTCTCTCCTCTCCTCTTCTCTCCTTCTCTCTCTCTCCTCTCTCTCTCTTCTCTCCTCTCTCTCTTCTCTCTTCCTCTTCCAAACTTCCTCTTTGTAGATACTCACTTCCATCTTGAAAACTCAATCTCCCCTTTTATGTCTGCACTTCCGGAATCTGACCACTCTCGTTTTCAAACTCCATTTGTAGATCTCATTCCTCTAGAAATCAAAATCAAAGATTCAATATTTGCCTTAATCTCATTTGTACGAATACTATATCAATTCTAGTCGATTAATTGCTCAGTCATAACTTTCAACCTCACCTTCTTGAAATATTGGTACATTGTAACGCTATTCTCCTTTAGATTCTACTTACAATATTATTCTCTTTTCCCATTTAATCCATTTAATTCTTTCAGCTGACAATCTTTTCAACAACATTCAAACATCATTTTAAATAACATGCATCGCCTTATTCAGATACCAGTATCTACAATGCTTAAATTCTCCCATACAAGTACACGTTCGTATGACATCGAAAATGCGTACTGATAACACTAAATGTACTGAGTGAGTCAAAATAATTTCAAGGTTTTAGTTATTGCTTTGTCTATGTAACCGCTTATACATATATATATATATATATATATATATATATATATATATATATATATATATATATATATATATATATATATATATATATATATATATATATATATATATATATATATAATATATATATAATTAACCGATTGAGTTTACAAGAGGGCAAAATAAAAGTATTTTGATTTCAAAAAACAGTACATGAGGTTTTGGTCGGATTCTATAGAAATTAGTTTCTACCGAATTAAAATTGTATTCATGTTTAGGACGAACCTGTGATAACTAGATATGCAAAATATTGTTAGGTAAACTGCCCTTTTTGAAAGAGATATAACAAAATTTTATTAAGGAAAAATGTAAGCAATTCAAAATAGTGGACACTTCCAAAATTTCATCAAGATTTGAGTATGTTGGTTTCTCCCGCAATTTTACATTCATTACGTTAAAATGAAAATGGTAAAATTTTGTTTTTAGTTTTACAAAAAAATGCCAAAGGAATAAAAATTTGTACTTAATTTGTAACGTACAAATGTGCAATCAAGTCTTCAATATTAATACATTGTGTTCATAAAATAAAAACGAAGGAAAAAAGATTTATTACAAAGGAATAAAAATTTGTGCTTGATGTATAACGAACTAATTTGTAATCAAATTTTTAATATTAATACAGTGTGTCCTTAAATCGAAAAATCAGCAACATTTTTAACAATTCGATTAACCTACCACCTCGCAGTACACAATTCAATTTTGTCGTGGCTCCTTATAACTGTTACATATATATATATATATATATATATATATATATATATATATATATATATATATATATATATATATATATATATATATATATATATGTATATATATACAGGGTGAGTCAATAATCACTACCCAGCTCTCGGATATGTGTTCTACAATTAAATATAAGACAAAAATTAAGAATACTAAAATCCGGAAAGCGAAACCATTAAATTGGAATGAAGAATTAACATTTATTAATCTTTCATTTAATTTCTACAAATTGAAATTAAAAAAGTAGCTTGAAATATTGAAAACGAATAACCGTCTGGGTCGAGTAACCTAAACGAAAACATAATTTCACTATTTCCGTAATAAACGCTCAAAAACTTTTTCTTTTTTATTTAAAGAACTTGTGTTTGAGCAATTTGGTGCCAGACAAAAAATGTAGTTGTCATGGATTTACTTGACTTTGACGTTTTTATGTTTGACTTGTAACATTTAGTGAATATTGGAAGTTTCAAAAGTATTTTTAAATTCAAGATGCTATAGTATACTAACAAAGAATACGTCGATATGATAAAAGCTTTAGGCGCTTGCAATGATAACGCTCGTGCTGCTGAGCGTGTACTGCAGGATATTGACAATAATCCTACTACCAGTACACGTTGGTTGTCAAGAAATAGACGCCACGCCCAATCCTCTGTTCATAGATGTCTTCGAAGATACAACTTGTATCCATACCATCTACAGCCTGTTCAAAAGTTACATCCAGGAGATAACCTATTTAGAGTAAGTTTTTGTACATGGACATTGCACGAAATTCAAAGCAATTCCGACTTTTTCCGTAATGTTTTATTTACCGATGAAGCTCATTTCAACCAAGAGAGAGTTTTAAATTCTCACAACCTTCATTATTGGCACTATGAGAATCCGCATGTTGTACGTCGGCGAAATCAGCAAAGACGCTAGTCTGTAAATGTTTGGAAAGGTATATTTAGAAAATGAATCATCGGTCCATATTTTCTACCAAGAACACTGAATGGTGAAAATTACAGTAATTTTCTGAAGAACACTTTTGCCAGGTTTGTTATAGGATGTTCCTTTACAACAACGTGCAACAACATTTTTTCGTGATGCAGTGCCTGCACACGCTACATTACAAGTACAAGATATTTTGAATCGCCGTTTTCCTAATAAATGGATTAGGTGGGGTGGACCAATAACGTGGCCAACCCGGTCTCACCACTTAAATCCAATAGATTTTTGGCTGTGGGGATACATAAACGAAAAGGTCTATTTTACTGTGCCTGCCGAAGTGGATGACGTTATTGCCCGGATTCACGAAGCAGTAGCAGGAATAAATCGTGGCACTTTCGCTTCTGTTGTAAGGAACTTCACTCGTAGGTTACATACATGCATTAATGAAAATGGTAACAATTTTGAAGATTTGTTAACGAATTAGATGTTTATTTTCGTTTCGATTAGCTCGACTCAGATAGTTTTTGTTTTTCTAATTTTCCAATTTTTATGTATTTAGATTTGCTAAGAATAAACAAAAAATTTAAAAATGTTAATTTGTTATTTCAATTTTACCTGAAAACGGCTTAGCTTTCGGGATTTTAGTATTCTTCATTTTTGTCTTATTTTTAATTGTAGAACACATATCCGAGAGCTGGAGAGTGATTATTGACTCACCCTATATATATATATATATATATATATATATATATATATATATATATATATATATACAGTGCGTGCATAATGAAATGTATAAATTAATTTAAAATTAAAGTATTTGATTCTTGAAAAAACGCTTGAACACGTCGATTAGTATTTTTAGTTGCGCATTTTTACAATACAATTTTTTATGCAGGGTGTCTCATAATAAAGATATGACCACACTTTCGATTTTTTACATGGGACGTCCTGTAGATTATGTCATATTCGGATTCTACTGCAAATTCAGATATTTTTGGTATAATGTACCCTTGGTCTATCTATCTCCGTTTCTGAAATATTGACCCTTTTTGACTCGCTACGTAGAGTATTAACAGTGCTTAAAGGTCTAGTTGCTTTACTTTTGTCAAACAATTTTATTAACATATTTCAAATACTGCAAAAATTACAGATAAGAAATACATTTAAGGCAGCAAACATTCCCTTACTTAAATAAATAAACCGATTCAGATAAATTCATATTTTTCTATAGTTGCTTTAATCTTGTTTAATACTGTACTTTTAAGATAGTTACATTTGTTGGTAAAACTGTCAGATAGACGTTATTATTGTTTCGGCTTTGTGATACAAAAATATGGTAAAGTTAAGTTAAGTTAACTAAACCCGTTAGATTTGTCAGAAATGTTTAGCTTTGAATGGAGCACATTTTGAACAATTAATTTAAGTTTGTTTAGCTACTTTAGCACATTTAAAAAATAATTTTGACAAAGAAATAGAAATAATTAAATCATTCTTCGAGTGTCAATATTTCAAAAACGAAGATAGATAGACCAAGCTATATTATATCAAAAATATCTAGAATTTGCAGTAAAATCCGAATATGACATAATCTACAGGGCGTTCTATTTAAAAAAATCGAAAGTGTGGTCATATCTTTTCTTATGAGACACCCTGTATAAAAAAATTGTAGTGTAAAAAAATGCGCACCTGAAAATACTAATCGACGTGTGCAAGCGTTTTTTCAAGAAACAAATACTTTTAATTTTAAATTAATTTATACATTACTTTATGGGCGCACTGTGTGTGTATATATATATATATATATATATATATATATATATATATATATATATATATATATATGTATGTATGGGTGTCGCAAGCAGGTGGTTCGCCCCTATAACTTTGTTATTTGCTTATATAAATAAATCAAATTTGGTGGGTAGATACGTCAAATAAATCTGGATTTTTGACATATTCAATTCAGGAATACCATTTTGTACGCGATATTTTTGGTTATATTTTTCCTACGAATTTAGTTGTGGTTTTCCGACGCCGTTGGCAATTATATATATATATATATATATATATATATATATATATATATATATATATATATATATATATATATATATATATATATATATATATATATATATATATATATATATATATATATATATATATATATATATATATATATATATATATATATATATATATATAAAATACTAATTTATTTCTGTTACTGCCTTGAATGCGTTTTTGGTTCTCGTTTGTTATTTTTTTTCGGGAATTTAGGTAATTTTTTGCCGCCGTTGATGATTATTAATTTTTTTTGGCTATAGCCGCCCCAATAAATTAAAGGCTGACTCTGTACACCGTAATTACTCATTTTACCGAGGTTTTACGGATTTGGTTGATAAATACCAATTTAGCTAACCAACTTAACCGCGATAACAAAATTGATAAGAGTACTTTTTTGCTTTATCAGGAATCGTGTTGTTGTGCTAATTTACAAAATATAAAACTTAATTTTATTATTTTCGTCCGACCTCTGTACCAGAAGATTTTTTTTGTAACTGAGCATTTTTTTTCTCGAATTCATACTACCGTCATCTCGCATTTCCGACTCAACGACGACAGAAGTATTAATTACCGACACCAATTTAAATCTTCGAAAACTGTGGTAGACCGAGGTCTTCGCTGACGCTACGTGGACCGCTTTTACCCTTTTATCCCCACGCGAAGAGGAATCTAGGTCTCTAAATCACCATTCACCTAGATTGCCGCTCGAGTAACTGAATTATACCACGATAGTCCAACCGCAGTTCACCTCTCCACCCCTCTCAAATAATTCTGATAGCAACTGACCGCCCACCGAAAGTAAAAGCGTTATAATTAGCATGCTCAAAAATAATATTCTTTTACCGCACATCCGTGTTTACGTAACCAGCAGCGATGCTAGCAATAACTAAGAAGGCCTGGATTTGTTTTTCAAGCCATCTTAGCTTTTTATTCACGCAGCCGACCTTTTTTTAAAGCCTATGAATTAAAAAAACACTAATGGTAGCTCGTGAGAATAGCTAAAAAGAGCATTTTTTATAAACAGCTCGATATCTGATAGTTTACCTACATTTTTTAAAGATTTTTTATAAATCGACAATAATCAACTATTTTTATTAATCCGTAAGTATCAAGTTTCAGGCCGTGCGACGATACAACACCGGTAACGGCTGCGTTTTAAAAAAACTAAGGTGCCTTAGAAATAAACAATGCATGTTGCCACGGTGAAACTGTCAGTTTTCCAAATAAATTCTTTGATTTATTTCATTATTTTGGTTGATGTCATAATCAAATGTTGTATTTGTTGCATCAATCGTGCTGTATTCGTGATCTTGTTGTTTTACTTAATATTAAGTGTACTTTTGGTAAATTAGTCATGCAAAATTATACACGATCTGAAAGAATAGATATGCTTCTAATTTTTGGAGAACATAGGCAAACATCTCCAACCCTACTCGCGTGTATACCGAGGGGTGTCCAGAAATACGCCATCCAACCAGACAATATTTTCCTAAACTTGTGGCAAAAATGCGTGGTGAGAGCGCAGATGAAAACGTTGCAAATAATAGATGTATTATAAATGAAGAAAAATAGTTAGATGTTTTGGATTATGTAGAAATGAACAAAAATGTCCCTTAGAGAAATCGCCGATCTGTGTCAAACATCTAAAGATTCCGCCCTTAGAATTCTACCTAAATATAAATATCCATCCTAAAAGTATCAATTGTACCAGTGTTATTGTAATTGGTTTCTAGGAAAATACTTTAACGTCAAATTTCCATTTAAAATTCTTTATTCAGATAAGAGTCGTTTTACAAATTTGGGAGCCTTCAATACAAATAATAAGAGATATTGTTGTCAAGAAAATCAAAATCTAATGGAGAATCGAAATTTTCAAGAACGCTTTGAATTTAATTGTTGGCTGGGGATTTTTGGGGAAAATATTTTAGGACCAATATTTTTTTATGGTCATCTAACAGGGGAACGATATTTGGGATTTTTAAGATGAATTCGATGGGTTTTTACACAACTCTTCAAAGGTAAATAGGTTGGCCTATTTTTCAACAAGGTAAAATTAAACTTTTTCATTTTTCTCTCATTTATTTATTAGTTTATTTAAATGGTTTAGATCACCTGACCTTACCCCATTAGATTTTTGTATGGGTAACAATAAAAAATGAAGCATACAGTGCATTGTCAGCTACAAGGGGTGAGCTGGAACACAAAGTCAGAGCAGCAATAAATGGGATTACTCGTACT